>JBBGZY010001155.1:1862500-2414720 GCA_037952925.1 Lithobates clamitans
CCTCCAAAACAGGAATGGTTTTACAGGTGGAGGCCATGACATTTTTTTTAAAGGAAACCTGAAGGCAATTGGTTCCACTAGATTTTAGTTAGGGGTATCAGAGTAAAGGGGGCTGAATACAAATGCACGCCACACTTTGGAAAACCATTTATCATTTTCCTTCCATTTCACAATTATGTGTCACTGTGTGTTGGTCTATCACAAAAAATACCAATAAAATACATTTATGTTTTTGGCTATAACATGACAAAATGTGGAAAATGTCAAGGGGTGTGAATACTTTTTCAAGGTACTGTATATTCACCATCACCCAGTGCTTCACCCATAGTTGTGCGCAACCTATTACATTAAGGTGTGCACCCCAACGCTCAAAAACACATGCATGTGTGTGCATGTGTATATACTGACGGTGTCAGTAGAGCAATGGGCGGTGTCAGTAGGGCAGGGATTGGTGTCAGCAAGGCAATGGCTGGTGTCAGTAGTTTTTATTTTTATTTAATTTTTCATTATTGTTTACAGTTTTATTTCTTTTATTGTTGTTCTTTTACGATCATTTTTTTTACCATTTTTTTTAGGAGCCCTATTAGGGGGCTTTGGTGAAATATCAGGGGGCTAAACAAGGGGAATCTGCTCCACACAGGGTGATTAGGGTGTGCCCAGGCACACCTGGCACACCCTGTGCGCACGCCTATGGCTTCATCTACAGCAGCCCTCTGTTATGTTAGGGGTGGGGCTACAGGAACCATTACACAGTAAAACATTTACTGGCTTATGCACTAAGGAGAATGTTCTAAGTGCAGTAAACCACATTTACCAAGCTGAGTTCTGTTTAGTATCACATTACTAAATGAAGAAATGTGTTTCTTGTTAGCTCCTGCATGTCATATAATGCTTTTTGTTTTGGTGAATGCCAGACTTTTCCCTCTGCATTGCAATGCAAAAAGCTCTCATCCTGTCTCTCGCCCATCATCAATTTTTTATACAAATTACAATAGCGTGAACAAGAATGTGTACACTTATAAGGAAACACATAATATAATGTTGATCCACGGATTTATGTGATTGATCCAGCTTTGTAAAAAATAAGCACAAAGTTTATGTGACCTGTATTTTTAATCTTCTAGTTAGTGCAGGAGATTTGGAGCTGAAAATAATAATAATAAAAAAAAAAGTGTTCCTAAACATAAATTACCTCCAACCTATCCCTAATGGTTAAAGCCTGCTGTTGGGTGACATCACAGAGCCAATCCAGGCTCTGCAGGGATCCTGACAATAATGCTGGGATCCACCCACATGCCTGTGAGAGCCTGAGTCACCCACTCCTGCCTCCTCCAAAGCCCAGCGCTCCAGTGAGCATTGAAAGGGGGGAGAGCAGAGAGCGGTGACTGACCACTTTGGGCTCAGAGCAGACCCAAGAACTGAGCGATCAGCAGTCTTTGATCGCTCGGATTTTGGTGTAGAGGCAGCGGGGGCAGATGCAGTGTCAGATCGATGCTGCATCCACCTAGGTTTTTTTTTTTTTAAATCCCTTACTTCTCTGTTAAGGTTGGCCATAAATAATTTTTGCTTTTTTGCTGGGACATTGTATTCTGATTGGCTGCAATCGCTGATCGAGGAAGAATTTCCAGCATGTTCCTTCGACAGAAGTTAATCAAGCAATCGACTTCAAGCAGGGACGGCCACACAGTGATCGAAATGGAATTATTGCTGAACTCGCTGTATTTCGATGAATGTATAGCCAGCTTAAGCTATGTGTTTTCTGCATTTCCCTGTGAGGCCACACTTCTGTCACTCTTGTTATCTATAGGGCTTTGCTCTCTTAAAGTTCTTGATTTTGCTTTTTAAGATTCTGTTACTGGTGTAAAGGAGTGGGTGGAGTAGGCGATGAGTTTATCTAATGCAAACAGCCATCTGTCCTCCCTCTGCTACAAAAGAGATCCTCAGTAGTGCAGTGACACGGATGAGTTTTGTGTACATCATATCACCCCGTGGGACAGTCATCTAAACCCAGCACATGCTGTCAGGAGCAGGAGGCCTCCGGTTACTGAGCCCATTTTCTTGCTGCCCATATGCAGAGTGAGTAGTTACATTGTACATTGTATACGCATCAGTGGGTACTGATTGGCAATGAAGGTTGATCGTAATATGACAAAACCATTGCATTCATTTACCCTTTTTAAATTCAAAATCTCCTTGTCGACATTTGCTGCTTGTTGCATACATTGATTTGTGTCCTTCATTTTCTAAGGTATATTTCTCTTACTTTCTTATTTCTTTCTAAAGCCAGTCATACATGGACCGAAATTCGTCCAGTTCAGCAGGGACAAGCCAAATTTTAATTCATGTATGGAGACAGTTGTTGTACACAAGTCGATCTGTTGATGGACTTGTGCAAAACCAGCCTGCTGAAAATTTTCTCTGGATCAGCGCCGCCAGCCATAGCTGGCAGTGAGGATGAATGTATTATGACAGCGGGGAAACGCCCCGCTGTCAGAATACAAAGGCACAGCGGGAGTGTGTGGATGAGGGAATCGAGTCATTTTCTTTTGTTCAACCAGCGGGCTGAAGGAAAACAAAATGACTCAGGTATGCCTTATTGTTACTCTGGCCCTGTTCACTTTTAAATATTTCGCTGGGTTCCAAGGGGGATCTGTAAATGGTAGAACCCCTATGAAAACAGTTGGGATGGCTGCTGGAGTCACTATAACCTTTGTAACAGTCAGGGCTTTTTTTCTCAGACAATAGGTGCAGGAACTCCCCCTTTCCGAGTCACCCCTTTTCTCCACCTCTACCCACCTCCGAGCACCGTCCCTTGGTTCTATCCCCTACCCACCTCCGAGCACTGTCCCTTGGTTCCATCCCCTACCCACCTCCGAGCACCGTCCCTTGGTTCCATCCCCTACCCACCTCCGAGCACCGTCCCTTGGTTCCATCCCCTACCCACCTCCGAGCACCGTCCCTTGGTTCCACCCCCTACCCACCTCCGAGCACCATCCCTTGGTTCCACCCCCTACCCACCTCCAAGCACCGTGCCTTGGTTCCATCCCCTACCCACCTCCAAGCACCGTCCCTTGGTTTCATCCCCTACCCACCTCCAAGCACCATCCCTTGGTTCCATCCCCTACCCACCTCCGAGCACTGTGCCTTGGTCCTACCCCCTACCCACCTCTGAGCACCGTCCTTTGGTTCCATCCTCTACCCACCTCCAAGCACCGTCCCTTGGTCCCCACCCCTACCCACCTCTGAGCACCATCTCTTGGTTCCATCCCCTACCCACCTCCCAGTATTGCCCCTTTTAGACAATAAAGAACCAAGTATCATTTTGTGGTGCTAAGTAATTTGTATGGAATTTGGTAAGGATATAGAGAAAAGCAGTAAAATAGATCCCTAGCAGCCAGCAACAATAGATCCCCCTAACAACAATGGACCAGCCACAACAAAATTTCACCCCAGCAACAATAGACTCCCGGCAGCATCAACAGATCTCTGCACAGCCAGTATTAATAGACTCTCCAGCAGCCATCAACAATAGACCTCTCCCCCAATAGTAGATCTCTTTCAGTCTTTCAGCAACAACTGACCCCCCCCCCCCCCCCAGCAACAACAGGTCTCCCACCAGCAACAATAGACCTCCTCAGAAACAATAGACCCCCCCTGCAAAAATGGATCCCCTCCAGCTAGAATAGATCCCCCAGCAGTGACCATCAATACTCACACCCCAGCACCCCTTGCCATTACATACAGTCAATGCAGGATGTGCCCGAACTGCGTTTCCCCGCGTTCCCACTAAAAAAAAGCCCTGGTAACAATGTAGGGAAGTGTTTTGCTAAGCCTACTATCTAAAAAAAAAAAATACCTTTATAATATAGTTGGATAAGAAATATTTTAAAAAGCACTTATGACCTAATTTGTATTGTATCAGCGTATGTAATGAATTATTGTTATTATTATTATTATTATACAGGATTTATAGTTTGTGGCGCAATGTATTTGGAAAACAAAATGCACAGCAGTTCACCTAGTGAAAGTGCATGTACATTTGATCTCTGTGAATGGGGCAGTACAAATGATTGTTATTAGGATTTATCCTGTGCTGGTCAAATGTTTTTCGTTCATCTGATAGGGAAAATACTGCATTCTTCCACTAGATGGTGATAAGTATTATAGGAATAAGCATTTAACCCTTGCAGTGTGAGGGAGCCCACTGCAAGGGTGCATTTTTTTAAATTCCTGGAGTTGGGCTCTAAAGCCCCACACACACAGGCTACATGTCAGAAGCCATCGGCCTGGTCAAACAAAACCTGCTTACATTCGGCCTGCGTGTATGTCAGCCGGTCCGACCATTTGGTCAGCTTCTGTTGGATGAGCATAGTGGAAAACTAGCAGCCGATCGGCTCCCGATCAGTGCTCTCAGCCAATGTCCGAGAACACTGATCAGAGTGTTCTGGCGTTGGTACAGCGGCTCCAACCGAAGCAGTTTTTTTTTCATTCAAGTATTAGTGTGTATCAGGATTTAAGCTGACCCCCAGGCAAGTAAGTGCAGCTCTGTGCTTACTAATATATCATCAATATATTTTTTTAATGTAAGCAGTGTAAGGTGCTGATTTTGATTTGGTATCAGCCGCTTTCATTTCCGTACAGTGCTCAGACTGGGAGAAGGAGAAGAAGCACAGGAGCCAGTTTGTTGTGTTGCAGTGCAAGGAGCATGCTGATAGGAGGTGTGAGCAGAGTAACAAGGAGATGAGCTTATCTGGGGGCTGCTTCTCCTATCACTATATACTTACAGGCTGGTGGAGGGACAAGACCTGCAGCAGGCAAAAAAAAAAACAGGTCTTCTGTCCTGTCAGACAGGACTGTGTTGTGTGTCAGATTCAACCCTGAGGTGGCAAAACCCATTTCCCAGAATCCTTTGTGAAGATATGCAGAGCAAATGCAGTCAGTTACATTCAAGGCATTCCTCTGCTGATAACTGGAGTGAACCAATAAAGGTATCACACGATCACAAAAACTTAGTAGGACACAGTGAATATACATTATCTCACAAAAGTGAGTACACCCCTCACATTTTTGTAAATATTTTATTCTATCTTTTCATGTGACAACACTGAAGAAATGACACTTTGCTACAATGTAAAGTAGTGAGTGTACAGCTTGTATAACAGTGTAAATTTGCTGTCCCCTCAAAATAACACACACCCAGGGCCGTCTTTAATATTGATTGGACCCTGGGCAAACATTTTATTGGGGCCCCCCCAGTTAGATTTAAAATGAGTTTACTGCAGCAGATCAGGTAGCGATTGTGATTGGCTGCTAGAGGTTACAGCACATCATCATTTCTGCTTGCTGATTGGTTGCTAGAGGTTACAAAACATCATTACTGCTCATTATTTGGTTTCTAGAGGTTACTGCAAATCATTATTGCTCACTGATTGGTTGCTAGAGGTTTCTGCACATCATAACCTCTGCATCAAATTGCGGGTGTGGCCAAACTGCACTAGCATTGAGGGGTGCACTATGTACAGAGTGCAGGGTTGAGGGGTCCACTACTTAAAGAGTGCATAGTTGAAAGGTGTGCTACATACAAGGTTGAAGGGTGCACTATGTACAGAATGCAGCATTCAGGGGTACACTAGGTACAGAGTGCAGGGATGCGCTATTTACAGAGTGCAGGGTTGGGGTGTGCTAGGTGCAGAGTGCAAGGTTGAGGGGTACGCTATGTGCAGAATGCTGGGTTGAGGAGAACACTATGTGCAGAGAGCAGGGTTCATGGGTGTGCTACATACAGAGTGCAGGGTTCAGGGGTAAGCTATGTACAGAGTGCAGGGTTAAGGGGTAAGCTATGTACAGATTGCAGGGTTAAGGGGTGCACTAGGTGCAGGGGTGAGGTGGGTGCAGAGTGAAGGGGGTGAGGTGAGTGCAGAGTACAGGTGGTGAGGTGGGTGCAGAGTGCAGTGGGTGAGGTGGGTGCAGAGTACAGGTGGTGAGGTGGGTGCAGAGTACAGGTGGTGAGGTGGGTGCAGCAAATTGTCTGTGATACCCAGCAATAGAATCAAGGGATCAAGCCCTACATATATTACACTTATCGAGGTCATGTCAGCAGCCACAGTCTGCCAAAACTCCTGTACTCATGGGCAAAGCCACACCATATGTATATAGTTGCCAATGTCTCTATTGCATTTAGGACACTTATCATCAGATGTGTGGTATATTAATGCCAGCCTTTGGGGCGTATAATGTACTCTATGGAGGAATTTCAACTGCACAAATCTACCCTTTGCAGAGATCATAAGATGGATAAACTGTTGTAGGCCTTCAGACCAGTTCTCCTCAGTCAATGTCGGAAGGTCTCGCTGCCATGCCGCGAATGCCCTGGCAGCCCCAAATCCGCCTGCGCACGTCAGTCTAAGATAGATGGAAGATAGTGTTCTGTCTATAATGCGGGATGTAAGCAGCCTCTCCACGAGTGGAGTCCGACTTTAATGGAGCCAGGGAACTGTGCCCTGAGGGCATGTCTCAGCTGTAGAAACCTAAAATACATCCGGGGGAGAGCCCAAACATATCCCTCAGCCCTCCAAGAAGGAGCAAGCGTCCCTCAGGCAAGACATCTTTCAGAGTTTTCACCCCGTACCTGGCACAAACCTGCGGGTCAGGCACTGTCCGCAAATGGGGCAGTGACGGATTGCCCCATAAGGGCAGGTGGGGAGAGAACGTCTGTGGTTCCTCTATATGTTTTGAAACTTGTTTCCACACCCGTATCCTAGTCCACATGGGCGTAGTGGTTTGCAAGGTGGATCTAGGCCCTCTGTATACTATATTACTTAGTTCAGAGTAGGAACCCAGTATGGCTGCCTCTAGATTAACCGAGGGGTTAGACTGATCTTGTGTGAACCACCACCTTACAGACACTAGCCCAATAGTATTTCCTGAAGTTGGGGAGGGCAAGGCCCCCTTCAGACAATCCAAGCTGAAGCGTGGCTCTAGCTATTCTTGGGACCGACCCCTGCCATATAAATGACGTGACCATTTGGTCCAATTTAGTAAAAAAGGAGTTGGGTATATTTACGGGTGTCTTGAAGAACTCGGCAGGGAGGCCGTCATCCCCTGGGGTCTTACATGGTACTTTTTTAAGTGTCTGCTGTCAGCATTGAGCTCAGAGAAGAGTTGGTGCATCCTCTCTAGAGCTGATATCACTTCTTCAGGGATGATATACAAGCGAATAATCGAGATTAAAGAAACCTCAAGGTGGTAATGTTGTTTTATTAGAGATATTTGGATTATTACAAATTTTAACAGTAATGCCCCGTACACACGGTCGGATTTTCCAATGGAAAATGTGTGATAGGACCTTGTTGTCAGAAATTTTGACCGTGTGTAGGCTCCATCACACATTTTCCATAGGAATTTCCGACACACAAAGTTTGAGAGCAGGATATAAAATTTTCCGACAACAAAATCCGTTGTCGGAAATCCCGATCGTGTGTACAATTCTGACGCACAATGTGCCACGTGTGCTCAGAATCAAGCAGCACTGGCTGTTGAATTTCATTTTTCTCGGCTCATCGTACGTGTTGTGCATCCCCGCGTTCTTGACGTTCGGAATTTCCGACCAACTTTGTGTGACCGTGTGTATGCAAGACAAGTTTGAGCCAACATCCGTTGGAAAAAATGCCATGGATTTTGTTGTCGGAAAATCCTATCGTGTGTACGGGGCATTAGGCTGGTAAGTCACAGCTTAAATTTTGTCAAATTCCTGCTTGATCGGCTGAAACTGGAGCCTGTGGGTGGCGCTGTCAGCATCACACAGCTTGGGAAACTACTACAGTATTTAAAAATCACTGTTGGGGTATTCTGACAGTTGTGAGAGCAGCAGCTGTCAAAATAAGTAACCGGCAGGGGAGAGTCCTCCATCCATGCTTTTTAGGGTGGATGGGTAATCTATTAATTTCTCCCAGGCAGCGGGGATAAAGCTGAGCTGTGGGATAAGCAAATATTGTGTAAATACAAGTCATGTGTATTCTTATTTGAATCTTGGTGTGCATTGTGTATTTCTTCCAGATCCATGCAGTAATCCAGTGTAAAACGTTGCCTGTGCAGGAGCTGCCTGTAATAAAGACCGATCACTGCTGATCTCTCGCCTTGTGCAGGGTGACTGGTCTTGTCTCCGCCCTCTCCTGTAGCAGTCTGCAGGCAGCCTGTAGTGGGTGGGGCCTGCTGGGTCCCTCCCACAGCTCTGCTCTCTGCATAGGCCATGAGCAGCAAGTGTTGATGTCAATGTTTCCTCTACAAGGTAATATCTCAGTTTACAAAGGCATTTGGTGCACTCAAAGAGGATTTCTATCCTGTGTGGCTATTGAGGAATATACTCAAATGAATATTTGTGTACCTGGAGTTCAGCTTTAAATTTGTATTTACTGGACAAAATTCCTCAGCTATTGACAGATGTGGAATGAAGCCTCAGAAACCATATTCAATACAGAGAACAATAATAATAATAAGTGTCAGGAAGGAGAACATTAAGTTGGATGGGCATCTAGATTTATGAACATTTTTGAGGCTGTTCATTTTTGATACCAAGGTGTTTGGTAAACAGATGCGTGTAGCAGAAATTTGAATTACAGCCTAGAAATTTGACATTACAATTTCATTTTGTTCTGCAGATCTTTCTCTGATTCATGCTCCTGTAAATATGTGTGGCAAGCGTCATCACGAACTGGCTTCCCCCTTCCTGTTCTGCTGTGTTTGAAATTCTGTAAGTAAATTGGCTGCCACTCAGAAGTTGTGACATCGGTGACACCAATCAGTGTTAAATCTGTTGGGCTTTGCTGGCACAGTCTGTGAACCTTTGCTTGGCAGTAATAGGTGTGTCTGCTTGGCAGCAGCTGTACTGATCCTTGTTCTGCGTGTGTGCAGTGATCACGCAGTGTGCGTCCTCCTTCTTTCTGTATCCTAGCAACCCCGGAGATGCTGCCATTCTGTGCAGGAGGAGGTGGGAGTCGTGTTCAAGTAAACGATTCATTGCTACACTGGTTCTCGCCCAAAATGTCTAGTGTCAGCTGACATCCCTCCACCAACATCTATTATGACCCACTGAAAGACTGCAAAAATGATAGCAAACTGATTTTTTTGAATGGGCCCCTACAGGTTTGTGCCATAATGTGTTAGTATGCAATGCATGTTAGCACATTATGACGGTGCTTCTATCTTCACCTGGTCTTCCTTCCAAGTTTGTGCTCTCTGGCCATTCGCATTGCTGAGTCGTGATGACGTCACTCCTGTGGATGCACATAGGAGTCACGATAACGACGCAGCACTTAGAGCTGCAGAGCAGCTGCGCGTGCACCAGTGATATCATCAGCATACTGGTACGTCACTTTAGCACATGTGCACTAATGCACCCCTTGGGGTGCACAGTGGCACAATCCTGTGACTGCTGGGTCCCATGGACACAGTGGATCACAGCACTTGGTACAGTGGCCAGGGTATCATGTGATCACTATGATTAGTCATAGTGATCACATGATTACAATGTCAACAAAACAGTCAAAAGTGGCGTCCATTCATGACATATTGTGAAGCTGTGATTGGCCCACAGCTATCACATGGTACCTGGGCCAATCACAGCACCCTGTACCATGTAATTAGCTGTGGCCAATCACAGCATGTTAAGCAATAGTTAATAGCTAGCTGTTCGTTTCAGAGCATGTAAACAGTAACAGTCAAAAATGGCGTCCATTCATGACTATTTTGTGAAGCTGTGATTGGCCCACAGCTATCAGATGGTACCTGGGCCAATCACAGCACCCTGTACATGTAATTATCTGTGGCCAATAACAGCATGTTAAGCAATAGTTAATAGCTAGCTGTTCATTTTAGAGCATGTAGGCGTGCGCATACCATGACATTAGGGTGTGCACCCAATGCTCAAACACACGTGTGTATGGTATGTATATATATATATATATATATATATATATATATATATATATATATATATATATATATATATATATAAAAATAAATAAATATATATATATAGATCTATCTATCTATATATATATATATATATATATATATATATATATATATATATATATGTATATATTTTTTTTTATATTATTTTTATAAAAAAATATTTTATTATTTTTTTATTATTTATATTTTTTTATTTATATTATTTTTTTATTATTTTTTTATCATAGCTTTTTTTACAATTGTATTTAATAATATAGTATTACTATTATACAAATTTTTAGGAGCTCCATTGGGGGGGGGGGCTTTGGTTTGATATCAGAGGTCTAAACAGACCGCTGATATCTCACTTTTAAGACAGAGATTCCTCAGTCCTTTCTTCTGCAGCCAAACAGCAGGGGTAATCTGTGCAGCACAGCATGATTAGGGTGTGCCCAGGCACACCTGGCACACCCTGTGCGCACGCCTATGTAAACAGTAAGCAAGCAAGCCATTCATGACAGTTAACTATTGCTTATAACAGTAATCATCACAGAACACAACAGTGTAAAAAAAAATGTCGCTATTGTGACACTAAACTACTTTGATGAAAGTATGTAAAAAAAAATTAAAAAAAGAAAAAATAATAATGAAAAGGAACAAAAATTTTAAAAAAAGGGTTTTTTTTGTAAATTGTCACCAGTCAGAATCCCTGATCATGACCACACCATTTAAAAATGTTTGAGTTTTATTGTTTATATCACAAAAAATCAAAAACCCACTGCTGGTCTGCTACCTTTGAAAGAAAGCTCTATTTGTGTGAAAAAAAAAATATAAAATTCTAATTTGTGTACAGTGTTGCATAACCAAGCAATTACTAATTAAAGTAACACAGTGCTGAATAGCAAAAAATGCCCAGGTCTTGAAGGTGGTAAAACCTTCCGGAGGTTGAGTGGTTAATTCATTAATTCATTTTTTTCTTCTTATTATTGAAATATTATAATGAGGCAGCCTGCCCTATTACAAAGACGTGTACACGTGTTTACTGCTTACTTTTAGTAATGTGAAGCTCACATCCATGCATTACGTGCAAGAGGAATGTCAGTGCTACGCCAAGGACAGAACTAGTAATTCTTTCATGATTTTCTGCCAATCGCAACATTAATAAGTGATACTGTAAACTGATTGTGTGCTGTGACTGCATGCCCTGTGTGCATTGCTTGTTCTCGGACTGTGACTGACCTATGTGCTGCTTGTGGCTATCTGTATGTTCTGATTGACTGCATGATTTGACCTGTCAGAAGGCGGGTACACACTATAAAAAAAAATCAGGCAAACAATCGTCCGACTTTCTTCAATGTTTTACAGCAAGTTGAAACCAAGGATGAAAATAATGTATGAAAATTCTCGTAAAACAAAGGCTTTTTTTGTTGTTTATTGTTTTTGATCATGCGCAGTCTTTCATATCTGATTTTTCTTGTACAACATACGAAAACAGTACACAATAAACAAAAGCCATTAGTTCTGTTCACATACAAGAAAACATTTGAAGTTTATTCCTTCGGAAATTTTTGTTTAGAAAGTCTCAATCAGACGTTGAAAGCTGTGTACACAATATATACGAAAATCGAACGATTTTTCTTCTGATTTTCTTATAGTGTATACTCTACTTGAATGTGCATATGTGTACTGTCTTCATGCTCTGTGGCTGTATGTGCTTAATTGTGTGTGCTCTGACTGTAAGTACTCAGATTGATTTTTTCCTATTGCACATGTGTTTTTTTCTGTATGTGCATTCTGCCATTCAGCAGTGAGTGCTTTCCCTTTTGCATACTCTAAACCCATTTCACACTGGGGCGGTGCAGACGTTATAGCGGCGCTTTTCAGCCGCTAGCGAGGTGCTTTTAACCCCCGCTAGCGGCCGAAGAAAGGGTTAATACCGCCCGTGTTGCAGCACTGCCAAAGCGCTTTGCAAACGCTTCGGCAGCGCTGCCTATTAATTTCTATGGTCAGGGGCTGTTTGGGCACTGCCCCAAAGATGCTGCTTGCAGGACTTTTTTTCTCGTCCTGCAAGTGCACCACCCCAGTGTGAAAGCATTCGGTCTTTCACACTGCAGTGGCTTGAAAGGCGCATTTCAGGCACTATTTTTAGCGCTAAAATGCATGAAAAGCGCCCCAGTGTGAAAGGGGTCTAAATGTTTGTGCATGCTGTGACAGCCTGTGCAGATTCTGTGTTTACTGTGTCCATGCTCTGATTGTAAGTACAATTTCTGTGCTATTGTGTGTGCTCTGACTGTGTGTGCTCTGACTGTGGGCTCTGACTGTGTGTGCTCTGACTGTGGGCTCTGACTGTGTGTGCTCTGACTGTGGGCTCTGACTGTGTGTGCTCTGACTGTGTGCTCTGACTGTGTGCTCTAACTGTGTGTGCTCTGACTGTGTGTGCTCTGACTGTGTGTGCTCTGTCTTTATGTGCTCTGACTGTGTGCGCTCTGTCTTTATGTGCTCTGACTGTGTGTGCTCTGTCTTTGTGTGCTCTGACTGTGTGTGCTCTGCCTGTGTGCTCTGACTGTGTGTGCTCTGCCTGTGTGCTCTGACTGTGTGTGCTCTGTCTTTGTGTGCTCTGACTGTGTGTGCTCTGTCTTTGTGTGCTCTGACTGTGTGTGCTCTGTCTTTGTGTGCTCTGACTGTGTGTGCTCTGACTGTATGTGCTCTGACTGTGTGCTCTGACTGTGTGTGCTCTGTGTGTGCTCTCTCTTTGTGTGCTCTGACTGTGTGTGCTCTGTCTTTGTGTGCTCTGACTGTGAATGCTCTGACTGTGAATGCTCTGACTATGTATGCTCTGACTGTGTGTGCTCTGACTACCTGTGCTCTGACTGTGTGTGCTCTGACTGTGTGTGCTCAGTGTGCTCTGACTGTGTGTGCTCTGTGTGCTCTGACTGTGTGTGCTCTGACTGTGGGCTCTGACTGTGTGTGCTCTGACTGTGTGTGCTCTGACTTTAGGCTCTGACTGTGTGTGCTCTGACTGTGTGTGCTCTGAGTGTGTGCTCTGACTGTGTGCTTTAACTGTGTGTGCTCTGACTGTGTGTGCTCTGTCTTTATGTGCTCTGACTGTGTGTGCTCTGACTGTGTGTGCTCTGTCTTTATGTGCTCTGACTGTGTGTGCTCTGTCTTTGTGTGCTCTGACTGTGTGTGCTCTGCCTGTGTGCTCTGACTGTGTGTGGTCTGACTGTGTGTGCTCTGTCTTTGTGTGCTCTGACTGTGTGTGCTCTGACTGTGTCTGCTCTGTCTTTGTGTGCTCTGACTGTGTGTGCTCTGACTGTGTGTGCTCTGACTGTATGTGCTCTGTATGCTCTGACTATGTATGCTTTGACTGTGTGTGCTCTGACTGCCTGTGCTCTGACTGTGTGTGCTCTGACTGTGTGTGCTCTGTGTGCTCTGACTGTGTGTGCTCTGACTGTGTGAGGTCTGTGTGCTCTGACTGTGTGTGCTCTGTGTGCTCTGACTGTGTGTGCTCTGACTGTGTGTGCCCTGACTGTGTGTGCTCTGACTGTGTGTGCTCTGACTGTGTGTGCTCTGACTGTGTGTGCTCTGCCCATACATTTTCTGTGTGTGCTCTGACTGTGTGTGTTCTGACTGTGTGTGCTCTGTCTTTATGTGCTCTGACTGTGTGCGCTCTGTCTTTATGTGCTCTGACTGTGTGTGCTCTGTCTTTGTGTGCTCTGACTGTGTGTGCTCTGCCTGTGTGCTCTGACTGTGTGTGCTCTGTCTTTGTGTGCTCTGACTGTGTGTGCTCTGACTGTGTGTGCTCTGTCTTTGTGTGCTCTGACTGTGTGTGCTCTGACTGTGTGTGCTCTGACTGTGTGTGCTCTGTGTGTGCTCTCTCTTTGTGTGCTCTGACTGTGTGTGCTCTGACTGTGTGTGCTCTGTCTTTGTGTGCTCTGACTGTGAATGCTCTGACTATGTATGCTCTGACTGTGTGTGCTCTGACTGTCTGTGCTCTGACTGTGTGTGCTCTGACTGTGTGTGCTCTGTGTGCTCTGACTGTGTGTGCTCTGACTGTGGGCTCTGACTGTGTGTGCTCTGACTGTGTGTGCTCTGACTTTGGGCTCTGACTGTGTGTGCTCTGACTGTGTGTGCTCTGACTGTGTGCTTTAACTGTGTGTGCTCTGACTGTGTGTGCTCTGTCTTTGTGTGCTCTGACTGTGTGTGCTCTGCCTGTGTGCTCTGACTGTGTGTGGTCTGACTGTGTGTGCTCTGTCTTTGTGTGCTCTGACTGTGTGTGCTCTGACTGTGTCTGCTCTGTCTTTGTGTGCTCTGACTGTGTGTGCTCTGACTGTATGTGCTCTGTATGGTCTGACTATGTATGCTCTGACTGTGTGTGCTCTGACTGTCTGTGCTCTGACTGTGTGTGCTCTGACTGTGTGTGCTCTGTGTGCTCTGACTGTGTGTGCTCTGACTGTGGGCTCTGACTGTGTGTGCTCTGACTGTGTGTGCTCTGACTTTGGGCTCTGACTGTGTGTGCTCTGACTGTGTGTGCTCTGACTGTGTGCTTTAACTGTGTGTGCTCTGACTGTGTGTGCTCTGTCTTTGTGTGCTCTGACTGTGTGTGCTCTGCCTGTGTGCTCTGACTGTGTGTGGTCTGACTGTGTGTGCTCTGTCTTTGTGTGCTCTGACTGTGTGTGCTCTGACTGTGTCTGCTCTGTCTTTGTGTGCTCTGACTGTGTGTGCTCTGACTGTATGTGCTCTGTATGGTCTGACTATGTATGCTCTGACTGTGTGTGCTCTGACTGCCTGTGCTCTGACTGTGTGTGCTCTGACTGTGTGTGCTCTGTGTGCTCTGACTGTGTGTGCTCTGACTGTGTGAGGTCTGTGTGCTCTGACTGTGTGTGCTCTGTGTGCTCTGACTGTGTGTGCTCTGACTGTGTGTGCCCTGACTGTGTGTGTTCTGACTGTGTGTGCTCTGACTGTGTGTGCTCTGCCCATACATTTTCTGTGTGTGCTCTGAGCATGGTACTCCTGAGAGCAAAGGCTCAGACCCTCTTAGATCACACGTGGAAGTTGCTCACTTATTTCAAAGGTTTTTGTGTGTGTGGGTTGTGTGCCAGCACACATAAAGTGCAAGGGTATTCTGTGCTCCCCTCCAAAACTGGAAGACTACTTATCTGCCACTGGTCATTTTATGTCATTCTAAACCCTTCATTGATGGATCCTTTCTTTTTTCTTCATTTCTTGCACACGTTAGAATGCACATTTAAGGCCTGTAGATTACTTACCAACACAGTATATAGGAAGGTAGGAATGCACAGGAATCACAAGGCTGGATGCTGGCTGGAGTCAGGGTCATGGATAAGGGGGTACCACCAGTCCTCCTCTACGGGGCCCACGCCAGCAGCGGGTCCTAAGCAGCATTTTTGTATTCATCTTATCTTGTGAATGATCTTCAATCAAGCTGCTGAGAGGGCAACATGCTAAATCACTGGTCCCCACTGATGGGCCTACAGCCCTCTGCATGCGACCCACAGGCTGCTGGGCACCATACAGAAAGCAGAGTGGCAGCGGGGTGCCGGGTGCTGGAGCACTCTCTGAAAGAGACTGTACTGTGGCTGGTGTTATCTCCACCCAGAGTACAAGTAAAGTCCCTGGGGAGAGATAGCAGATCATGTAATGGGTAAGTGATCATCAGTGGGGGAGATGGGGGTTATCTTTTTGAACAAAAATACCCAGGGAGGGGCCGGGGGGATATTCTTCCCTGCTATGATCAATAATGTAGGGAGGAGAATGGGGAGGAGGAGATGAGGGGGGGGGGGTTGAATTTCACTGCCATGGACCACCAAAGATGAAGGGGTTAACTTTCACCACCATTTTCCACCAATGTAATGGGGGGGGGTATATTTCACTGCTCTGACCACCAATGAAGAGGAGGAGGTGGGGGTTAACTTTTACGGCCACTGACTACCTCTGAAGGGGGGTTAAATTTCACTGCCAGTGACCACCAATATAGGTGTAGTTAAAATACTGGGCACCATACAGAAATCAGAGTGGCAGCGGGGTGTCAGGCGATTGAGCGATCTCTGAAAGAGACTGTATTGTGGCCACTGTTATCTCCACCCATAGTACAAGTTAAGTCCCTGAGGAGAAATAGCAGTGCAGGAGCATGTAATGGGTAAGTGATCATCAGTGGGGGAAATAGGGGTTTTCTTTCACTGCTTTAAGCAACAATGCCCAGCAAGCAAGTTAGCTTTCACTGCCATGATCAACAATTTAGTGTAGGGGGGAGATGAGGGGGGGGGAGTTACTTTCACTGCCATGACCACCAATGCAGGGGGGATGGGGGGTTAAATTTCACTTCCACTGACCACCAATGATAGAGGGGTTAACTTTCATCGCCACTGTGCACCAATGTAATTGAGGGGGGTTATATTTCACTGCCATGACCACCAATGCAGAGGAGGAGGTGGGGGGTTAACTTCCACTGCCACAGACCACCTCTGCAGATGCGGGGGGGGGGGTTAAATTTCGCTGTCAGTGACCACCAATATAGGGGGAGTTAAAATGCAAAGCCATGACTACCAATGCAGGAAGAGGAGGGTGGGTGTGTTACTTTTACTGCCATGACCACCAATGCAGGGGGGGGGGTATTACCTATCGCTACCACCAATGCAGCGGAGATTGGGAGGTGAGGCTGCCACTGACCAGCAGGGTGTGGGGGGGTTAAATTTCACTGCCATGGGGCACCAATGTGGGGGGTTAACAGTAGTGACATCAGTACTGGGGAATATTATTACATCCTCTGACATTAATGTTGGGGGTAATTATTGCACCTACTGACACCAATGCTGGGGGTTATTATTGGTGTCCACTGAAACCAATGCTGGGGGTCATATTACATCCACTGACACCAATGCTGGAGGTTATTATTGCGTCCACTGAAATCAATGCTGGGGGTTAATATTGTGTCCACTAACACCAATGTTGGGGACATATTGGGATATGATGCTTAAAAATGCAGCAAGTTCAACATTTTTGGGCATTGAGGCGTGAAAATGCGTTGCTATTGTGCAGTCCTCTGGAGGTACCAGGACAGCAATTGAGGCCCTTTATAGTTTTCAATTTAACCACCACTGATTTAAAGTGATAGCCAAACTGAATTTAGGCTTTTTTTTTGTTGCTTACTGAAAATCTATTTTAAATAACGTGGCCATGTAAGGCTAAACTGTGCAGAGGGTGAGAACACTGCTGCACAATTTCACTGCAGAACAAATAGGTGTTGATTTAGTAAAGGTAAATAGACTGTGCACTTTGCAAAGTGCAGTTGCACTCTGCAAGAGCAGTTGCTCCAGAGCTTAGTAAATAAGCAGAAGCTCTGCGGACTTCCATCATCCAATCACGTGCAAGCAAAAATGCAGTTTTTTTATTTTCCTTGAAGCTTTACCTCATTTACTAAGCTTTGGAGCAACTGCACTTGGAAGAGTGCACAGTCTATTTGCCTTTAGTAAATCAACCCCCAAGTGTTGTCACCTTTTAAGGAACGTGGAAACATAATACATTTATGGTAGAATCAACTGGTAAAAAAAACACAGGGTGCACTTGGAAAAACAAAGACTGCTGTTTGAATGCTAGTGACAGGCTGCAGAAAACAAGCCACGTTAGACTTTTCCTATGGATCCACTGTAATCTAAGGTCACAGTATTCACATCTAGATGTGATTTTAGTTTCAATTTAGTTTTAATGCCAGGATTTAAACACATTTGGGCAAAGGTAAAGTAAATAAAGCCATCTATATCTAAACAGAATTTTGGGTTTGTTTTATGCCATATAGGTGCTTTTTTTTTATTGGCGGAGGAACTGGTTTCACCCAGGGCGACAGGAAAAGGGTTAATTTCTCAGGCCTGGCTGCAGACAGCGCATTCAGCAGAGCTGGTAGCTTGGTGCCAGTAGCTCAGTGTTAGATTTATAGCATAATTTGATGTGCTGAAGCATGCACTTTAATCGCATGGGGATGTGCAATTCTGGGACAGCAGACTGATCTGACAGGCACTAATCCTCTCCGCAGACCGTTCTGATGGGGCTGGGAGGGTGCATTTAGAGGCTCATCAGCATCATTGTGCTAAGTGCTTGGACCAGAAAGGGCTGAAACGATGTGAGGGAAGGTAATGCACTGGGAACAAGGCTACTATAACATCATACAATCTCCTTTACAGTACAACTAGTGTTCTTTTAAAAATAACAACAACAATGCAACAGGCCTCATTTATTAAGATAATGGCTAGACCACTGGCGATGTGTAATATGCAGTAACACATAGCAACCAATCATATCTTAAAAAATACATTTATTTCCCACAACCCCTTGCCATACAGCTTGTTTGTAAAGTTGAATGTGTATTCTCAGATGCCATTCTGTTATTGGATAACATCAACCCTGATGAAAATCCTATCGCCTACTTATTATTATGCAGCACAATACATTTTATGATGCAAGAAATTAAAAATTAAAAACTGCCCCTGTAGCTTACCATAAAGGCCACAGTTCAAAGTTGTGGGTACCATACGGAGAAGACATTGAAAGGATAACTACATTTTTACTAACTTCCTCTACAGATGCATACCTAACTTTATTGGACAACTGCGTCCTGCAGGAATCTTCATCTCCTCAGGCTGAAATCTCCCTTTCCGCTGGCCTGCAAAGGCATTCCCCATAGACCTCTACTACCATTAAGAGCTGTACTTTTCATACGAGAGAGCTAATATTTTCTGAAACTCAGCAATAGCTGTTTATATGCTTCCTATGCATAGATGTCCTTTAAAACTCTCTACTCATGGAAATCTGCTTACACTTATAGTGTATGTTTTTATTACACCTTAAACTAAATTAGGTGCAGGGACTAGGCTTCATCCCTGAACCTAGTCTTCTTTCTAGATCTAATGGTGAATGGTGAGAGCATATGCCAGTCTTCTTCTCTACTGTAATAGTGAATGGAGGAAGCAAAATACTAGTTTTCTTCACAGCTCTACTAGTAAAAAGTGGGGGGAAGATGTCAGACTTCTTCCGTTTTCCTCCCAACTTTAAAGGGAAAGGATGATAGGCACATGCCACTCTTCTTCCAACTCTAACAGGGAATGGTGGGGGCACTAGCCAGCCTTCTTCCTTCTTTCCAACTCTAATAGGGAATGGTGGGGGTTCATGCCAGTCTTCTTCCCAACTTTAACAAGGAATGGGGGGGGGGACATGCCAGTCTTCTTCCAAACTTTAACAAGGAATGGTGGGGGTACATGACAGTCTTCTTCTCAGCTTTAACAAGGAATGGCGGGGGGAACATGCCAGTTGCCTTCAGAGCTCTTATAGGGAATAGTGGAGACACATGCCAGTCTTCTTCTCAACTCAAAAAGGGGATGGTGGTTGAACATACCATTCTTATTCCCAGCTCCAACAGGAAATGGTGGGGGAACATGCCAGTTGCCTTCAGAGCTCTTATAGGGAATAGTGGAGACACATGCCAGTCTTCTTCTCAACTCAAAATGGGGATGGTGGTTGAACATAACGCTCTTATTACCGGCTCCAACAGGGAATGGTGGAGGCACATGCCAGTCTTCTTCCCAGCTCAAACAGAGGATGGAGGGGGCACCTGGCAACAGTTCTTCTAAGTTCTAACAGGGAATTCTGGGAGCACTTACACAATAAAAGATTCATTCTGTTTTCTCTATATAAAAAAAAATGAAAATGTGTATGGAAATGGTATTAACTTATTGCAAAACTGCATAACCTGATCATCACAATCAATTCACATATATTTTGCATAACTTACAATTTTAAGGCCAACAAATAACAAATAATCCCTTTAACCGTTTAGATTTTTATTCTTGTCCACTTTGGGATGGAGTAAAGAACAGTGTTTACAATAATGAATCTTTCTTCACAGGATTGATGTGCAGTGGAGATCAAAGTGACCAATAAAGATGAGTAACCAAACTACCCCTGAGCTTGTGTCCTCGCCTCCCTCAACTGGGCAGAGATATTTTGACCGCTGTTCAGAGGATGACCCAGAATATCTGCGTGTTAGAAACATGGCGGCTGACCTCAGGCAGGATTTCAATGTCATGGAGCAAAAGAAACGAGTGAGCATGATCCTGCAGAGCCCTGTGAGTAACCACAGAATATACAGAGTAATATAGAAGGAAGGGTAAAAAAAAGTATTGTTTTCTGTTTGCTCCTGGTATTTTAGGACCAAATTTTACCTTAAAGTGATTGTAAACGATTACCTTGTAAAAAAAAAACATTACGTTTAAAATAAAAATGAAACCCAAAACATTTGTGTATAGATATAAAAAACATTATAAATAACTTTTTTTCCTTTTTTTATAAGTGATCACATTCCCTCTGTTCTTAGCTGCATAAGAGCTGGAGAAGGAGAAACAGCAGGGCACCGATCTTCCCAGTAAATGGCTGTGAAGGGGGGGTGTTAGGACAAGCCTGATCATTGGTGGAGAACAGGCTGAGTTCCCAGCACAGCTAGAGAACTGACCACAGTGTGTTCTCCTTCTTAGTGTGGTCAGTTTTTAATAGGAAAGCAGAGGGACTGGCAGGAACACCAGGGATTTCACACAAAGGAAGCAATACAAAGAGAACAGGATACTTTTTCATACAAATACATGGTACAGCAGGCACATATCAGGAATATAAAATGTTGGGGTAACAAATGCTTAAAATCGGAACTTCACACACTTCTTCTGCCACATTTGTAATGGTTTTTTTTTGGGGGGGGGGGGGTGTAGCTGAATTTGACAGGTATCAACTCCCACTTCTGGTCGGATCGCCATGGTGGATCCATCAGAAGTTCTCCCCCCCCCCCCCCCGCCCGCATTCTTCTGGGACACATCACAGGTACCAGAAGGCTGGAGGACCATTCACAAAACACAACGCAGCTCGCGAATGTGCACTGGGCAGCCAGCTGCAAGGAGGGAGGGGGGAGAGGTGAACTTCATTCCGGCGCCGTGGAGCCAGGGGAGGAAGTAGGAGCTGGGTGCTCGTAAAAAGAGGGTACCCACTCCTCCCCCAAAAAAATGACCTGCCAAATGTGGCATGTCAGGGGGTTACCTGCACTTAAAGCGGAAGTTTCATTTTTGGGTGGAACTCCGCTTTAAGTTATGAACAGAGCGGGGGAATAGAAATTGTTAGGTTTTTATTGCTGTTTTTGACTCCATTGGGGAGATTTTCCCCTCTTCCTGTCATTACACTTACCTGTGCTGTCCTGTTCCAGATATAGTACCTTTTACATTATATTTATCCCCCATTGTCGTTCCCAGTTATTTTTCTTTGAGCTCTCCCATAAAGTATAGCTAAAGGTAATTTTGTTTTAGTTTTGGATAGAGTGTAGAGGGATTAGGACAGGTTTTTACTGCAGTCTGTGTCCCTGTTAGGGAGATGCAATTTCTCTATTTGCCCTGTTCATCGTTATGAGTGAAACTGAAAGAAAATCCCACATTTTGGGTTGTCACCAATACAGGAACAGAGGGGAAATATTCCAAAGGGGACACTAGTTCTGGTGACAACCATAGATTCCCCCACCTCCTAGGGATTTTCTCTAGCTTTCTGTTTTGGCTATGGGACAAAATGTAATGGGAAATTGGCAAAATAAAATGAAAAAATTATAGGGGTATTAACCCTCCCTTAACCTATCCAAAATATATTTAAAAAAAAAGTTGTTCATCAGCTACATAGCTACCAGTAGTAGTGTGTGCACTATAGCCCAGCCAACAAGAAACGTTTTCATACTGCTGGGTATATTGCACCATTGTATGGCTTTTAAACAATACAAGAGTACTTTCTTACATTATGAGTTGGGCGTTGAAATCTATGAATTTATTATAGCCATAATGTGTGCCATAATATACGGCATAACAACTATTGAAAAATCATTAGTCCAGCAAAATTAAACTGCAAAAGGCTGAGAATTAGACTGTTAGGCATTATGATTTTCACATTAATAAATAAAACATATGTAAGCTAATCCACTGAGACAATGCAAAAGGCAATTTAATATTAAAGTGAAGAGTAAATGAACTTGCAACAACCAATCAGACATCACTTTCTTTTTTTCTGGAATTATGATTTTGGTTGGGTTGCCTTGTATTTATTAATTTCCTCTCTCAGTCTTTCAGGGAGGAGCTGGAAAGTCTCATTCAGGAACAGATGAAGAAAGGGAACAACTCATCCAATATCTGGGCCCTCCGGCAAATCGCTGACTTCATGGCCAGCACTGCACCATCTGTCTTCCCCACCTGTCCAGTCAGTAAGTGCCTTCACGTTGTGTATGGGGAGGATGCTCGTCAGGGCATAGCCTGCAGTCTTCTCTCAGCCAAAATTAAAAGAATAGAAAATATTTTTCTGTAGGGAAAAAGATGAGACTCTGCAAATATTAACTTAAATTGCTGCATTTTTGTGACGAAATAGAGCCTATTTACAATAATTTCAATGTTTCTATTTGAGGTTCTGTAGAGTGTTTGAAAATCAATAGCTTTACATATAGAAATGATTAATTTATATTTTACATAAAACTATGACCACTGACAGGTTAAGTGAATAACATTGATTATCTCGTTACAATTGCATCTCAAAGTCGGTGGGATATATTAGTCCGCAAGCAAACATGTTGGTCCTGAAGTAGATAAAATGGGCATTGCAGTTTGTTGTGTATGGGGCTGTATAGCCGCAGACCAGTCAGTGTGCCCCTGCTGACCCGTGTCCACAGCCAAAAACATCTGTAATGGGCACATGTGCATCAGAACTGGACCATGGAGCAATGGAAGAAGGTGGTCTGATCTGATTAATCGTGTTTTCTTTTATATCATGTGGATAGCCGGGTGCCTTTGCGTTGCTTACTTGAGGAAGAGTTGGCAGCAGGATGCACTATTTAACCACTTCAGCCCCAGAAGGATTTACCCCCTTCCTGACCAGAGCACTTTTTACAATTTGGCACTGCATCGTTTTAACTGCTAATTGCGCGGTCATGCAATGCTGTACGCAAACGAAATTTGCGTCCTTTTCTTCCCACAAATAGAGCTTTCTTTTGATGGTATTTGATCACCTCTGCGGTTTTTATTTTTTGCGCTATAAACGGAAAAAGACCGAAAATTTTGAAAAAAAATGATATTTCCTACTTTTTGTTATAAAAAAAATTCAATAAACTCAATTTTAGTCCTACATTTAGGCCAAAATGTATTCGGCCACATGTCTTTGGTAAAAAAAGTCAATAAGCGTATATTTATTGGTTTGCGCAAAAGTTATAGCGTCTACAAACTAGGGTACATTTTCTGGAATTTACACAGCTTTTAGTTTATGACTGCCTATCTCATTTTTGAGGTGCTAAAATGGCAGGGCAGTACAAACCCCCCCCCCCAAATGACCCCATTTTGGAAAGTAGACACCCCAAGGAAATTGCTGAGAGGCATGTTGAGCCCATTGAATATTAATTTTTTTGTCCCAAGTGATTGAATAATGACAAAAAAAAAAAAATTACAAAAAGTTGTCACAAATGATATATTTCTCACACAGGCCATGGGCATATGTGAAATTGCACCCCAAAATACATTCAGCTGCTTCTCCTGAGTACGGGGATACATGTGTGGGACTTTTTGGGAGCCTAGCCGCGTACGGGGCCCCGAAAACCAATCACCAGGATTTCTAAGGGCGTACATTTTTGATTTTACTCCTCACTACATATCACAGTTTTGAAGGCCATAAAATGCCCAGATGGCACAACCCCCCCCCCCCCCAAATGACCCCATTTTGGAAAGTAGACACCCCAAGCTATTTGCTGAGAGGCATGTTGAGTCCATGGAATATTTTATATTTTGACACATGTTGCAGGAAACTGACAAATTATTTTTTTTTTTTTTTGCAGAAAGTTGTCACTAAATGATATATTGCTCACACAGGCCATGGGCACATGTGGAATTGCACCCCAAAATACATTTAGTTGCTTCTCCTGAGTATGGGGATACCACATGTGTGGGACTTTTTGGGAGCCTAGCTGCGTACGGGGCCCCGAAAACCAATCACCGCCTTCAGGATTTCTAAGGGTGTAAATTTTTGATTCCACTCTTCACTGCCTATCACAGTTTCGGAGGCCATGTAATGCCCAGGTGGCACAACCCCCCCCCCCCAAATGACCCCATTTTGGAAAGTAGACACCCCAAACTATTTGCTGAGAGGCATGGTGAGTATTTTGCAGCTCTCATTTGTTTTTGAAAATGAAGAAAGACAAGAAAAAAAATTTTTTTTTCTTTTTTCAATTTTAAAAACTTTGTGACAAAAAGTGAGGTCTGCAAAATACTCACTATACCTCTCAGCAAATAGCTTGGGGTGTCTACTTTCCAAAATGGGGTCATTTGGGGGGTGTTTGTGCCATCTGGGCATTCCATGGCCTCCAAAACTGTGATAGGCAGTGAAGAGTGAAATCAAAAATTTACGCCCTTAGAAGGCCTGAAGGCGGTGCTTGGTTTTCGGGGTCCCGTACGAGGCTAGGCTCCCAAAAAGTCTCACATGTGGTATCCCCGTACTCAGGAGAAACAACAGAATGTATTTTGGGGTGTAATTTCACATATTCCCATGGCATGTTTGAGCAATATATCATTTAATGACAACTTTGTGCAAAAAAAAAAAACTATTGTCTCTTTCCCGCAACTTGTGTCACAATATAAAATATTCCATGGACTCGACATGCCTCTCAGCAAATAGCTTGGGGTGTCTACTTTCCAAAATGGGGTCATTTGGGGGGGTTTTGAACTGTCCTGGCATTTTATGCACAACATTTAGAAGCTTATGTCACACATCACCCACTCTTCTAACCACTTGAAGACAAAGCCCTTTCTGACACTTTTTGTTTACATGAAAAAATTATTTTTTTTTGCAAGAAAATTACTTTGAACCCCCAAACATTATATATTTTTTTTAAAGCAAATGCCCTACAGATTAAAATGGTGGGTGTTTCATTTTTTTTTTCACACAGTATTTGCGCAGCGATTTTTCAAACGCATTTTTGGGGGAAAAAACACACTTTTTAAAATTTTAATGCACTAAAACACACTATATTGCCCAAATGTTTGATGAAATAAAGAAGATGATCTTAGGCCGAGTACATGGATACCAAACATGACATGCTTTAAAATTGCGCACAGTGGCAACAAAATAAATACATTTTTAAAAGCCTTTAAAAGCCTTTACAGGTTACCACTTTAGATTTACAGAGGAGGTCTACTGCTAAAATTACTGCCCTCAATCTGACCTTCGCGGTGATACCTCACATGCATGGTGCAATTGCTGTTTACATTTGACGCCAGACCGACGCTTGCGTTCGCCTTAGCGCGAGAGCAGGGGGGGACAGGGGTGCTTTTTTTTTTCTTTATTTTTTTTTTGCTTTTTTATCTTATTTTTAAACTGTTCCTTTCATTTTTTTTTAATCATTTTTATTGTTATCTCAGGGAATGTAAATATCCCCTATGATAGCAATAGGTAGTGACAGGTACTTTTTTTTGAAAAAATTGGGGTCTATTAGACCCTAGATCTCTCCCCTGCCCTCAAAGCATCTGACCACACAAAGATCGGTGTGATAAAATGCTTTCCCAATTTCCCAATGGCGTTGTTTACATTCGGCGAAATCTAAGTCATGAAATGCTCGTAGCTTCCGGTTTCTTAGGCCATAGAGATGTTTGGAGCCACTCTGGTCTCTGATCAGCTCTATGGTCAGCTGGCTGAATCACCAGCTGCATTCTCAGGTTCCCTGTTGAGACAGGGGAGCCAGAGAAAAACACGGAAGACGATGGGGGGGGGGGGTCATTCCCTCCCACTGCTTGTAAAAGCAGTCTAGAGGCTAATTATTGGCTAGGATTGCTTTTACATGAAAGCCGACCGCTGGCTAAAAAGAATGATACCAAGATGATACCTAAACCTGCAGGCATCATTCTGAAGACAAAAAAATGGTTAACAATAAAACACAGTAAACGGTAAAGTATAAAAAATTGCATATCTGAAATGCAAACATGATAAAACATAATAACAATAAAACATTGCAGAATAGAATACAGTAAAAAAGAGCAGAACAATAGAGAGAGAATAGAGAGAGAGAGAGAACAATAAAACGACAACTATTTTTTTTTTATTTTATATATTTTTTTGTGTTTTTTTTTTTTTTACACTTTTTTTTGTAACTTACTTTTATAACTGTAACCGGTTCCAGGTTCGGGTCTCTCAAAGGTGTCCGTTTATGAAGCAGTGAAATCTATTCACTGCTTCATTCTCCGGCATTCACAGTGAAGATTTTTCTCCTCTGTGTGCAGTTTATGAAGCGGTGTAGATCACTTCACCTTTGGAGGAGTGAAGAGATCTACAAATGCTTCAAATAGTGGAGAACGGCCCCTGATACTGGAATCTCGTGAGACTTTACGAGATTATAGTACCAAATGTCAGTTTATCAAGCAGTGATAAATTATCACCGCTCAACGGCGCGTGGATTAATGTTAATAAAATAATGTGTCCCCCTACATTATACACATATGTATACACACACACACACTATATGTACATGTATATACACACACATGATATATATATACATATACACATTATATGTATATATGTATAAATATGTATACACATAAATATGACAGGGGGACATGCTTACAGTGTTGGGGGGTCTGAACGAGGCATAAGGAAGTTAAAAAACTTCCTCCTTCCCCCTCAGATCCCCCCAGATTTCCTCTTCACTCCCCGATTCACCACCTCTGAGCTGGTGAACCTGGGAGTGTGAATTCTGACTCAGATCGCCAGTGAAGCGGTGAGATCACCGCTTCATAAACTGGCCGTTTCTGTGTCATTCAATGAGGATTCTCCGTGTGTAGAGATAATCGGCGGGAGAACAAGTTCAAACATGTTCTCCCCCAATTATCACTGTTTCATAAACTGTTTATGGACTGTGATCAGCGGTGATCCTCAGGATCACCGCTGATCACTGCTTCATAAACGGACACCAAAATGCGATGGCATCTTGGGAGACCCTGTGAAATGGCGCCTAGTCTGTGCAATGCTGTACCCTACGCTAATACTCAACTAGTGAATGGTAGCGTTCAAAACATTCACCAATGCAAAGACCAGGATTGTCAGGACAGGAGGGACAATAATAGCGGGTGTCACGCCTATATGTTGCTGCAGACACAACATCTTTTTTGGGGGGTTCACTGGGTAGGGGTACTCGGGAGGACATAAAAATGCCTCTCATGCAGCCGACTGCATTTGGTTGGGGATGTGAATGGGGGAAGTACGAGCGCTGCAGAAGTGGTGGGTTCCCAATTAGGATTGGCGAATGCAGCAGGAAGGGCATTATGGGCACGACGGGCCTGTGTTTGTCTTCTTCTTGGTGGCAGCGGGACACTACTTGTGCTTGCCACCTCACCAGCTTGAACTGCACTTATGGGACTCGCCATGTCACCAAGTGTTACTGCAGTGCTGGTCTGACTACGACCGGGGTGTACTAGGCCGCTGGTGCTTGCCAGTTCACCAAAACGCTACCAAAAAAACTGTTAGCGATCGCGGGGATCAGGCCTGACTCTGCTAACGCTGCAATTATGTGTTTAGTGTTTTGTAAGTGACAGTGATCGATCGATACTGCACTTGGGTGGGCTGGGCGGAGGGGCAAAACGCAGGTGCTAGCAGGTATCTGGGCTGATCCCACTAACGCTGCGTTTTTGGGAACCCTAAACTGCTGGGGACGCTAGTATAGATCTGATAGGATCAGATATTGATCCGTTCAGATACTATACTACTAAGGGAGGTGTACGGTGCGTGCGTGGGTGTTGGTGGTACTGGCGCTAACGCTGCCTGGGGCTGGTGCTTGCCAGTTCACCAAAATGCTACCAAAAAAACTGTTAGCGATCGCAGGGATCAGGCCTGACTCTGCGAACGCTGCAGTTATGTGTTTAGTGTTTTGTAAGTGACAGTGATCGATCGATACTGCAATTGGGTGGGCTGGGCTGGGCCGGGCGGAGGGGCAAAACGCAGGTGCTAGCAGGTATCTGGGCTGATCCCGCTAACACTGCATTTTTGGGAACCCTATACTGCTGGGGACGCTAGTAAAGATCTGATCAGATATTGATCCGTTCAGATACTATAACACTAAGGGAGGCGTATGCTGCGTGCGTGGGTGTTAGCGGTACTGGCGCTAACCTGACGCTGCCTGGGGTGACGCATATCACCGCCGGGCGATCAGGGGGCTAAACCTTTATTAGGTAATAAATGGCGGGTGCCCTGACACTATAAAAAATAAACGAACTAACCAGCGTCACCCGTAACAGTTATACGGTGATCACTGGTGAAAGGGTTAACTAGGGGGCAATCAAGGGGTTAAAACCTTTATTAGGTAATATATGGGGGTCCCTGTCGCTATAAAATGCTGACGGCGAACCTAAATATTTACCTCCCTAACTAGCGTCACCAGCGACACTAATACAGCGATTAGAAAAATGATCGCTTAGCGACGGGGGGGTGATCAAGGGGTTAAAACTTTATTAGGGGGGGTTAGGGGGGTACCCTAGACCTAAAGGGGGCTAATACTAACTGCCCTACCACACTAACTGTCACAAACTGACACCAATGCAGTAATCAGAAAAAAAAAAAACTGCTTGGTGTCAGTGTGACGGGGGGGGGGGGGGAGGGGTGATTGGGGGGGGATCAGGGGGTAAAGGGGGGTGTAATGTGTGCCCGGCATGTTCTATTGTGTGTGTGTGTGTTGTGCACTCACATCGAAGTCTTCTCTCCTCGGCGCCGGAACGGAAAATACCGAGCCGAGGAGAGATGACATCATTTCCTCTGCTGCTTTTTACTATACAGCAGCAGAGGAATGATCCCATTGGCTGGGAGCGATCGCGAGGGGGGGGGGCCACGAATGGATGGCCTCCCCCTCACCTCCGATCGCCGGGGGACAAACGCCGACCGCCTCGGGCACCGGGGGAGGGTCCGATTGGACCCCCCGCCCGCGGGAGGCAGATCACATACAGGTACGTGATCCTGCCTGCCCGTGCCATTCTGCCGACGTATATCGTCGTGAGGCGGTCGGCAAGGGGTTAAAGAAGACAAGCTGGTGGAGGCAGTGTGATGCTTTGGGTAATGTTCTGCTGGGAAACCTTGGGTCCTGACATTGATGTGGATGTTATTTGGACTTTAAGCAGGACAATGTGTCCTGCCACACTACAAAAATGGTTCAAGAATGGTTTGAGGTACACAACAATGAGCCTCCAAATTCTCCAGATCACCACCCAATCGAGCATCTGTGGGATGTACTGGAAAAACAAGTCCAATCCATGGAGTCCCCACATATACCGTACCTGTAACATGGTGCAAAAGGTGGACATACCATCAGCTTACCCAGACATGGACATTAGAACTGTCTATAGCCGGCTTAAGTGAACTGGTTATGTAGTCCAAAGAAACATGGAATCCCTGCCCTTGGGTGACCACACCCAGGGGCATTATATATTCATATATAATCATTGGGCTATCATCATTGGCCTAAAAAAGATATAGTATCAGTGGGGGCCCGTCCATAAGGGGCGCCGCCTCCTAATCCATGCACCCAGGACCTAATCTACATGCAGGGCGCCGGCCGCACGGATTTCAATGTTTTTTGTTTTTTTTTTGGAAGCACATGATTAGAGCCCGAGGCTCTAATTGGCTTAAAAAAAGGGTGGGCTCAGGGCGCTGAGCACAATTAATATTCCCAATTGTCTTCCCCATTCTCCTCCCGGCCAATCAGGAAGCAGGTCCTAAGACCAGATTGGGCAAGGGGAGAAGCGACCGTATTGGCCGCCGAGGAGGAGGAGACGCAGGTGAAGCTCCCGAGGGGAAGGAAAGGCAGGGAGGAGCCGAAGCTGCCCACGACCTAGATGGGGTAAGTGCAGGGCTGGTGGGCGGATGAGGGAACGACAGTGGGTGGGGGATCGACCAACTGGGGGGGGTTTATTTGCTGCCCCTCCAAAAAATGGAGCACCAGCCGCCACTGTATAGTATAATTCTTGCTTTTTAGTCAGCTACGAAACAGTTTACTAGGACATGAAAAGAAACAGAAGGTGCATGGACCTAGCGCATTATCTTTAAACAAAGGTATTTATTTGAATAAAAGAGTAAGTGTTATACTCACAAACATAGACATGATAAAAGCATATCTTAACCTCTTCCCAACCGCCCGCCGTTGTTATATGGTGAAAGTATGGCACTCCTGCGTGAATCACCGCTGCAGGAGCGTGCCCACGGGTCGGGCGGACTTGATCTCTGCTGGCGACCCGCGATTGCCTTGTACACAGGCAGAATGGGGAACTGCCTATGGAAACAAGTCCTTTCACTGTTCTGCCTAGTGACCTGTCAGAGATTTATTTTTCCCAGTGATCAGGAACAGTGATCTCTGTCATGTCACTGGTAGCCCATCCCCCATACAGTTAGAACAAGGAACGCACTTAACCCCTTGATCGCCCCCTATTGTTAACCCCTTTCCCGCCAGTGTCATTTTTTTTTTCATTGATTTCATTTTTTACATTGATCAGTGCATTTTTATAGCACTGATCAATGTAATAATTTCACTGGTTCCTAAAAAGGGTCATTTGGGGTCAGATTTGTTTGCCGCAATGTCGCATAAAAAATAAATAAAAGTCCCTAAATTTATCCCCTATTTTGTAGATGCGATAACTTTTGCGCAAACCAATCAATATACGCCTATTGTGATTTTTTTTACCAAAAATATGTAGAAGAATACATATCAGCCTAAACTGATGAATGAATTTGTTTTTTTATATTTGATTTTGGATATGTATTATAGCAGAAAGTAAAAAATTTTTTTTTTTCAAAATTGGCGCTCTTTGTTTATAGTGTAAAAACTAAAAACCGCAGAGGTGATCAAATACCACCAAAAGAAAGCTGTATTTGTGGGAAAAAAGGACATCAATTTTGTTTGGGTACAATGTCGCATGACCACGCAATTGTCAGGTAAAGCGACGCATTGCAGTATGGCAAAAAATGGTCATTAAGGGGGCAAATTCTTCCGGGGGTGAAGTGGTTATCAGGTCCTCCACATGTGTCCGTGTAACCGTCCACACCACATGGGACTACCTCGATAATGCGCTAGGTCCACACGCCTTCCGTTTCTTTTCATGTCCTAGTGTTTTGGATTCCCCAGTCTGTGGAGGGCAGCGAGAAGTGCCTTACCCATCACCAAGCGTTAAAGCAAAGAGCTTACAGTCGCATAGAGGCACACTACACAGCACAGGAGATTGGTTTGTGTTGTAGAAAATTGTAGAAAACAATTGTCTTCTATATGCAACATTCAAATTGCAACAGTGCAACCTTGCTTTCAGGTGGGTTGCAGGGTATTCCAGAAAAGAACAGACACGCTGCATTTTACTGCATTACATTGGAGCTCACCCAATGCCAATGTTGGTCAATGCAGAAAAAATGTCATTTTGGCATTTCAATAAAGTTAAAAAAAAAAAGTAAATAATGCCTTGCATTGTAAAAACTTCAGGCACTGCCCCCCCCCCCCCCCCCAACCACAGACATAGAAGAGACTGCAGCCCATACACTAATATTAATAATTTTATCCTATGGGCTAGTGTGAACAGGCCTTTAAAGCTGAGCTCCAGACACACAGTTCAGGTATATGCATATACAGAAGAAGTTTTATCTGCCAATTCATTTGTACTTTTGTCCAGCCAGTTAAACTAGAACAAACTGATTTTGTTTTTCAGACTCATCCATGGTGGCACCTATTAATGACCTCTACTGCAATGAGTCAATGTCTCTGGCGAAGGGTGAGAAGTTATTGAGATGTAAGCTTGCCAGCATCTACAGACTCATAGACCTGTATGGATGGGCTCAGCTCAGCGGGACCATAGCTTCTGTAAGTCACTTCTGGTATATCATTTTTGCATGTATAGTTCTACATCCTGCCAGCATCAACAACTAACAGCTAAAATCCAAAAAAGTGACACATTTTTTTTAGTGCCAAAATATACCCTGACCCCGCAGAAACTAGGGATGGTTCTAGGAATGGCAAATATAAACTGTATTTTTCCCTAAATATACGGATCATAGGCTACCTTTGGTCGTTGGTTATGCCATTGGTGACCCTAGCATGTTTTGACTGCAGCAGTCATTGGAGGCAGTGAGCATTTCTCTGGGCTCTTCTTCAATCCCAAGCTGCTTTGCCCTATTGTTCAGGTAGTGATGTCATCAGATCATTTAGCGCTTCATTATTGATTGCTAAAGGAATCTGCTCCACACACGGGTTGATTTACTAAAACTGGAGAGTGCAAAATCTGTGCAGCTCTGTATAGCTTCCAGGTTTTTCTGTGAAAGCTTATAGTGTTACTAAACCCACAACAGTAAAATTAGTCTGTATATGGAGTAAAACATGCTTGTTATACTCACTGTGGAACCTAAGGGGTTATTCCTGCACATTGTGTAAAAAAGGCTGTTTGATCCTGTCTTCTCTGATCCTGCCCTTCTTACACAGTCCGTAATCACTCTCCCGATGGAACAGAGCCTTGGGGGCATTCTGCACATGCTCAGTTTGGTGTGAATTGCTAGAGAGTTTATTTTTTCTTGGGAGGGTGCATGTGATCAGCACAGGGCCAATCAGCACTGTCCAGACAGAGGGTCAGGGGTCCTGCAGCCTCATAGGACAGTCAGCGTAGAATGTAAACTCCTACTACAAGCTTTAACTAGACACTGATCGTGGTCACAAGATTGTTTATATAGAGTAAAATATTAGATTGTGAGCAGAATTCGTTCCAGAAACATGCTTGTAATCCAAAGCACTTGTATATCAAAGCGAATTTCCCCATAAGAAATAATGGAAACTCAAATGATTCGTTCCACAACCATTTATTCATAAGTGCTTCATTTTATAGTCCATATAAAAAGATTATAGCAATGTGATAGGTTGTGTAACCATAAAATGTCCATCCTCAACTGGAAGCCTTCACAAGGGGAGTAGAAGCAAAATCCAGCAGGAGCTACAGAGTATAAAAGAGAAGAGAGGCACCTCTAAGTGTAGCAATATGGTTACATTTATTGAAGGTACAACATTTAGCAACTCACATGGTTGATGATTGAGGCACGTCTAAGTGGGTAAAGCTGTCCACATAGACCATCCCCCACACTGCCAGCTTTCATCGCTGTCAGTATGCAATCGTGACCAGGAAGACTACCCTGCAGTAGAGCGATCTGAAATAGAGGCTTGAACCGTTCATTAAATGTAACCATATTGCTACACTTAGAGGCGCCGCTCTTCTCTTTTATACTTAGTTGTGACATGACACTGCTTGTCTATCAAGACATCGCTTGTATATCGTCAAAATTTATTTAAAGATTTTGCTTGTCTTTCAAAACGCTCTCAAACCAAGTTACTTTCAAACCAAGGTTTTACTGTACTGCTGATGAGAAAAGGTATTTAGCAGTCCTCAAATGATTGAGCAGTTATATTTATGGTACTAAAATAACTAAAATAATTCATTTTACTTGCTTTTTCTATCGCTCTCATGACAAGTTATCGTAAAGGATACTATATTGATATATTTGACCTTTCTAATTATTTGTTGCTCCCAATGTAAGATAAATAAGTCTAGTCCTATGGTCAGAGTCTTCTCAGGTGGAAGGGTGGACAGGGGTAGTCCTGCTTGACCCATTCGCTAGTCTTACAATGTTGGCCTGAAGTAAGGCCTGCCAGATGTTTGCTCTTTACAGATGGGGCTCTTTACAGTTAACCACATTGATGATGATCCTAATACCCAACAATGGACTGTTCAAGGTGGTCTTTGTCTAAACTCCTTTAAAGTCCCAATTTCCCAATTCCCCCCTCTTCATTTATAAACTCCCTTTAAATCTGCTATTGTTACTATTTACTTGTCAACTGATTTTGATGACAGTGTCATTATGCAATTTCTTTTGTTACATCATATGTTTTTTATTATCAGAAAAAAAAAAGAAAGAAAACTGAACAAAAAGATTGAAACAGAAAATAACTAAAATAATTCCATTCCTATGTTCTGTGTGCTGTGGGAGACCAGTTATAGTGAATGCCGGGTCCTGGGTTTAGTAATACTCCTGGGTTAGAAGCTGATTGGTTTCCATGCAGAGCTGCACCAGAGTTCGCACTCTCCAGTTTTAGTAAATCAGCCCCCCCGTCTTGTATATTTGAGGCAACAAATGAAGAGTTTAGCCTAAAGTTCTGGTAACATTGTTGTTACATCTTCGTATTTTTATGACGTTTGTGATGGAAATATAAAGTGCAGGTGTGTTTATGGGCACCAGTGATGGAATTGTCTTTATTAGATCTGTTTCCAGGAAAGGTTTCAGATCAATAAAGCTTTCACGTAGCTTGGTCTTCTAGTGAAAATGTGTAACGTTTATAATTAATTTTGATAGCATTTTGTCCATCTATTCTGCTGAGAACACAAGAAGCTTTTTTCCTATGAATACTCATTAGCATCATGAAAATTGTATTGACCTGTTTTGTAGTGATAATCAGGGCAAAGATTAATACAACACAGAGGAACAATAAAGGTCACATTCCAACAAATTAGAGCATTCGGTATAATGAAAGGTAATTGCTAAATAGTTGCCATGGATTATTTCACATTGATTTTTTTTTTCTTTTTATTATAGGGCATCTTTTAGAATAGAAATATGAAAGCTGACTTATTTTTGAGGGTACCTGCTACATGCTTCTTCCGGGTCTGGGGCACACTTGTGCGCCACTGACAACCCGCTCCCGCTGTGATTGGACACAGCGAGAGCCAATCAGTGGGTCCGGCGGACGCGATGTCCGACCGTTGACAGGAGAGGCAGAGCGGCGGTCTGCCTATGCGAACAAGGCAGACCGCCATTTTGTCAGAGAGGAAGCAGAAACACAGGTCTCTGTTTTCCTCCAGTTAAGCCACCACCCACACAGTTAGAGAGCACTCCCTAAGCGCACACTTAACCCTTTGATCGCCCCTGATGTTAACCCCTTTCCTGCCAGTGTTATTAGTACAGTGACATTTTTATAGCACTGGTCCCCAAAAAGTTTCACTTAGTGTCCGATTTAACTGCCGCTATGTCGCAGACCCGCTAAAAATCGCTGTTCTTTGCCATTACTAGTAAAAATACAAATGCCATAAAAATATCCCATAGTTTGTAGACGCGATAACTTTTGCGCAAACCAATCAATATATGCTTATTGGGATTTTTTTATGAAAAACATGTAGCAGAATACATATTGACCTAAATTGATGAAGAAATTCGATTTTTTACATTTTTTTTTATTGGATTTGTTTTATAGCAGAAAGTAAAAAATATTGGGTTTTTTTTTTTTCAAAATTGACGGCCTTTTTTTTTGTTTATAGCGCAAAAAAAAAAATAAACGCAGAGATGATCAAATACCACCAAAAGAAAGCTCTATTTGTGGGGAAAAAAAAGGACAATTTGTTTGGGTACAGCATCACACGACCGCGCAATTGTCAGTTAAAATAATGCAGTGCTATATTGCAAAAAATGGCCTGGTCATGAAGGGGGTGAAACCTTCCGGGGCTGAAGTGGTTAAAGAAAAAATAATATAGCGTATACAATTGAGACACAAGTCATATTGTAATTGAATGTTATTAAAAATGACCTTTCCTTTTCAATCTGCAGCTCTGTCATTTTCTGTAAAATGCAATATGGCTACCTGGTGGTGTTCACAGAATGTGTACAGAACGCCCCCCCGGAAACATCATTTCCTGCTTGTGTGATTGGCTTACTGATTTTCCCAAAAGTCTGCACTAAGATTCAAGTCAGATATCAGGGATCCCCTGCTACGAAAATGTCATTTTTGGTGAGATACTCCCAATAGGAAATCACATCTTAGGCTGGCCACACATTATACAATTTTCCTTTAGATTTACCAAAACCATATACAGTAATATGAGGTCAAACCTAAACACTTTCAATTTGTATGCAATCAGGCAGGCCCTTGCACTATATAGTTTAAGGTAAATCTAAAGGAAATTGAATAAGAAAATTGTATAATATATGGCCAGCTTAACCACTTAAGGACTAGAAGGATTTACCCCCTAAATGACCAGGCCATTTTTTGTGATTTGACATTGCGTTACTTTAACTGACAATTGCGCAGTCGTGCGATGCTGTACCCAAACAAAATTGACGTCCTTTTCACCCACAAATAGAGCTTTCTTTTGGTGGTATTTGATCACCTCTGCGGTATTTATTTTTTTGTACTATAAACAAAAAAAGACTGACAATTTTAAAGAAAAAAACAATATTTTTTACTTTTTGCTATAATAAATATAATACAAAAAATATAAAATATAATATATATATATAGATATATAGATATATATAAATATAATATAAAAAAAAAAATCTTCATCAGTTTAGGCCAATATGTATTTTTCTACATATTTTGATTTGCGCAAAAGTTATAGCGTCTACAAAATAGGGGATAGATTTATGGCATTTTTATTATATTTTTTACTAGTAATGGCAGTGATCAGCGATTTTTAGCAGGACTGTGACATTGTGGCGGACAGATCGGACACTTTTGACACTTTTTGGGACCAGTGACATTTATACAGCGATCAGTGCTATAAAAATGCACTGATTACTGTATAAATGACACTGGCAGGAAGGGGTAAATACTAGGGGTGATCAAGGGGTTAAATGTGTTCCCTAGGAGGTGTTTCTAACTGTGGGAGAGGGGACTGACTGGGAGTACAGAGAGATTGCTGTTCCTAATCACTAGGAACAGATGATCACTCTGTACTCCCCTGGCAGAACCGGGATCTGTTTGTTTACATTGACAGATCCCCATTCTGGCTCTCTGTGGAGCGATCATAGGTGGCAGGCGGACATCGCGCATCAGCTCCACCACCGTCCTGTTATAGCTAATAAAGGGACCGACGTACAGCTACGGCAATTTGCGGGAACGAGCTGACCTGCTGCAATATAATGACGACGGCTGGTCGGCAAGCTGTTAAAGGGATGCAGACCCTGCAGCTTTCCTCATTAGTGCCCTGCAGGTGCAGCAGATGATTGATAATTATAAAACCACTCCCACTAGATTCATTTTCTCACATGGATACAGACAAACACACAGCGATTTCTGCAGAATAAGAGCACTTTCACACTGAGCTGCGCCGGGCATTGGCGGTAAAGCTCCGCTTTAGTGGCGCTTTTACCCTCGGTTTAGCGGCGCTTCTCGGTCGCTAGCGGGGCGCCTTTAACGCACCCACAAAGCGCCGCTGCAGCGCCCCTTTGCCGGCGCTGCCCATTGATTTTTAGGAGCAGTGTATACACCACTCCTAAAGTGCCTCAAAGATGTTGCTTGCAGGACTTTTTTGAGCGTCCAGCCAGCGCATCGCTTCTCGGGCTTTCACATTGGAGTGAAAGGAGAGGCGCTTTGCAGGCGCTACTTTAAGCGCTATAGCAACTGTAAAGCGCCTCAGTGTGAAAGTGGCCTAACAAAAGGTAGGAATCTGCAACAAAGTTTGTTAAAATCCTTGTAATGTACATAGATTACCCAGAGGGGATTTTTTTTTTCTCAACAAAAGTAGAGTTACTCTTTAAACCTATAGATGAATGGAAATTCAGCCTGTCCCTGCTGAACCGTCCACATTTTATTCTATTTATGGCTAGCTTAATTCTTCCACACTCAATACAAATCAAACAAAAACAAAGCCTTGCCTATAGTCTACATGTATTTTCCTGTTTTGGATATGGTAGGGAAGGATTAGAACCCCTGTCAGGTTTGTATTGTTTGTTTCTGCTCTGTGGAGATTCCTTCTCTATTTGTCTTGGTGACCAATTTCATATGGATTGAAATTCTGCCTGTTCAGCAGGGACCAGCCCAATTTTGTCAACACTGATCAACACTGATCATTGTATTCTGCTGACGGGGAAGGCTCCCCACATGCAGAATACAATAGCTCAGCAGGAGTGATTCCCCCATTCACATCGGCCTACCCATGGGAATCTCCCATTTTTATAGTAGTCACCAGAACAGGAATAGTGGGGAAATCTTCCAGCGTCACATTCTAGTGACAACTCTCTAAGAGGGGAATTCCTCCAACTATGTAGAAATTGCCTCTCATTTCTTGTTGCATCTCTGAGACAGGAAGTGAAGGGAAATCTTCCCAACACGACACAGACAGCAACAAATGAACTATCGGTATCAGTGCCGATACTAAGCATTTACACTTGTACTTGTACTTGTGCAAATGCACAGATAACTGAAACCGATACCTTTTCGGTGCAATTTGAGCCTATACAAAATGATTGTGCTCAAATCGTACTGTAAAGAATTGCATGCGTTTTGAACAGGAGATTATTCTCATATATGGGCAAGTAGGTTCAGATGGAGAGAGGGACGGCCAGAGAAGTTTCACATACCCACACATTGAAACCAAGAAATGAAACAAAGTTCCACATAGTGTGATATCGTTTAGAGAATATTTATTAAAAAAAGGGATAATGAACACTCACATTTTCTGAAGCAATCAAAGGCTTATTGGACATGAGCAGGAGCAGTAGTGATAGCAGCACTCGACCAGGCGCGTTTCGTCTGAATAGACGTCATCTAGGGTGTGAGTGTAAACCATTACCTTTGTCATAGTGACTTCAGCCTGGGTTCACACAGGAGCGGTGTAGAAAACCACTTGCGATTCGGACAGTGGGGTTTGAGCTCATTCATTTTGTATGGGCACAAATCGCATCACAAAGGTATCAGTACTCGGTATCAATGAGTATTTACTGAAAGTATCGGTACTCATACTCGACGGTAAAAAAAACGGTATTGGTGCAACCCTAGTTTTAACCCTGCCCTATACTATTCATAACAAAAAAAAAATTGGTTATACAAGTATTTGAAGTTGTAATTCTGCTTTAGCAGACAATGGGGTTTATTTACTAAAGCTGAAGAGTGCAAAATCAGGTTCACTTCTGCAAAGAAACCAATCAGCTTCCAGGTTTTATTGCCAAAGCTTAATTGAGCAAGCTGAGGTTAAAAGCTGATTGGCTACCACATACAGCCGCCCCAGATTCTGAGTGCTCCAGTTTTAGTAAATCTACCCCAATGTTTTCAGTGAAAATTAATTATCCTACAGATTTTCTTTTACCTGTCATATTATGTCATGTTTGTATATATCCTCTCATTTCAGATAAGAGTAAATAAGGAACAAGACCATTTCTTAATTAACCCCCGAGGAGTAGTTTGTAATGAAGTGACTGCTTCAATCCTCGTGAGTACAAATGTGCAATGCTGCCGTTTATTATTTCCCATGCAGATATTATTTGTAAATACATTTCTTTTCCAGGGAACCTTGTCTGTAAAGCTTGGCTGTACACTAGTAGAATTATTTTCAGTATTTTTCAGTGTAAGAGCAATCAGTCGTTTTTCTAATCATTAGTGTCACATTTGTTTTCCACCACAGTGACAAGAAAAATCAAAGGAGCAGGATGGAAAATTCTTCTTATATGTATGAATTTCCAACAGCATATGTGTTTTTTTTTTGGTAAAGTCCATTCATTTTAAAATTGAATGTTAAAAGCAAATAAAACCTTGAACTATTTTTGAACGACATTCAAAAGCTATGAGAATTTTCACACAATTTTTCCTAGGAATTTTCATTTCGCGCAAATGTTTATTTGAAATTCTACTAATGTATAACCAGCTTAACATTCAGGCCCCACCATTGTTCTGAACATACGTTATAGTTATAGTTATTAGTACCTCCCACTTCCCTGTCTTGATTGACTGGGTTTGCCGCTTCACAGGCGCTTCTTATTTGTGAGCTTCAAATTCACAAAGTTGAATTTGATAGCATTTACAATTACATCAAACTCAGCAATTCACAAAAATAAATATTGGGGTGACATCATTGTTTTCCTTTCGAAATATAGATGTAACTTGTAAAAAGATTTTTTGTTCAGGGCTCTTTGATTCCTACTGTTTTATACTGTATTGTAATTGTACTGTTTGCCCTCATGTTGTAAAGTGCTGCGTAAACTGTCAGCGCTATATAAATCCTGTATAATAATAATAATCATTTTTCTCCTAGATATGTAATTTATATCACAAGTCATTATTTTATCACTACCTTATAATATTATTACAGTAAAACCTTAGATTGCGAGCATAATTCGTTCCGGAAACATGCTTGTAATCCAAAGCACTTGTATATCAAAGCAAATTTCCCCATAAGAAATAATGGAAACTCAAATGATTCCTTCCACAACCATTTAATCATAGGTCCTTCAGTTTATAGTTCATATAAAAAGATTATAGCATTGTGATAGGTTGTGTAACCATAAAATGTCCATCCTCAAATGGAAGCCTCCACAAGGGGATTAGAAGCAAAATTCAGCAGGAGCTACAGAGTATAAAAGAGAAGAGAGGAGCCTCTAAGTGTAGCAATATGGTTACATTTAATGAAGGTACAACATTTAGCAACTCACATGGTTGATGATTAAAAGAGGCACAACTAAGTATGCAGGCATCCGGGGTAAAGCTGTCTGCAATCGTGACCAGAAAGACTACACTGCAGTACAGCGATCTGAAAGTGAGGCTTGAGGTGCTCGTGGAGCGCATCGTGGAATGGACGATGTCGATGGCGGTTAGGAGGATGGTCTATGTGGACAGCTTTACCCTGGATGCCTGTATACTTAGATCTGCCTGTTTTAATCATCAACCATGTGAGTTGCTAAATGTTGTACCTTCATTAAATGTAACTGTATTGCTACACTTAAAGGTGCCTCTCTTCTCTTTTATACGCAGTTGTGACTTGACACTACTTGTATATCAAGACAACGCTTGTATATAAAGACAGAATTTATCAAAAAAATGTTGCTTGTCTTGCAAAACGCTCTCAAACCAAGTTACTCTCAAACCAAGGTTTTACTATATTATTATTATTATACAGGATTTATATTGTGCCAACAGTTTCCGCAGTGCTTTACAACATGAGGGCAGAGAGTACAGTTACAATATTAGTTTTCCCACTCCCATCAATAGACACCTTAGTACTATCCAGAAGCTAGTGATATCTTTTGGAGCAAACACCCGTGTGATAATCTTTGTGAATTGACATCTATGTACTAAATGCAGCAAAGGGTGGTGTTTCAGCACATTCATGTAATAAAACATTTAGGACTTGTTAACACTATGGCCCCTTTCACATTGAGGCGCGTCTAAACTGCCAATAAAACACTGAGCGCATTTGAAGAGCTTTTTAGCTTTTTAGCCAGCGCACTGCCCCAGTGTGAAAGCATTCACTGATTTTAATGGAAATAGGTTTTCATGAGCTTTGCAGGCGCTTTTTTTTTAGCATGAAAGCGCCTGAAAAGCGCCTCAGTGTGAAAGGGGTCTATGGGGTTTATTTACTAAAATTGGAGAGTGCAAAATCTGGTACAGCTGTGTATGGTAGCCAATCAGCTTCTAACTTCAACTTGTTCAATTAAGCTTTGACAAAAAAAAACCTGGAAGGTTATTGGTTTCTTTGCAGAGCTGCACCAGATTTTGCATGCTCCAGGTTTAGTAATTCAACCCCTGTGTGCGGTGACCTGCGGTTTTCCACAGTGGGTATCCAGTCCACATCACATTGCTGGTGTGATGTGCAGTGCAAGAAATGTAGCATGTCTGCATTTTCCACAGCACACTAGATATCATATCACCACACCGAGATGCTGTGCAGTGACATGAAGTGTCCCTCTGTGACATTTCAAATAAAGTTAAAATAGACAAATAAGCAGTGCAATGCGCACTGCTACCTGTCAAAGCTGACACTAACACTAGCCTGCATAGTAAAACATTGAATTTTACCATGCAGGCTAGTGTGAATCTAGCCTAATGCCGCGTACACACGAGCGGACTTTACAGCAGACTTTGCCCGGCGGACTTTGAGACGGACTTTATGACGGACTTTCCGAATGAACGGACTTGCCTACACACAATCCACCAAAGTCCGTTGAATTCGTACGTGATGACGTACGACCGGACTAAAACAAGGAAGTTCATAGCCAGTAGCCAATAGCTGCCCTAGCGTGGCTTTTTGTCCATCGAACTAGCATACAGATGGCGGACTTTTCGACCGGACTCGAGTTCGACGGATAGATTTAAAACCTGTTTCAAATCTAAGTCCGTCCAACTTTTGAGAAAACAAAGTCCGCTGGAGCCCACACACGATCGAATTGTCCGACAGAATCCCGTCCGCCGGGCAAAGTCTGCCGTAAAGTCCGCTCGTGTGCACGCGGCATTAGCCTTGGTGTACACTAGTGCTTCTGCATAATTGTGCATTTTTGCTCATTTGTACAAATTTTTATGCATTTTCATGCTTCTTGGAATAAAGAAAAAGAGAATTGGGTTCATAAATATTAAATGAGAAAAAAAATATAATATAATGACCATGAAGGGAGTCCTGCTGCTGAACACTATAACCCCAATATGAGGGCACAAGAAATAGATGTACAAAGAACAGTGCAGCGCTGGAAAATTATCACAGGTGTAAAATGTGTTATGTCGAAAGTACAAAGTGATCAACAACTGTGAATGACAGCAAAAAAATGCCGATATATGATCAATCAATAAAGTGCTCATAAATAATTTATAAAAGATATGGTGAAAACAAATATAATAAAATGCAGTTCATATAGTAAAAGTGGAGGTGAGAAGTTGAGTCCAAAAATTAAGGTGTTCAATGCAGGAGTTCTGGATCAATATTCCACCGCTAGTGCTGCCCACCACCTGGTGATAAAGTAATGGAGGCTTACCGGAAAGCCTGCGACTGCCCTTATTCAGGGGGGTCAAGACAGGCTTAGTAGAGATGTATGGATCTCTGGAGATGTCCCGCTGGAAGCTCTGTGTGATGTCCTGCCACCCTCTTTCATGGACGGATAATCAGCAACAACAGGGCGCCAGTTTGGAGAATACAGTCCCTGGGGCACTTCCTATGTGGCTTCCAAAGAAGTCCGGCAAAGGTGAACCGTAGGTGCCAAAAAGAAAGAAGGGACTCCAATAGTGTAGAAGAACCCGGAAGGTGATCATTTTCCAGCGCTGCACTGTTCTTTGTACATACATTTTCATGCTTCTTGTGGTCAAAAAGGCACCCAAAATATGAGTTTTTCATGTGCTCCCATTGAAGTCCATGGGGCCAAAAATGCAAATTGCACCAAAAGAAGTATGCAACTTTTCAAAAGACATACAGCACTGTATTGCATTGATGTAAACTGGCACCATAGCAAATGATGTGATTTCTATTGTCTTGCAATGCAGCGTGATGGTCCACACAGGAAGAACAAAACAATCTTATGCAAAATATCTCTTACAGGTGAAGGTGAACATTTTGGGTGAGGTGGTAGAGGTTGGCAGCACCATCTTTGAGGTGGAAACTGGTGACTTTAGCTTGCACTCTGCCATATACTCAGCACGTCCGGATGTAAAGTGTATCATCCAGCTACATACAGCGGCTACAACTGCGGTAAAAATCACTGCGACACACTGGACAGCACTGAAACTGTTGCACTATTAGGAGTACAGAAGTTTCTTTTGACTAATAGCCCTTTTTTAATGTAGGTGTCAGCAATGAAATGTGGCCTCCTGCCTATCTCTCATGATGCTTTGCTGGCAGGGGAGGTGGTATACTATGACTTCAATGGAGACATGGAAGATGAGAAGGACAGAATTGAACTACAGAAGTGTCTGGGACCGACGTGCAAGGTTGGGTCACTTCTTTGCCTTTGCATCAACTATACAAATCCCTGAATTTAGTGTATTCTTTGTTATCAGCCTTGTTTTTTTTTTGTAACAGAGGATTGTTTAATGTCGCCCTGCACAGGTACTGGTTTTGAGAAATCACGGTGTTGTGGCATTAGGTGAATCCGTGGAGGAAGCTTTCTATAAGATTTTCCACTTACAGGAAGCTTGTGAAATTCAGGTAAATATATTCTATATGAATCAATAATGAATGGATTTCAATAAGACAATCCATTTGTTTTATTGTAAACATAATACATACGTATTTCTGATATCATAGTCAGATTGCTAAACCGTTTGCTAAAAGTGGGCTTCTACTATGTTATCTCATATGGTCTAGAGTAATTTATACATTTCTGCTATAGAGCTATTGATTCCGCAATAAGTACATTTATTGATTATTTTTTGGGAGAAAAGCAAGGCTGTGATATTGTCTTGTAAAAAAAAAAATAAAAAATAAAAAAAGTATTTTACTTTCTATGCAATTTATATTTATACTTTCTATATTATTTCTAGGCAAAAAGATAAAACAAAAGTAAAAAAAAAAAGTGGATTTTTTTCTACGTCAACTAACGCAAGTTTTAAAAAGGCTAGTGTAGCTGTAAATAAAAAAAAGTATATATTGGGCTCCATTCACAAAAGCAGATCGCATGCGGCATTTAGATGTTTTCCCAAATACCGCATGCAGTCCTGAAAATGTCAATTTACATTTGCTTTATGTGGTATTTACAGCATAAAGCAAAAATGCTCGGCAAATATCACATAAAATACCATTAAGGTCAATTTCCAAAAATAAATATATAAATAAATAAATAAATGCGGTAATTAAGTATTGATCCAGGCATGCGATATTTAAGGAACGTGTTTGATTTTCACTGGTCTTAAGGAGTGGGCAGCCACCGGGGTCTTTAAAGAGGAGGTAAACTCTGCACTCCTCCTCGTCATTTCCGCCCTTCCTTGATTCCCCTGCTATAATCTCGCGAATGCGCAATCGTCTATTATCCAAGCCTCTTTCTCGAGATGATTGCCGCTGTAGGAGTCAGGGCGGTTTACTCCCCCTGTGACGTCACACAGTCACAAGGGGAGAATCAGGAAGATGAATGCCCAGTCTCGAGAGCACAAAGCTGTGCCACAGACAGCGGAACACTCGTTAACGTTATGCTGGGGATGGGGAAGCGGCACACAGAGTGTGCTGTGAATCGCTGGACGGAAAGCGCATACGCCGGTGACGTAATCAAACTTTACAGGATGGATTGCAAGCAATTGAAACAAGTAATAAGAATTTCACAGGCAGCAATCAATAGGTTTATTTATGAGGAGTACAATGTGCTAAAGTTGTTTTGGAGAGTTTCAACCAGTAACTGTCATGGTTGTTAAGGAGCAGATGGCTGCTGTGTTCTTAACAACCATGGCTCATCTGCTTTCAGCGGGGTTCCCCACTAACAGCAGAATGTAAACAAAAGAATTGCCGACATGTAAAAATTCTGAAATAAAATGGCGTGAGGTCCCGCCCCAATCCATACCAGGACCAGGAAATAAAATGGTGTGAGATCCTGCCCCAATCCATACCAGGCCCTTTGGGTCTGGTATGGTCCTTCGGGTCTGGTATGGTTTTAAGGGGAACCCCACGCAAAAATAAAATATAAAATTACTTGGGGTCCTCCCCCAAAAACCATACCAGACCCTTATCCAAGCATGCAGCCCAGTAAGCCAGGTAAGGAGAGGGACGAGCGAACACCCCCCCTCAACCATACCAGGCCACATGCCCTCAACATGAGGGGCGTGCTTTGGGGCAGGACCCCCCTCCCCAAGCACCTTGTCCTCATGTCCAGGTCCACACCCGATGCTGGATCTTGTCGACTGACAGCTCTCCCACTAAATAGACTAAGGGTGATCCTGTCCCCTTATGACATCATCGACCCAGCATGCTCAGCTGCAGCAAAGGCCAGCAAGTCCCGGTTGTTGTTTTAATAGCTGGGCAACTGGGATTTGCCACAAGAAGTGCAAGATTTTCTTGTAAGTAGTACATTATATTCATTTGTTTTTCTTGGAAGGGGGGGGGGCAGGTTGTTAACTTGGCATAATAATAGAATGTATATGAAGGGCTGTACTCAGATATTGTGCTGGCTGTCCTTAGGCATGCTTCAATGCCCACCCATTGTGTCATGTGATTTAGGAAAACCTAACGCTAGTATTAGAGGTCTATCAGAGGCAGCATGTGGATCACTATACTAGAGAAAGAAGAGATGTTTTCATGTTTCTTTAACAGTAATGAGACTTCTGTCTCCTCTCCAATTCACCATCACACAATTCCTACTGCAAATTCCTTGTTGAATTTAGCAACAAATGTTCATATATGGATAAGAGGAAAAAAAAGTTATTTCATAAGTTTTCACAAATCAGCAAGGTGCAATAATGTACAACGACAAGAAAAAGTATGTAATGTGAAAATGAATTGGTTTTCTGTTAATTTGCTATAAAATGTGATCAGATATTCATCTAAGTGAGTTAACCCCATTTAAATGCTGTGGGATGACCTCAAGAGAGCCATTCACACCAGACATCCCACAAATGTGTCTGAGCTACAGCAGTTTTGTTAAGAGGATTGGTCAAAAATTCATCCTGGTCGTTGTGCAGATCTGATCCAGAGCTACCGAAATCACTTGCTTGAAGTCACAAGAGGTCAACTAGCTGTTAACTCCAAGGGTTCACTTATTTTTTCCTCCGACACTGTAAATATTTAATGGGTGTGTTCAAAAAAGAAACGAGAATTTGGAACTGTTTGTGTGTTATCAGCTTAAGCAAATTGGGGTTGATTTACTAAAGGCAAATAGACTGTGCACTCTGTAAGTGCAGTTGCTCCAGAACTTAGTAAATGAGGTGAAGCTTCACTTCGCAAAGAATACCCAATCACATGCAAGCAAAATAAATGTAAAAAAACAGCATTTTCGCTTGCACATGATTGCATAATGGAAGTCATTTACTAAGATCTGGACCAACTGCTCTTGCAGAGTGCACAGCCTATTTGCCTTTAGTAAATAAACCCCATTGAGTTTGTCTATTGTTGTGGCTTGGATGAGGATCAGATCACATTTTATGGCAAATTACTGCGGAAAACCAGTTAATGTGGGTTGACATACGTTTTCTTGCCACTGTATATTAACCTTTCAGAAAACATATTTCTTTAGTAAAATGGAGGAAAATTGGAACTCCAGTCAGGTTAGTAGTGCAGTCTGTGAATTTCTGTTCTTGTGACCCTAGATCCCTTTCTTCTAAGTATTAGTGAAGTCATTTTGGCAGAAACTTTCAATTTCTACTCTTTATTTAGAGAAGAGTTCTAAAGCCAGAGGGTAGTAAGGTAGGTGCCACATCCTTAAACCCTTTCCTTTGGCCCTACTCTTTGTTTAGTTTTCTTTCTTTGATTGGGAATGTATTTAGGGTAGCTTGGTTTTTCATTTAATTTGAGTACTGTTAGTTAATTTTTTTTTTTATATATTTTTTTTTTACTGTTTTCTTGGGCCTTTTTTAGGGGTACAATAACAGACCCAGAAAATCTGAAAATAGCTTTTATAACCTCCATAAACCATTTCAATTATGTTGTCCTACTAAAAATACCATAACTTTGCCTTATTAAATTTGTATAAAATATCATGATTCTGTCAAGAGCCACAGATTTTCACCCAAATATCAGAAAAATTAAACTTCTTAATTTTTCATCCCAAATTTTGCTGTACAGTGGTGTCACTAAAGCACACAGTGAGGAGAGTCATAGACAACAACAAAAACCTCATAGAGGTTCTAACCATTCCACACTCTACTCAAAACGAAAAGAAACATTCTGGCTGGAGTTAAGCTTTATTATTTGATTAACCGTAGGCTAAACAATTGCACCATGGCTTCTTTTAAACCCCAGCCTATCCTTTAAGATGCATGTCTAAAGACTGTATCCAGAATATTGTAGTTTCTGAAAAATAAACCTGAACTACTGTGCTGATCGGCTTACAGACTCAATGAGACCAGGAGAGAGGGAACAGAATTCCATTCTCATAGAAAAAAATGACCCTGAAATGATCTGTTTATGACACTGGAGAATTTTAAGCCAGCTTTTGTAGTCTGGGGAAGTCGACCCTTTGGGACTAGTTTTTTATCCTATTAAAACGAGTGTCGCTGTTAGCTTGTTCTCCTCTCAGTGGTTCTTCAGCTTTTACTCATGAATTATACCATGGTTATTAAGTCATTTTGCTTCTCAGTGGGACTGTGCTTCAATCACATTAAATGTCTCAATTGCTATTGGTTGCAGTTTCCCCCCGTGGCTATCCTGTCATTTACATCTATATATGTAAAAGAGGACAACAAACCCTCAAACCATGATACCAAAAAAATTCCCACCATTTTGTTTTTATTATATATTGCTGAATTTGATGTACTGTTATGACCATTGAAGGGATTTAAAAAGACCTTATGGGCTAGATAAAAAGGGCATATACAGTAAAACCTTGGATTGAGAGTAACTTGGTTTGAGAGCGTTTTAGAAGACAAACAAATTAAAAAAAAAATTTTTGACTTAATATACAAGCGATGTCTTGATATACAAGTAGCGTCATGCCACAACTGAGTATAAAAGAGAAGAGAGGCGCCTCTAAGTGTAGCAATACAGTTGCATTTAATGAAGGTACAACATTTAGCAACTCACATGGTTGGTGATTAAAACAGGTACATCCTTGTGGGTCTTGGTGACCCATTGAGAGCAATGACATGAAATAAAACTCACAATCATGATCCCAATTCCCAGAAAGAATGTTTTTCTTTTCCCTATATCAGGGGAGGTGATCTAAAAAGCAATAATTCTTAATGGTCCCCCATCGCATCTAAACACGTGTCAGCGGGTGTGGAAAATCTAATGGTGCAAAAGCTCCATGTGATTTCCCTGTAGCTGCAGTTTTAAAAAGGTGCAGGGACTTTTTCCCTGCATTTCCCACAGGTACAGCGGCCGATTCAAGTGAATGGACTGCTGTGCCCATGCAAAGGTGGACCACACCCACCTCATAGCTATGATCCTAGCCTAAATCTATTGCCTTTTTATGATCTGTTGCATCTTAAATACAATGTTATTAACCTCCTAGTGTAACATTTTTTTAACAATGCAATTTTACAATATATTATCTATGTAATGCTTTGTCATTAGCTATGTACTGAAATGTTACTGAACATAAAACAATATTATGTTTTAGGTATCAGCTGTACCTAGTGCAGGAGGACCAGAGAACCTCATCCTGCTGGACAGGGATAAATATCGCCCACATGAGTTGGGTACAGTTGGATGGGCTGGCAGCAAGTTTGGGCCAATGCAGAAAAGTCGGCTTGGTGAACATGAGTTTGAGGCTTTAATGAGAATGATGGATAATTTGGTAAGTATACACTTTCTGGAATTTAAACTAAAAAAAAATTGCAGTCACTTAGAGCAAACCTTTCGTGTACCCCTCTTACCACCAACAAAAACACACCCTTACCAGTATGCATTATGTTCTAGCAAATGTGGTGCAGTTTCACTTTGTGAATACCTAATCATGTGCAAAAAAAAAAAAAACAGCATTTTTTTTACTCCGCATTGTGTAAAAAGGCTGTTTGATCCTGTCTTTTGTGATCCTCCCCTTCTTCCACTGTTCCCATACATATCCTGATAGAACAGAGCACTGGGGGCACTTTGCACATGCTCATTTTGGTGTGTTTTGCAAGAGAGTTTTCTTTTTATTTCTTAAAAGGGTGCATGTGATTACCATAGCACTGTCCAGACAGAGGGTCAGGGGTCATGCAGCCTCATAGGACATTCAGAGTAGAAAGAAAACTCCTCCTACGAGCTTTAACTAGACACACACAGAAGTCATAAGACTGCTATATACTGCTGATGAGAAAAGATATTTAGCAGTTTATATTTACTAAAATAACTGCATTTCTATGTTCTGTTTACTGTGGGAGACCAGATTTAGTGAATGCAGGGTCCTGGGTTTAGTAACACTCTGGGGAAAATTCCCTTGCAAAGTTAACAGCCTATTTGGCTTTAGTGAATCAACCACACTGACTCTAATAAGTAAATACATAGGTGATTCAGAAAATTCCATGCGTGCAATAGAGGATATAGAGACTAAACCGAGTGGTATGTGCACACCAGATAGGTGCCTGGTTTTATATGCACATCTTGTTTTGTGCCCATGCCCATTGTCACAAGGTGACTTTAAGAATTTAGATTAAAGTAAAACTGTGCTGAGAAAAAGACACAGGCTTCCATTTCTGACCTTTCAATTCAGAAATACTATTTGCCTCTTTGTAATTCTGTTTTAAAGACTTTAGTATTTTTTTAGTCACTGACGCAAAACAAGTGTGAAAATCAGGAGTCCAGACTTCACTCCAATCTCATATGTTGTATACTTGTTTCAGGTCTGTTTTATGTATCGGCTAATAAATACATTATTAGCGGATACTAAAGAAATAATAAAGAAATTATTGAAACCAGGGGAAGCCAGGCAAGTAGTATTTTCAAAAGAAAGTCAACATTGGCAACTTACACATTTCTCCCCTGTTTCTTGAAAACAAGAATAAACAGTATTAAGGCTCGTACACACTATAGGAAAATTGGGCGAACATTTTCTCCTAAAGAAATTTCGTACGATTTTTGTATAGTGTGTACACAACTTTCGACAGCCGATTCCGAATTTTCTTATACGAAAATTCCCGAAGGGACTAACTCCAAAATTTTTCTCATACGGGAACAGAATGAACGATTTTCGTTTAATGTGTACCGTTTTCGTACGATTTTCGTACAAGAAAAATATGAAAAGGAAAGACTGCGCATGGTCAGAAACAATAAACAACAAAAAAAGCCTTTGTCAGACGAGAATATTCATAAGAATTTTCGTACGAATTTTCTTTCATTGGTTCTGATTTGCTGTGAAACATCGAGAAAAATCGCACAAACGTTCGCCCGTTTTCTTATAGTGTGTACCCCACTTAAGGCACAAATGACAGCGTTATCAGATAACTATGAATTCCGTTATCTCCCACAGGGTTACCGTACAGGTTATACTTACCGTCATCCATTTGTGCAAGAAAAGACAAGACATAAGAGTGATGTGGAGATCCCAGCCACTGTAACTTCGTTCATTTTTGAGGAGGAAGGGGTCCCTATGTCCACATTAAGGCAGCATTCCCAGAAGCAGCAAAAAGAGAAGACACGCTGGCTGAACACTCCCAACACCTACCTACGAGTCAATGTGGCTGAAGACAGTATGAGCAGCCCAAGGAGCAAGACCACGGTAGGGAGCCCCAAGACATGGTCACCTTTATATTGAGCATTCACACAGATAGTATTAGTTGATTTTCATTTCATCACTGTTTACTTTTATAAAGGATATAGAATACAACAATGCTACATAAATAAAAGATAGTGTCAATATGGTATCAGATTTTCTGGAATTCTTCTTTTTCATACTTATTACCTCTGCTCTACCTACAGTGGCTGAAGGCAGATGAAGTTGTGAAGCCTAGTAGCGGCATGCCTATCCGTATTGAGAACCCCAACCAGTTTGTGCCACTCTTTACTGACCCACGTGAAGTCTTGGAGACCAGAAATAAGGTAAATAATATATTTTATGGATAACCGTGCTCAGAGATCAGCTAGGATAATGGACTTACATCCCATCCCTTATACCCTTTGTATATTTTAATTAGGACTTGAAATGCAGGTCCACTCAAAATTGATAGCACATTTTGGGTGGATGCCCCAGTCAAAGATCCTGTTCCACCTTTGAACCAAATGAAACATTATAAGGAAATAGTAAAGATGGATGTTTTAGAGTAGTAGTCTCCAAACTGTGGCCATTTTCTTAGCCTTTATCCGGCCCTTGGGGCACTATTCCTCTCGCTGATGGGAGACATTATTCCTCCCACTGCCACTAACAATGGGACACTATTTCTCCCATTGTCGCTAACAATGGGCCATTATTCTTCCAATTGACACCAATAATGGGGCACTATTTCTCCCCCTAATACCAAAGATGGACACTGTTTTCTCACACTGACGCCAAGACATTTCTACTCTCGCTGCCCACCTTTTGGGACCTTTAAGACCTGAAGGACAGTAAACCAGCCATATGTTTAGAAAGTTTAGAGACCCCTGTTTTAGGTTATTAGCACCAGTCAAGAAGGAAGGGCAGAATGATAGTGTGAGGTAAAAGAAAATATCAATAGAAGTGCTCATCATTGATAAAGATTTCTGACTCGTAACTTAAAAATTTGGTTTGTGATCAATTAAAGCGGACCTTCAGTCATTTTTTTCAACTTTCCATCTATTAAATCTTCTGCCCTTGTTGTTTTAACTTTGTATACTAAAACATTGTTTTTCTGCCAGTAAATACCTTCTACAGCCCACTTCCTCTTCCTTGTCTGATCATTAGCCTAGGCTTATGACATCATGTACAGCTCTCTCCCTCACTCTTGTGAGAGTTTGCCAGGAAGGGAGGGGGGATAAGTCATAAGAGGGCCAATGAGAGCTGCAGAGCTGGAGGTGTGTCTGTGTTAATCCAGGAAGTGAACAGGCAGCAGCTTCAGCTGCCCACAGGCAAAATGGCTGCAGCCAGACTTAGTGGAGGGAGATTTCTGCAGCATCTTTGGCAAGTACAGAATCACAGTATGTATAAAATAATATGCAAAGTGGTTGGAGCGAAGCTTCAGAATGGCAAAGATGTTTTTATTACAAATTATGTGAGCAGACTACAGTTCTTCACTCTTCAAGTGTATGTTTTTATGTTTGATATACTGTATGTGATATATTACCACCAGATGTGAAATATAAGGCGATTGAAAAGGTACTGATGAGTTTTTTCCACCTGTAATAAAATTAGAATATAACATTTAATATCAACATACAAACATTTTATATTGCAATTATATTATACTAATTTTTTGTCTTCTAAATTTACATTGGGGGGGATTTACTAAAGGCAAATTGACTGTGCCCATTTTGCAAGAGCAGTTGCGCTAATTTTCTCCAGAGCTTAGTAAATGCGGTAAAGCTCTGCTAATTTCCATCACCCAATAATGTACAAGCAAAGTGCTTTTTTTAAATTTTCCTTGTACCTGATTGGGTATTCTTTACAAAGTGAAGCGTTACCACATTTACTAAGAAAAATTAGTGCAGTTGCACTTGTAGAGTGCACAATCTATTTGCCTTTAATAAATCTACCCCTATGTACGTAATCTGGTTCAGAATGTGGCATGGGATAGGATGGAAGATAAAATGTACTGTATCATTTTCTATACATTTTTAGTATTTTAGTAATTGTGTTTTGTTTTTTTGTGTTTTCTTTTTACAGATCAGAGAGCAAAATCGTCAAGACGTAAAGTCTGCTGGTCCGCAGTCTCAGTTATTAGCCAGTGTGATAACTGATAAAAGCAGAAGTCCGGTACAAGCATTTTTTTTTATAAATGCCAATTTTAGTTTAGTATTATTTGCCTGCAAAAAAGTGCCAAGTCTTCAGACTGAGACTTTCACTGAACACTTGACTGAAATAACATAAGACACTTTGGGGTTGATTTACTAAAGGCAAATCCACTTTGCACTACAAGTGCACTTGGAAGTGCAGTCGCTGTAGATCTGAGGGGAAGATCTGAAATCAGGGGAAGCTCTGCTGATTTTATCATCCAATCATGTGAAAGCTAAAATGCTGTTTTCTATTTTCCTTGCATGTCCCCCTCAGATCTACAGCGACTGCACTTCCAAGTGAACTTCCAAGTGCACTTGTAGTGCAAAGTGGATTTGCCTTTAGTAAATAAATCCCTAAGTATGTATCTTACCTTGTCTTTCTAAATCAAGCCAACAATAGCTTCTTCATACTAAAGCAGGCTGTAGCTTTAAAGCAATATAAAAAAAAACTTGTACATTCAATTAAAAAAAACAGTAATCATGTTTCACTGAATTAAATGCCAGTCTCAGTTGGAATTTGCAAATGGATACATGGATACATGGGGTGTAAATGGTCCTGACTAATTTCTGTGTACAAAAGCAGGAAACTTTGCACTGGGATCTGCTATGCCTATGTAAGTAAAATACAATAGTGGTGCTACCCTCAAATGTATGGAGCATAGGCAAATTGTTAAAGTTAACAACAATTTGACCCAAAGTTCAGATGTTGCATTTTCTCGAGAGGACAAGCTAGACACAAAAAGAGGATAGCAAACAAGCAACTTTATGAGGTATGCTGCTACATTTATTTTTTTCTCCTGAAGGGTTTAATACTCATTTACAGTGCCTTGCAAAAGTATTCACCCCCTTGTCATTTTTTTGTGTTTTTCTGCCTCACAACCAGGAATTAACATGGATTGTTTGAGGATTTGCATCATTTAACTTACAGAACATGCCCACAACTTTGAAGATGTTTTTTTTTTATTGTGAAGCAAACCACAAATAGGACAAAATAACAGAAAAAGTCAATGTGCATAACTATTCACCCCCCTAAAGTCAACAATTTGAGCCACCTTTTGTGGCTATCACAGCTCCAAGTCGCTTTGGACAAGTCTCTATGAGTTTGCCACATCTTACCACTGGAATTTTTGCCCATACCTCCTTGCAAAACTGCTCCAGCTCCTTCAAGTTAGATGGTTTGCGCTTGTGAACAGCAATCTTTAAGTCTGACCACAGATTTTCTATTGGATTGAGGTCTGGGCTTTGACGAGGCCATTCCAACACATTTTCATGTTTCCCCTTAAACCACTCAAGTGTTGGTTTAGCAGTGTGTTTGGGGTCATTGTCCTGCTGGGAGGTGAACCTCCGTCCTAGCCTCAAATCACACACAGAGTGGTACAGGTTTTGCTCAAGAATATCCCTGTATTTAGCACCATCCATCTTTCCCTCAACTCAACCAGACCAGTTTCCCAGTCCTGACTGCTGAAAAACATCACCACAGCATGATGCCGCCACCACCATGTTTCGCTGTGGGATTGGTGTTCTTTGGGTGATGTGATGTCTTGGGTTTGCGCCAGACATAGCGTTTTCTTTGATGGCCAAAAAGTTCAATTTTAGTCTCATCAGACCAGAGCACCTTCCTCAATAAATTTTGGGAGTCTCCCACATGCCTTTTTGCAAACTCAAATCGTGCCATTCTGTTTTTTTGCTGAAAGTAATGGCTTTCTTCTGGCCACTAAAGCCAAACGCTATGGAGCATACAGCTTATTGTCGTCCTATGTACAGATACTCCAGTCTTTGCTGTGGAACTCTGCAGCTCCTCCAGGGTTACCTTAGGTCTCTGTGCTGCCTCCTTGATTAATGCCCTTCTTGCCCGGTCTGTGAGTTTTGGTGTGCGGCCGTCTCTTGGCAGGTTTGCTGTTGTGCCATGTTCTTTCCATTTGGTTATGATAGATTTGATGGTGCTCCTAGGGATCATCAAAGATTTGGATATTTTTTTATAACCTAACCCTGACTTGCACTTCTCAACAACATTGTCCCTTACTTATTTGGAAAGTTCCTTGGTCTTCATGGCAGTTTTTGGTTAGTGGTGCCTCTTGCTTAGGGGTTGCAGCCTCTGGGGCCTTTCAAAAAGGTGTGTATATGTAAGACAGACACTTAGATTGCACACAGGTGGACATCATTTCATGAAATTATGTGACTTCTGAAGGTAATTGGCTGCACCAGAGCTTTTTATGGGCTTCATAACAAAGAGGGCGAATACATATGCACATGCCAATTATCATTTTTTTATTTCTGAAAAATAGTTTTATGTATATATTTTTCTAATTTTACTTCACTGACTATTGTGTTCTGATCCATCACATATCATTCAGATTAAAAAAACATTGAACTAAAGGCTGTATTGTAACACAATAGGTAAAAAGCCAAGGGGGTGAATACTTTTGCAAGGCACTGTATGTATATACCAGTAAAATGTAATGGATATATAATGGACTGCATTTGTTTTCTTACGTACATCATTATTAGATTTTGCAATAACAAGTTTTGTGGCTTCTGTATAGCATATGGTTGGCGCTAAATACAAAGTCTATTGTTTCTACTAAAGCTGCAAATTTAAAATTTAGATTTATATCTAAGTATTATCCCTAAACTGATACTATAGAATACCAATAAAGAGTTGGTCCACTCAAGACTGACATTTAGAATTTTTTAAGAGGCTGGGGATTTGAATCATCAGTTCAAACAACAACAACACCTAATTCAGCTCACAGCCACACTCTAGTTTGAATTGCGAGTTTTCTTGAAAATTTTCTGGAGCCAGTATAACCTACTAAATGACCAATAAATGAGAGACAACAAAACAAAGAAAGATTAAGGATCATGTGTTATCAATGTTACCGTCAACCAAACACAGAAAAACAAATGCTGCCCTCTTTTAAAGTACATTGTGTCTTTTAAATCACATCAGACTTAAAAACCAAAGAATTGACCAGCAACAGTGCAAATATAGAAGATCAGTCATTTTACCATCAGTTGGAAAATCAATTATAGTTACACTAATGCCGCGTACACACGAGCGGACTTTACGGCAGACTTTGCCCGGCGGACGGGATTTAATCGGACAATTCGATCGTGTGTGGGCTCCAGCGGACTTTGTTTTCTCAAAAGTTGGACGGACTTAGATTTGAAATATGTTTTAAATTAAGCCGTCGAAATCGAGTCCGGTCAAAAAGTCCGCTCGTCTGTATGCTAGTTCGACGGACATAAAGCCACGCTAGGGCAGCTATTGGCTACTGGCTATGAACTTCCTTGTTTTAGTCCGGTCGTACGTCATCACAAATACGAATTCGACGGACTTTGGTGGATTGTGTGTAGGCAAGTCCGTTCATTCAGAAAGTCCGTCGTAAAGTACGTCGAAAAGTCCGCCGGGCAAAGTCTGCCGTAAAGTCCGCTCGTGTGTACGCGGCATTATTGATGCATGCCTGGCCTACTTTGGGCAAATCACATCCAGTGATTTGTGAATACCTTTTATTTATATAAGATAGTTCTGTATTTTACTGTAAATCTTTAACCCAACCCTGTACTTGCAGTCTGCAGACAGTCATCTAGCTACCAAAACAGAAGCAGAGCTCAAGGAACAGCCAGTGGAAGAGGCCTCACCTGAACCTGAGCCACCTAACCCATTCAGCCAGCTGACAGACCAGGAGCTGGAAGAGTATAAAATAGAGGTGGAGAGGAAAAAACTTGCTTTTGATGGTAGGCATGACCTGTAATTCAAGATCCATCTAGCTAGCATCAGTATATGAGGAAGAACAGTCTTAAGGTAGCCACACAACACTTGACCATTTGTGTTTAACTTATCAAGCAGAGTGAGGATGGAACACCAGAGACACCTCCTTAACTGACTTTGATCAGATAGGGTTTTCCAGTTTGTCCTAACCCTTATAAATCCTCAATACAACCACAAACCTTACTACAGCTCTCTCTAATTCAATGCAACCCCTTGTTTCATACTCACCTCCCCTGCACTACTGGTACCCATTCAGTCAATGACTAACCTTCCTGCACCCAAACTTGCAGCAAATTTTCCTGCTTCCACCAACACTGCATAATTATAGATAATCCTACACGCAGTGGCAGGACAAGGGCGAACATGCCAAATTGCGCCCCGCCCCCAAGATGTATGGGCATCATGTGTCAGCGAAAATCCCTCTCCCTCAAGAAAATCGAGTACTAATCTGCATGCTAACCCCCTAAGCATAAATTCCCCCTCTTTCCAGTACAAATCTGCCCCCCCTGCTGAAATCCCCCTCCCAGCACAAATATTTGCTCCCTGCTCAAATCTTTTCTCTCCCCATATGCCACCAGCACAAATCCCTCCCCCCAAAAAAAACATTTCCCCCTCGTAGCACAGATCCTCTACCCCTCCCACTCCAAATCCCCCCTTCCAGCACACATTCCCCTCCACACAATCCCACAATCTAGCACAAACCCCCCCCCCCCCCCCAAAAATAAAAAAGATTCTCCTCTACCCTTTTACTCTTATAGCACAAACCCCTCATATTCCTTCTCCCAGCACAAATCCTCTCCCCCTTCCAACACAAATCACCACTCCTTGCACACCTCCCTAAATTTGCCCTCCTAAATTCCCCTTCTCAACACAAATACCCCCCCCCCCTATCTCCTTGTGGTGCCCTCACACAATATCACAGTGCCCAGGGCAGCCGCCCCTCCTACCCAGCCCTTGTCCTGGCCCTGCCTACACATGCACAGGTGAAGTGATGCAATATGACTGAGCTTTTTTTCCCAGATAGCCTCAAAATATAAACTGCTGCATGAAGTTTATTTACTTCCATATTTATTTTGTCATTATATATCCACATAGAAGAGTAACTAAAAGAGTATTTTGTATGTCACCCATAGCAACTTATTTTCAAGGTCATATTTCTAGGTCTGGTTAATGAACTAATGGAAGAATCTGGTTGCTTTTAACAACACATGCACTTTCTCATTCCTACAGTTTTTATTTATCATCTAGAGTTCTTGTCCTGTGAGACTTCCTAAATTTAGGTTAGAATAAATAGGTGTGCTACATCTTAATGAGCTGTGCTCTTGGCACTGACTGGGAATGTTTTTTTATGGGTTTTATGAGAGAGAAACAAATACTTTCTGTGCCTACAGATGTAGGTGATAAGGACGGTATTGAGGATGAGTCTCAACCATCACTGGTAACACCACCCACCTCTCCTGTTAGAAGTCCTACGAAGACCACCGCTCTGACTGTGTCTCCTTCCAAATCATCAGAAGGTATGTCCCTAGTTTACATGTGTTCTGATGCAGACATTTTTTTGTGGACTGTAGCGTAATTTGAGCATGTTTCTAGATATTGAGCCCCAAAGTACAGTATGTTTATGTTAAATCCATACATTATACAAAATGTTTTTTAAGGGAAGTCTTTCTTAGTGATATACACTATGTTACCAAAAGCATTAGTACGCCGGCCTTTACACTCACATGAACTTTAACGGCATCCCAATTTTAGTCCGTAGGGTTCAATATTGAGTTGGCCCAACCTTTGCAGCTATAACAGCTTAAACTCCACTGGGAAGGCTGTCCACAAGGTTTAGGAGTGTGATTGGGACCAGTGCCCAAAGCAAGGTCCAAAAAAACATGGATGAGTGATTTGGGGTGGAGGAACTTGACTGGCCTGCACAGAGTCCTGACCTCAACCCGATAGAACACCTTTGCGATAAATTAGAGCAGAGACTGCGAGCCAGGCCTTCTTGCCACATCAGTGCCTGACCTCACAAATGCGCTTCTGGAAGAAAAGTTAAACATTCCCATAGACACACTCCTAAACCTTGTGGACAGCCTTCCCAGGAGAGTTGAAGCTGTTATAGCTGCAAAGGATGGGCCAACTCAATACCGAACCTTACGGATTAAAACTGGGATGCCATTAAAGGGGTTGTAAACCCTTGTGTTTTTTTTTAATAGGATGCATTAAGGTGAAAAAACGCCTGGCAGTCACCGGCCCCACAGCCCCCAGTTTTACTTACCTGAGCCCCTTCATCTCTTCGGCGGGGATGCGCTGTCCCTCTCTCCATGGAGGCCCCGCTCTTGATTGGATAGATTGATAGCAGCGCAGCCATTGGCTCCCGTTGCTGTCAATCAAACCAATGACGTGGGCATTCGGGGGGCGGGGCTGAGTCCTGCATTCCTGTCTGTGGACGCAAATGCTGGACTCAGGAGGGAGGAGCCGCGAGAGCCACCGGGGGACCCCAGAAGAGGATGTTCGGGGCCTGCACAGTGGAGGTAAGTATGACATGTTTGTTATTTAAAAAAAACAAAAAAAAAACGATCCTTTACAATCACTTTAAAGTTCATGTGCCTGTAAAGGCAGGCGTCCCAATACTTTGGGGAATATAGTGTATGCCAGTGGAATATTCATGAAATTAAATCAAGATTCCATGTTATATTCATGGTAATCTCACTAAATAAAATTAAATTAAATTTTTTAAGTTTACCTACCTGCAGATTCTCTTTCATTCACACAGGTTGTTTCTTGAAATGTGTGTACAGTATGTTATTTCTCAATAACCATTTTGCTTGGATAGTTAAGCCATAAAGATATTTGTCAAGGAGGTATTTGTACCAGTTTTAGGAGACAGCAACAGGCAAGCTGCAACTTCTCTCTCTATAATCGGTGGAGAATAACTTCATATGGACTTTCTACATTGTGAATGAATAAAGATAAATAGTAGCATTGTATAGCCATGGGCAGTTATATAAGTAATGATAATACACTGATGGGGACTAGGCCCTGTCAACTAACTGGTCTATTCTTGGAATATTGCCCTTAGTGCTCCTGTCCTTATCTTCTCTTCCCACTTCAGCTCTGTCAATATCCATTGTGATCATACGTTGTCATTGTGTCTTTGTGTGTGTGTGTGTCGCCACAATGTTTCCCCTTTTCTTTCCATGTGCTGTCTCATGGCAGGAGTCACCTCAGACTCTGAATACCTATCGCTGTAGTAAGTATAGATGGCCCGGCTTGCTGTTGCCCACCCCTCTTTTGCTTCTGCTTTCCCAGAAACCCCTCGCCAACTTTGCAGCTCCGTAGTTACCATGTACGCTAAACTGTTTTTCTCCCATTTGATTTGTGAAACAAATAAATCTATTTCAATGGAGCCCACAAAAAATATTTACTTCCTTGTCCAAATCAGGCTTTCCTGTAAATCATGGAAATGCCTCCAAAATCCGCCGTTATTTATATAAATATAATTTTATTTTTTTTTAAACTGTTTACTGCATGGTATCCACAGCTTGCAAGCTACATTAAATGGTAACACAGATAACCATCAAAAACTCTATAATGGCAGCACATGTGGGCTTCCTTGTAGATGAGTAATATTTTCTTCTGTACACCAAAGATTTTCATTATGTTTCTTCACACAGGACCTGGGTACTAATGCATGTTAAATGCTGTTATTTAAAGGGCCACAACATATAAGTTGAATGACTGGTTTGCATAAAAGAGTTTTAGTAACATTCCTAAATGAAGAAGACTATTAGAAAAAATACACAATGAAATAACGCCAGAGAAAAACAATTTTACCTAATTTTGTATGTGTGATGTGGTAGAGTTATGCTGCATACACACGGTCGGAGTTTCCGTCAAAAAAAAGTGTGATGGGAGCTTTTGGTCGGATCTTGCGACCGTGTGTATGCTCCATCCAACTATTTCTGTCTGAATTTCCACCAGCAAAAGATTGAGAGCAGCTTCTCTATTTTTACGACGGAAAGAGTTCTTGACGGAAATTCCATTAGTCTGTGTGCAATTCCGACGCGCAACAAACCACGCATGCTCGGAAACAATTTGACGCATGCTCGGTAGCATTGGACTTCATTTTCTCGGCTCGGCGTAGTGTTGTACGTCACCGCATTCTTGACGGTCGAAAGTTCAGAGAACCTTTGTGTGACCGTGTGTATGCAAGCCAAGCTTGAGCGGAATTCCGTCGGAAAAACCATCCAAGATTTTTTCGAGGGAAATTCCGCTCGTGTGTACGCGGCATTAGAACCCTTGGGTTTTCTTCTATTGTCTGTGTCCATATTGGTGAGATTTCCTGTCAAAACAAGGAATGATGAGAAAATTTTTTTTTAGAGGAACGAGGAAGGGTTAGAACTTTTATTCTGTTAATATTTTACCTACCAATTGCACCCTCCATTTCTTGTAAGGGCATCACAGGAGGACAGGAAGAAAGGGGAGACCCCCACAAGGGAATCATAGACAATTTTTTTTTTTAAATAAATTATAACTCTTTTCCACTCTATCCAAATCTACAAAAATAAACAGTAGGTGGAGGTAGACTTTATAGCGGAGGTGGGAGAAATATTTTTACATATGACTCAAGGACTGGGCCAAGGTGGCACCTGCCTTGGATGCCACACTGAGAGGGGAGCAGCTGAGACCGGAGTCTCTTCTGCCTCTAAATTGCCCAGCTATGTCCTGCACTGTGCAGGTCTGAGCTGTTGCTGAGTTTCCATGATCCATGGTCCTAGCTCAATTCATATTCCTAGTTCAATCTGACAGCTCAGTCCTGTAGATTACACCGGGAGAGCATGGCTCTGCCTATGTAACCAGTGGCAGTCTGCCCCATTGTCAGTGCGACAGCTGCCTGCATTGTAAACTGCACAGCACCTGGCTGTCACAGAGCTCTGATGATTATGCAGGGAGAGCTGCTGTGTTCTTCCTCTGTAATCTGCAGGACTCTATGACTGAGTCTACACGATTCAGTTTGACAGGTCAGGTCCTACTTTGCTTTGATTTACAAATGAAAACTGCTACTGTAGCTTTCATTTATGAAGCACTGTCATGCATTAATAAAAGAAATGAGATACCACCAGCAATACTGACATGGCAACCATTGACGTTGCTATAGTCAGCGGAAGCCTCAACAAGCTGATCCTCAGTACTGATCCTAGAATTTGTTGCTTCTTAAAGTCCTTAGGTACACTGAGCAGTACCCCCATAACACATACGGTACATTTAATATTCTTACTAGTAGCTCTTTTATGTCATGTATCCTTATTATGATGATAAAACTATGTTTCCAAACATTAACGTGTAGCAACCAATTAGAATCATATTTTATAAGAGAGGACCTTAGTTAATTGAATCCTGAGTGTTGGTTGTGGGCAGACATGCTTTGCAAGTCATCAATGCAGTACCAATTTGAATAAGCCCAATAATATATGCTTATGTTTGCTGGCTCTTTAAATATATGGCTGACTGTAATGACTCTTATCCATGCAGATTTACGTAATAAGGCATAGAGCCTTGTACAAAGTGCTATAGTCCATAGTAGCCACTTTACAATGATTTCTTTACTATTCCGACCATTCTGAAATGATGAATGGGGAACTCATCAGCTGCAAGCAGGTTACTGCACCTTGTACATCATTACTGCTCTCTCTGCATGCCTTACTAAATCGGGCCTTAAATTGACTAACACACATACTGTACAATAACAACCTAACCAGCATCTTTTTCTTAATAATACTTGTTAACATGGAACGTTTGTATTTACTTATTTCTGGTTGCTTGTAAGTATTCAGCACTCTGCACAACACTGTACTGGCCAGCATCAGATATGAAATCTTAAGACTAAATAGTCCCTTTTCAGATGGAATTAACGAGTGCTCATGTCTCCTCACATTTTGGTGAATCCATACCCCCTTTGTTACCAAAACTTAAAATCAGCGATACTGTATTATTAGTGAATGCAGACTAATAATACTAATAATAGTTGTCTGCAGAGATATGTATCCATGTTAGTTTTTGTCTAGAATACATGTATAGAGAAGTCAGAATCACTTCTCTACTATAGATAGATAGATAGATAGATATAGATATATATAGATCTATATAGATCTATATAGATATATATCTCTACTACTACAGCACTGAGGGTAAGTAAAACAGCTTAATTTGGATTGTACTTTACCCTTATTCAGTTCTCTCATCTCTAAATAACAGACCATATTATGCTAAGTTCAGCTGTCTTGATGACAAATGTATATCTCTAATTTAAAATTTTAAGACATTGTATAAAACTGCAGGGGGAAAAAAAGTGAATATACTTTCCATACCAACTGGTCAAAACCTAGGGGCTTCTGGTCCATGAGTTTTATTTAAATTGATGTAGTCAGCCCCATAGACTTCTACTGGGACAACTACTTGAATGCAAATAAAAGCACCATAGGAGAACAGGTGAACAGCGAGAAGTGGAGATATTTTGCAGCATTGCTGCCAGTGAAGGACACCATAGAGGTAAGTGAATTTTAAACATACATCCCCAGACACTGCTATTTTAGGCTTCCTGAAGTTCTTCTTTAATTATGAAGGTAAGTCATAAGCATCTAGTTTACATTTTGTATCACAGCCCAGGGGGATTAGGTACATCCCTAATGTTTTTTTATTATAGATTAGAAAAATAATTCAGACACTCTTAGTTATAGTGGAAGTCTTGACATAATAACAATGCCATTTTCTACTCACGGCTCCATATTTTCTGTCTGTTTAAAGAAAAAGAGAAGAAGGAGGACGCACCATTATCAACAGAAACTACCGAGGAAAAGGTCCAACCAGCTGTGGTGCTAAATGGGAAAGAAGAGGATCAGCCTCCTCAGGAGGAAACTGTTCAGAAAGTTACAGAAACCCCAAAAGGGAAAACTGAGACGGTTACCAATGCCTCTCCGGAGGGGTCCCCAACTAAATCTCCCTCCAAAAAGAAGAAGAAGTTCCGTACTCCCTCATTTCTAAAGAAAGGAAAAAAGAAGGAAAAGGAGAAGGCTGAGTCTTGATCTCCATGTCTTGGAAGACTGATGCCTGATGTAGGGGTATGCCCAGACTCCTTCACTTCCTGAACCATGGCAGTGATGGCTCTGTTCTGTACTCATGTTGGAGACAAAGGTCTGATGGGGGGAGGGGGAACTCATTCCGGAAGAAGATTTTTCTATCTAGGGGATTGGAACAGCCTGCTTCGGTACAGCTCAGTTACTGTGCAGACATTTGGGACCACCTGCTTAGAAAAATAATGACATTTTTATATTTGTCTTACACTGTAGTAGGCTTCTTTTCAACATCTCTCTACCACAACATTTTTTGGATTTTTGTGGTTTGTTTCAAAGTTTTATCATAATTTTTTTTTTGAGTATTTAAGAGTGAATTGTGCTTACTTTAGTCATGTGGCATTGAAGAGGGTTGCATAATGGTTGCTAAATGCCTGCCGTTATTTTAATGACATCATGGGTGGGATTAATGAGAATCAGACCCTCTGTTAACAGTGAATTGTCTGGTCTCTAATACATGCATTGATCAATCCTCTGTTGCTATTTAATGTTATTTTAAATGCATTTTTCTAGTACATATTCTCTCTTGGCGTTGTCGGTAATTCTTTTTTGTTATAGCACTTATGGACTGGATATGCGTACACCTAGACGGGTACAGCTAAACCTGTGTAGTACTCAATTGGCTAATATGAAATATATAAGTAATAGCTCTATTACGATGTGTTGACAGAAAAGCATGATGCCTATTAAGGTGAAGAGCAAAATACAGTTAGTCCTAGTAGTTTAATCAGGTTTCATGGTGAAAACGTTTATCTGAAATGCAGTGTGTACAGCGAAAATTTACATATCTTTTAGGAAACTATGAGCAAATTTCTTGAAAACCTTTGAAGCCCCCTTTAGCTCCAGCCTGAGAGTGGTAAACCCAGATCTTACAGCAACACTGTCATTGCACTAAACATTTGGTAACATCCCTGTAAACCAAGACACTGTTGGGGGAATTCACTAAAGTGATAACACTTTTCTAGCAACATGGTCCCTTTAACATGGCCTGCGCCTAATTCATGGCCTGCGGCTGCAATAGATTCTAATAGAATTACTGCCAGTTTGCAGATAATTAAAGAATAAGTTCACCTTTACACATATAAATGCACATATTTTTCAGATTAAAAAAAATGTATTTTTTTGCAGGAGCCTGCAGAGCATTGCACCAACAATTAATAGATCAGGGGTTCAATGCCAGGCTCCTGCAGCCACTGCCTACAGCTTTCAGCTTGTACCGTTGTATGGGCTTTCTGCTTGAAAGCTGTAGGAAGTGTCAATGCACTACAGGAGCGTTCACCAGTGCCCTTGTAGTTCATTGGAAATTACAAGTAATCTGCTGTGGTGGAAGAAAAGACTTGTAATCCATTTATTCACAAATCCCTGACGCGACTGTGTGGGCGGAACCACGCACAGCTACACGGTTATAAAATTGTGACAGAGGGGTGGGGGGGAGGGCAGGTGCTGTTACATGTTACACCCTAAATACGGGGTAAACCTATCCTTTAAGACCAACTCTGAGTTGGCATACAGAGAGACACCAGTGCTCAGAGTTAGGAATATGTTCTGGGAAGCTGTTATTAATGTGACAGCTTTGTGCACAAGGGCTCATGGCTGCCAGGATGCCAGCGGCTGGCGGCTTCCTAGCAACTGATGACTCATCCCCAGCCCCATTCATGCGCCGCCTTGGATATTCGCCAGTTGACAGCTGAAAGTAAACAAAGGGGTTGGTATGGCAATGGCCATATTTGGACAATAATGTTACAAACATCCTGCCCCTTTGTTTACGTCAAATGTTAGCTGGGGAATCTCCTGGTTGGCGGCTGAATGGGGATGAGTCCCATTGCTGTCGGCTACAAGGTGTTTAACATCCACTGAGGATGGAGTGTCTGCTATATGGACACCTCCCAGCCTCAGTGCTGCAAACCCCCCCCCCCCCCTTCATGCAAGAAATTCACGTTCCACATCCCAGACAGGTGCACTAATCTGTCGGCCACACCAACATTTGTCATGCGGAGGAGCGAGGGAATTCAAAAGAGTATCTTGTGACACCCTTTATGGATTCCTTATAGTCTCTTGGCCTGTTTCTACTACCTTCCCTCCATTCCAGTGTTGCAGCATCCACCAACCTCAGTGTGGGGTGCTGTATCCCCTGCTGAGTGCCGAGGTTCAGTCCGATTCCTACAGCACTACAGAACAGAGCAGTTATGTAGGGGTCAGAGGAAGGAAACATGGTGGGGAACATAGGGATCCGACACACCTGGAAGTGTCAAATGCCAAAGAGACTAGCAGAGGCACCAGCTCTGGCCACAGGTATATATTGCCTTGTTTTGCAGGGAATTCTTTTTACCGGAGGTTTAGTGCAACAACAAAGTCACCTTAATAGGAGGCGCTAATTTATTCCTGCTAACATGTTTGTTTGAAATGCAGACATTACCCTTGGTATCAGTGTTAATGCCTCCAAGCCTGGAAGTGAATGATGCATTAAACCCCACCCAAAACATTTCTTAGGCTGGCCATACACTATTCAATTTTCCTGTTCAACTTTCCTTTAGATTTACCAAAACCATATAATAGGAGGTCAAACCTAAACACTTTCAATTTGGATGCAATCAGGCAGGCCCTTGTACTACATAGTTGAAGGTAAATCTAAAGAAAATTGAACAGGAAAATTGTATGGTGTATGGCCAGCTTTAGTTTTGGATAGAGTGGAAGGGTTAGAACTACTGTCAGCTGTTTATTGTGGTCTGGGTTCCCATTTAGAAGTTAATAGGTGTTAGACAAAACAAAAAGTGAGTGGAATTAAAATTTCAGATTCAGATCAGATTCCGAAGGAAGATTAAGATAAACATTTGTTCAAGTAAATTTTGGAAGGGTTAAGCCTGGTACACAGATTCTTTTTCGTTCATTTTTCTTTTTTTCGTTCATTCCAGCGGGCTGAATGAAAAAAACTGAAGAGCTCAGGAAGAGCCGCTTTACTAACAACCTGATGTTAGTACAGCAATCTCCCCCGCTGAGCTACTGTGTTCTGATAGGGGGGCGGCCCCCCACCAGAACACATCAATCAGCTCTCTCAACCATTGGCTGAGAGCACTGATCAGGTGCCAATAGGCAGACCTTTTTCGGTCACGCCCCTTCTACAGAAGCCGGCCGACCGGCTGCTATACACATGGGCCAAATGACGACCGATATTTGGCCTGTGTGTACGGCCCTTTAGAATATTAGGATTTCGTTGCTGTCTGTGTCCATGAAGATTTCCCCTCACTTCCTGTCCAGCTAACGGGTGTCAGACAGAATAGGAAGAGAACAGAAATTTTCTTTATGGGGACAAAGATAGCATTTAAAATCTGACAGATATTCTAATGCTCGCCACTTCTATCAAAGAACTTAATGTAAATCCTGACAATTAATTTGCTCCCTTTTGGTCTTTTAAGTGTACCATTCAATGTTTAATTATATCTCTTTGATGAGTTAAACATACCTGTTAATCCTGACAGAAATTTTGTGAGCTGATGACTTCTTTTGATTTCTGCCTGTGCTGTCTGCTACCAATTAAATAGTTCTCAGCTATCTCTGAGGACTACAGAACCACACCCCTCTGTTATGGACAGCAGGAGAAAGTCAGTGTTCCCTAGTTCTTTCTTGTTTCTGTTGTCCTGATACAGAAAGTAGAGTGAGCGTTGTCACCCTAGGACAGTGGTCTTCAAACTGGGGCCCTGGAGCTGGATGTGACCCTTTGCTTGCCTCTCTGCAGGCCTTGGGGCACTATTCCATCCACAACTGACATTAATGATGGGGCACTATTCCTCCCACTGATACCAATGATGGGGTGCTATTCCTCCCACTGATATCAACTATGGGGCACTCATTTTCCCACTGATACCAACAAAATTCCCTCCACTAAAACCAATGATGAGGGCATTTTCTACTCCCAGTGGCCACAGTCTGCCCCCCCCCCCCCCCAAAAAAAAAGTCTGCAGGACAGTCAACTGACCCTTTGTATAGAAAGTTTGGGGACCCCTGCCCTTGCAATGTGTTATTGGTAGGATAACTAGATGCTGAGTGGCTATAATATATTATTTTTTTTCTTCTGGGTTTAGATACACTTAAAAAAACTTTTGGCTGAGTTGGGCTTAAGGGTTTCAAGACACTGGCTTAAAACTTGATGAAATCATTGTAAATGCTAGATGCACACATTGCTCTTTAGACTAGAGTTCACTAACTGAAGCCTGTGTTAATTAGACCTATCTCATGGCAGCCAGTAATAACTTATCATTCACTCACATAACTTTAGTACTCTGAGATGTTTCTAGGTGTGAATCACTCAACACATCAAAAAATTGCTTACCTTGTTAAATAAACCTTCTAATTAAGAACCCATGCCTCAGTTTTGTGAGCGGGACAACAAAATGTCAATAAGTACAAATATAATGCTTGTACAAAAGGGACATGAAGAACAGTAAGGTCCGGTTCACACTGATGTGACAAACGCTCTGACTTTGGAGCACTTGTTGCATCAGAAGTCGGACCCCATTTAATCCAATGGAACTATTATAATCGGTGAGACTTAGAAAAAGATTCCTGCACTACTTTTGGTCCGACTTTGGTACAACTTGCATTGACTTCTGTTAAAGAAGTCGCATGCATGTCGTGCCAAAGTCACAATGGGGTCCGACTTCAAAGTCGTGCGTAACAACGCATCTCATCTATTTATGCCCAGGGGTGTAAAATATCTATCATGTGACCACTGTGATTGATCAGGAGCTGATCCGGTCTCTGACAGCTCAGCCATTGTGCTGGGACCGCGCACTGAACGTGCAATCAGCACAGAAAGCACTGCTGCCCATGGACACATATGTGCAGTGTGTGGGCATTAAAGCCCACTCCTTTGTCGCCACACACATGCGTTACATAGGCAGCAAGCGGTTACAAAACCCAATACTCTCCTATTTTTTTAAGAAAAGAAATCTAGTCTAGAGCCGCGTACACACGGGTGTACTCTTCGACCGGACTGGTCCGACAGACTTTTTAAAGTACGGACTTGCCCACACACGATCACACCAAAGTCCGACGGATTCGTACGTGATGACGTACACCGGACTAAAAAAAGGAAGTTGATAGCCAGTAGCCAATAGCTGGCATAGCGTCGGTTTTTGTCCGTCGGACTAGCATACAGACGAGCAGATTTCTGGGTCCGGCGGAGTTACAACGTAAAGATTTGAAGCATGTTCCAAATCTAAAGTCCGTCAGATTTTCGACTGGAGAAGTCCAGTCCGATGAAGCCCACACACGATGGGATTGTCCGCCGGACTCAGTCCGTCGGACCAGTCCGGTCGAAAAGTCCGACCGTGTGTATGCTGCATTGCTCATCAGTCATAGAGACTACTATCTGTATAGTAGGAAGGGTGTGATTATGTAAGCCACATGTTATGTTAATACCAATGTGCATGCTGTTTAATACCCAGAGGGTTCTTTCAGAGGGGTGGCAGGAAAAAAAGAGGCCTGGTCTTAAAACACTACCTTGCTTCTGATGGACCTAAGGCTCTTCTGCACCCCCACAGGGCCAGAGAAAACATTTGGGACAGGTAAACATCTACTCCTTCCTCTACTGAAATGTAAAGGGGCCCTTTCCCCTTAACCTATATTCACCTTATTGTAAAAATGTAAAATTAAAAATAACATGGAGTCCACATGAAAGTCATCCTCTAATTATTTCATCTATATATAGGATGCATTGTAAGACATACATTGGCATTTCAGGTAGAGGAGAAGAAAGAAGATTCTCCAAAAGGGACACAGACATCAATAAAAACACCTTTTAGTAGTGCAGTGGAAGGCTAGAACCTGTCTCTTGGTTGCAGTCTATGCTTCCCCACTTCATGTATGGTAACAAAAAGAAAATTAAGGGAAATTTCCCAAGCAGGGCCTCAGATAGCAATAAAAACACAAGAAAAGTTCTAACCCTACCTCATTCTATCAAAAACTAATAAAAAAAATTAATTGGGCTGGAGTTACACTTAAAAGCAAGACATGGGTTTCACTTTCTTTCACTCCACTTTACCCCAATTTGCAAATAAATTGGAACTCCAGGCAAATCTTAATCATGCAGTTAAGTTGTCGCTGCCAAAAAGTCTTGCTGCAGTATAGATTGAGGATCTGGCCCTGCTGTCTGGTAGAGAAGTTTAGATCACAAAATTAGAAATCCGTTGCCACATGCAACTGTGCATTTAGCTGTTTGCATGGTGTTCAACAGAGTCTTGATATTCATAGAACCATAGTACCTTCAGGTGATATTTTGGATGGTGTAAGGCAGGGATATGCAATTTGTGGACCTCCAGCTGTTGCAGAACTACAAGTCCCATGAGGCATTGCAAGACTCTGACAGTCACAAGCATGATACCCAGAGGCAGAGGCACGATGGGACTTGTAGTTTTGCAACAGCTGGAGGTCCACTAATTGCATATCCCTGGTGTAAGGGCTTGTCCACGCTTGACTAAATTTTTAATGCTTAACAAACGCTCCTATAGCATTAGTATGGGTGTAAGACTGGCGTTGTACAAGCCTTAAAAACGCTCCCTAAATGCCCTGCGTGCAGTTTTGAAGCGTTTTAAGAGTGATAAGACACATTAACACCGCTACACAAATGGAATATTACAGAAAATAAACTAATTTTAACACCCCGCAACCACACTGCCAGGGTATTTGCGAAGCGTTACCACAGACTTGAATGGGGGGCGTTGAAAGGCTTTAAATGCCTTCTGACTCGACATGAGGCCTCAATTTTGAAGCAAAGCAATGCGAACGTTTCACATTTTGATAACGTGAACAGCACTATGTGCTGTCCATTGTATCATTTGCATTGGCGTTAGAGGGGCATTTTATGCGCCTCAAACGCCTGCTTTTATTGCCAGTGTGAACTTAGCCTAAGGTGGAATGGGTTTGCCTTCTATGTCCCACTGGAGAGTTCTCCCATCACTTCCTGTCCTATAGCCAAAACAGGAAGTGAGAGGAAATCCCTCTGAAGTAAGGGAATCCGATTTTCTCCAGAACTAGTGTTTCCCATTGGAAGATTTCCCCTCTATTTCTGTGTTTTGATGACATTCCAAATTTGGAAATTTTCTTTCGCTTTTGGTGATAAAAAACAGGACAAAAACAGAGAGTGACTGTCCCTAACGATGACACAGCCATCAATAAAAACCTGACAGATCTTCTAATTTCTCTCCACTCCACCCAATCAAAACTAGAAAAAGAAAAGCGCTGCCTTTAGTTACACTTTAAATGACGTTCTAGGTGTTTTCCATGACAGTTCAACAAAAAAAATCCTTTGTTTTCAGGAGGGCCTGTTTAAATGTGCTGCATTAAGTTACAGTGGAAATAAGTCCTACCTGCTGTATTCTGATATTTTGATATGTTAAAGTATTAATTCACAAAACGCAGTTAAAAATCTACAATATGCATGCTAAAATGAATTGAAATGTGCTAACATGCATGCATCTGGTATGAACAAGCACTAAATGAAGGATCACTCATATCACTGTGGGTATATTAACCAGGAAAAGGTGAAGACAAGGCATTTTTTCTGCTCAGATCTTCCTTCCCTCCTGGATTTCATCCATCAGCAGTAGAAAATATTGCAATACTCAGTTGTATTTATATAAAAGAGCACTTGGAACTGTGAGGTCATATAGATTGCTGCAGGTCCTGAAATCAGACCTAGTCTATGCTGATCCCTTATTAAAAGCCCAGTGATGTCGCTTTCACATCAATGCACTAAATTCCACCAAGCCATCACTGGTCTGCAGTGTAATGCAAATACATAAATGTGGGTGTCTATTACAAAGTACCACATATTAAGTCCATTAAAACAGTTTTTACTGTTTATGATCTCCATTGTAATGTTTATTACTATGGCTGTACTATAGAATCATGCAATCATTAGAATTTTCTCCTCCTTTACACACAAAGCTTTGGAAAAAGCGCAGTACTGCACATACAAACCTGCATCCCTACCTGTAAAAATGCTGTGCAAGTATAAATACTTTAATTTCAGATGCCAAGTCATTAAGGAAAATAACTTACTTTGGACCGGACTGTCATCTCATTTTTCTTCAGCTACATTAAGCTTCTAAAACTCAGGCCTCTTTTACACGCTCATCCAGGGTTATACACCATCGTATTTCTGCAGTAAGTATGGCCAGGTGTTGGCAATTAGCTATGACCCCTCAGCCTGTAAAAATCAAAGACAGGCTGACTTGATTGTTGCAGTATGTAATCCCACAAGGAATGCTTACATGAGGTTTAGGGCATAGGTGTGCGCAGCATACTGGGTGGCAAGGGGTTAATTACCATAAGTAAGTAATATACAAATATTTATTACATATTATTTTTAAGGTAATTTACTATATTTTTAAAAACTGTACTCAAGCAGGTGGCTTAATGGACAAATTACTGAAGTTATAACTTCCAAACAGTAATTTCACAGTAAATATCGTATTTATCGGTGTATAACATGCACCTTAACTTTAAGAGGGAAGATTCAGGAAAAAAACTTACATTTTAAATTAAGGGTCAGTGCCCATCAATTCAGCCTTAGCAGTGCCCATCTGTAGCCTCTAATATGCCCATTATTGCACCCTGTTTAGTGCCCATCTGCAGCCTCTAACATGCACATCTGCAGCCTCTAATGTGCCCATTATTGCAGCCTGTTTAGTGCCCATCTGCAGCCTCTAACATGCACATCTGCAGCCTCTAATGTGCCCATTATTGCAGCCTGTTTAGTGCCCATCTGCAGCCTCTAATGTGCCCATTATTGCAGTCTGTTTAGTGCCCATCTACAGCCTCTAACATGCCCATCATTGCAGCCTGTTTAGTGCACATCTGTAGCCTCTAATGTGCCCATTATTGCAGCCTGTTTAGTGCCCATTATTGCAGCCTCTAACATGCCCATCATTGCAGCCCGTTTAGTGTTCATCTGCAGACTCGCCTTTTCCGATCATTGCAGCTACACTAGTGCTAGATTACACAGATCCGCGATCTCCTGTGTATCCGGGGCTCATTCACCCACAGTCCCTTTTTCAGGGGGAAAAAGTGCGTGTTATACGCCGATAAATATGGTAGATAAATAATAAATTATCATCTTATAACATATAGCATAATAATATATGATTTAGCTTGTACCTTTTCAGCAGCAGCAGATTCTCATTCTCCCTCTTAACTGTGTGAGAAAAACATGGGATTATGGGCAAATTACATATAAACCCATGTTCTTTCCTTGTAGTTAAAAAGGCTGGAAGGGAGCATTTGTCTTTTAGACACATGCCGCTTCTATGACAATGCAGTGAGAGGCGTGCCTCCACTGCAGCATTTTTATTGGACAGCTTGGACCAATGGTGCTTTACTATTTTGTCCAAGGCTCCAAGCTGGCACTGTGAGCTCGTCCTTTCAGAACTGCTGCAAACAGTGTGCCAACTTGTATTTAAATTGGCTGCTCTGTATGTAGCTTCTGACAGGCTGCTCAAGGAGCCCCTTATCTCCGCAACCATAGATGATAGGAGCCCCAAATTTTTACCAGTGGGGGGGGGGGGGGCGGGTAGGACTTCAGGTATGACCCTAGGTCGCTGAGCTACAACCCTTGAAGTCGATCATTTTTTTTATGTTCTCCCGTGACTGCACGTCCCTGGTGCACCCCAAAGCTCAAACACACGTGTGTGTGTGTGTATATATATATTCATATATATATATATATATATATATATATATATATATATATATATATATATATATATATATATATATATATATATATATATATACACACACACACACACACACACACACATTCATAAAAAAATTTAAACAAACATGTTGAAATGATTTTATGGCAGAGTCAGTTAGAGGGAGATCTTTCTCATCTCCCCGCCAGCACACAAAGCCATAATCAAATGCGCATGGCAGGGGCATTTTATGAAACCAGTGGGCCAGATCACTGTGCAAGATCACCATTTGGGCCCTTATGCCAAAAAAAAAAGTGCGGCATGTGCAGCGTGCTGCGGCAAAAGTTTGTGTGTTTTTTCATGGCTGTAGGTAGCACCCAATGGTTACATAATACAGTAAAGATGACCGATGATTGAGCCCCCGTTCATACCGGTGCGGCTTTGAAGTCACACTACTTCAGCACGATTTTAAAGCCATCAGTACGATTTGCACTGCCGATTTCATTACGGCTTGCTGATTCATATAACAGATGCAAGTTGCAATGGAATTGGCAAAATGTAGTTTTGAACGGTTCCATTGTCGGCATTGGGGTGCGACTTGTCATGTGATTTGAAACTATCAAATCGCACCTGTGTGAACGGGAACTCTGAGGTTAATTGTCTTGTGCGGCCTTTAGGCTCCCACTCAGCTCCTTCCTGACGGAGTTGCCAACACCCCACAATTTTTTTATTTTTTTTTACTGGAAAAATCTACTGACAGAGAGCATTTTTTTTTTTTTTTACTGAGAACCTGAAATATGACAGAAATCCTATTAGAAACAAAGTGGTGTAGGAGACAGAAGAGGGAAGGAGGGAGATGGGAATGTAGGAGATGTAGGAGGGGAGGAGGGAAAGAGAGTGGGTTGGTGGGGGTGACAGAGAGAAGAGGGGCGTTTAGTATGTCTGCTACTCACAATCATGGCCCCAGGCTGGTCCCCCTGAGGCTCAGGCAGCCAGGACCTAGAGCTAATGTATATTTAAATCTGCCACCTTCACAGCAGCATGTGCAAGTCAAGGGGTGGAGTGTGTAGCAGGGCAGACATAGCAGGGATAGTAAGGGAGGCAGAGCAAAATCAGCCTCCTCCGTCCTGTTTGTACAACACACTGTATTGGGCTTGGACAATTGGATCGGCACGGTACAGTGCATCCGTCCCGAGCTCACAGGCACCCCCTCCCTTGGCCGGCAAGGGAGGTGACACAGCAGATCTAGCGCTGCTATTAAAATAGGAAGGATTACTCATGGTTACACATTGGATGATCCACTGAATGACATTGGTGCACGGGGTGATAAAGGTGTGCCCAGGCACCTCCATAGCACCCCATTCACACGCCTATGGGTTAGGGGCAAATGAGCAGCCCTGTATACAGAAAGTTTGCATCCAGGGCAGCTCATCTGTCCCTAAACGCAGGTATTCGCTCTATGTGCAATTACATGTGAAAAGATGCTGAGCCTGTCATTGATTCGTACAGGCAGAGCATTCGCAGCTAATCACAAACACCTGACCTTATCCACCCAAGATATATGCTGATCTGGGTGGTGTATGGCCCTAGACGGCCATGTGAAAGAGGCCTAAAACAATTGTAATGTAAATGTTTTTTTTGGTAAACCAGTTAGGTAAGGATTACTGGCCTTTTAAACAACTACATCTTCCGTTGCACCTGTACTACTGGACCTCAGGCATTCTTCATGAAGGTAACGTTTGATTATTATTCACACTATCTGCACATGATTCTTCACATCTTAACACCCTGAATAAAATACTAAGAACACTAGATAATAGTCACCACAAACTTTGTGTTTATATTAGAGTTATGAATATAATCTATATGAAATGTAATAAATACTTAAGGTTCTGGTTCTCTCTTTATTTATTTTATATCTCTTCAGCTTAGACTTTTGGGACCAAATGGGATACATTATGGTGGAATCCCACTGAACTCACACATTCTCTCCCACCACTGTTATGTATCTTTAGAATCAGTTTATAAATACATGCACGTGACCAATTCAGTTTGGTGCTCCAACGTACAATCTTTGAAAACGACTGCCAAGTTTAACGTACGATGTAGGATAACATTGTAGATAAGCATTTCTGTGAAAAATCACAGGATATATACTTAGGTTGAGGATTGATGACTCAAGTTCCCTACCTACAGAGTGTCCTTTGTCTCCGCAAAGCAGAGATAACCATTCTGTGGACTGAAACCAATGCCAAGTTCACCTTTTCCAGAAAAAAAGCCTATGCAGTGGATATTAAAAACCTGTGCAGCTTTGTAAAATGTTCAATAATTATGTTGTCATACCTGTCGGCCATTTGGGCCCCTCCAGAAGCCTAGCTGAAAAATTCACAATTAGCAATCCCCATGACTTGCCATGTTGCTAGGAAGTTAAAACCATTGGGCACTCTCTGAGGAGCCATTGGCTGAGGATGCTCTTCAGAGGGCATTTGATAGGGGGGTGAGGAGGCATTATGTTGGCTAAAAACCTGCACCACTGAACCCGGTATGTGCTCAGAATAATGGGTCATGTACAGCTGGTGATGCCTACGCAGCTTAAGGGGATGTGATTGGAGGGAGGTAAAAACTTTCCAATTTTTCAATAAATGCGTGCCATTTAAAAAATATAAAATTTTCACTACGAAGCTAAACATCTTCTTGAGAGGACTGATGGAAACCTCCATGGCCTGACTCAGGAAGCACTTGATAGCTCTATAAAGATTATTATGCTGGTTCAATGAACTAGCATGTGGCAGTTGAGTAAGAGCATGGCTACTACCAGCACAGGTGTCTACTGAATAATTTCTTTTGAATTCTTTGGATGCTGAAAAATCTTCCGGTCCTCTTTAAAGTCATTTTTTTTATTATTGGTTTCCCTCTCAAAATGGCTGTCTCTGTTTTGTCTAAACGTTTGGGTACAATTTACATTGACGTGCACTGCTTCAAGCATCTTAAATCTCAGGGGGTTTGTAGTAATCCCTAGCCTAGATTTGCCTTACTCATGAGAACCTGATACAAGTTACTCAACGTCTTTGACTTTCAATGTGCTCAGTGGCTGAGCGAATAGGCTGTGTGTCCTACTACTGCTGTATGCGCAACCTCAACTGCCCTTTGTCTGAATGAGCCCACTAACATTATATTGTGTCTTGTATTCCACATGGGAAGTGTGATGTCTGACAATCGTAATAATGGTGTTCTTTATTGTATCCTTTATGTATATAAATCTCCACAAATAACATTAGCAGTTATTGTGATGTCTATAGACAATGTATATATTACTTCTTCTACTGCACGGGCTTCTCTTGCTTTGTTCATCCACTGGAGCCTCTCTTTATGGCTGTACCTGCAAATAAACTGAATTCACAAAAGAATGCTGTATGATGGTGTGTCTGTCTTTAGTTTTCTTGAGGCATGACTGTGTCCATAGCATTTCAAGCAACTTCTATGGAGATAAATGATGATATAAGAAGCACCGCTAAAGCCTCGTACACACGATCCGATTGTTGGCAGAGGATTGTGTGATGAGAGACTATTGTTGTCCAACTTTCGGCCAACAAATGTTGGCTGGGTGGCTAGTAAATTTTTGGCAAACATGCATGCTCGGAATCAATGCTCACCAAACACAATATTAGCAGAAGGTGCCCAGAGGGTGCCGCTCAAGAGCTGAAATTCCACGTAGTACGCCACTACGTTTGTGTTTGGTGGTCGACAATTGTGTGCAGTTAGTATGCAAGACAAGATCCAGGCACACACCCTTTTGACAAAAGTCTGATGATCTGTGGCCAACAATCCAATCATGTGTACGAGGCTCAAGACACACTAGTCTGTGGACACCTGACCATTACAACTTCAACAGCCAACTGAACATCCCATTTCAAACACCACAGGCATTAATATTAAGCTGACCCCTTGCCATTGTACCTCCCTTCTTCTGAGAATTTGGAGTATGACTGAGGGATTTTGTGCCCAGTATTTAGTAGGGTTGAGGACAGGGCTCTATGCAGGGGATTGCTCACCTGTGCTCTATTTTTTTTTTTACCGGTTAGGAATCGGTGTGACTGAGACACCTGAATTCTTTATATAGGCTGGGGCAAAAATTGAAGCAGAGCCCCAACTATACACCTTAGGGTTCATTTCCACTTAAACTGATACTAAAAAGAGAAGTGTTATATGCCATAATTCATACCACTGTATTTTTTTTTTTAATTCTCTAAGTCAGCCTTTCAACCAGGGTGCCTTGGCAAAATGCCTAAAGATTTTCCAAAAATTGTATATAAGCCAGCAGGTGGATCGAGCCTGCCTTTTAGTTACACAAAATCACAAGTTTTCATTAGGTACCATTACAACCTTCCAGCCGCCGGCATCCTAGAAATCAATGATGTCATTGTCATCCATCGGTTGATAAGTGAGGGAGAGAAACATTGCAATGCTAATCAGTACCAGTGTGCAAAGGTGTTTTTGCTTTGGAAGTATAAATCACATTGAGTGTCCTAAGTGTGTGAATGTTGCCATGTTATGTAAAACTATTAGTTTTGTTTTTTACATTTTAGAATGAGGTGCTTTGAGATTTTGCATCATTTTAAAGGGTGCCTTGACTGAAAAAAGGTTAAAAAACACTGGTCTGAGTACCTTATTCTTGCAGCAATGTTACTGCTAAGAGGGGGGGGGGGGGGGGGCAGCCCTGATTGGTGCTTTGCTAGTCACATGACTAAAAAAAGAAAAACAGTTTCAGAAGAGCAAGTAAATTAAAAAATATTAAATACAGTGTAAGCCCTGGTTCACACTGGTGCGTTTTGACATGTCAAATCGACGGCAATTGCACCGTCCTAATCATTGCGACGCTGCATTTGCGGCACTGCACCAATTTCAAAAAGTAGTTTCTGTACTACTTTTTGCGATTTTAGGGTGCGATTTCCATTGACATCTGTGCAGAAACCCACACAGATGTCTGTAAAATCACAGCCGAAATCAGGACTGACATGGGGGAGTGAAATCATGCAAGTTCAGTTGAACTCGCACAGCTTCATTCCCCCAGCTCAGTGTGAACCTGGACTAAGGCCGGGTTCACACTTATCGCCGCATCCAATTCGCATGACAGGAGAGTGTGCTCGGCTCGCAATGGAGCAATTTCACACAGCTCTGGGGTGGCCGCGGTCTACAATTGAAAAGGGTCCTGTGCGTCTTTGGTTCCGATTCAGGTGCAAATTCAGGCAAAACTTCGGACCTGAATCAGTGAACAGGGACGCACCGGACCCCCCTGCTGTGAGCCACGGCCACAGCATGTGTGAACCCAGCCTGTTTTACAGATGCTCCCAATACATCTTTTTTGAACATTAAATGTGTATTTTTTTGAGCAATAATATGGTGTAGGTGGAGTCAAAGATGATGGACACTAGCGTTTTGTTCAGAAGGCATCTGCATCCAAGGCTCTTTTTTTTACTTTACAGGTTCTAGCAATTTTATTAAGTATATTTAAAAATGATTTACCAAGCTTTTTGCGAGTTGTGAATCTAATCAATCAGCATACTACTGTATATCCCTCCCCCATAGTGTTTAGCAATAGGAGGACATGGAGGACGAGGAAGGGAGTGAGCTGTCATTTACCACTTTGTATACCCCTACGTGTGACTCCATAGTCACGTGGGCTGCACAGGTGAGAAAAAAGGGAGGAAAATAAAGAGGTTGAAAGGGAACTGAAATATGAGCATGCTGTGTAGAGGACAACGAATGGTCTACACAATCCCAGCCTGCAGCGGGACACAGAGGAGTTGGAAGGGACAGCTGAAGGCAGGATCAACCAGGTATATTCACTCTTCACAAAATGAATGCTTTTGCAGGCTTTGTGAGTATGAACACTCTGTTATATAGCATGTTATATAGCATGTAATGAGGATTTTTCATAGTCTGGGTTTAATGACCATCTAACGCACACAAACACAAGTTATATTATATGTGTGCTGATATGTGCTTTAATGCATTGCATTCTACTTTTCATCCTGCATTCTCCAACGAAGGTGAACTCTAGACTTACCTTTAAGTGGATGGAGCTAACTGGTACAATACTCGTTTTTTTTCGTTCAACCCAGCAGTCTGAACGAATAAACACTGACAGCTCAAAAGTTTTCCGCTGTTAGTACGGTGATCTCCCCTCCTGCGCTATTATGTTCTGACAGAGGGGACTCCGCCACCCCCACCTTCCACCAGAACACTCCAGTCAGCGCTCTCAGCCATTGGCTTTATCCCTTACTTTATCCACAATGAAAAAAAAATTACATTACAAAACTTCCCCTTGCAGACCTACTTTTCCCAACAGCTAAATGACAGCCATCACTAGAAAGTGAGAAGCAGCTTACCCTGTACTCTGCATCACATGCCAGAATGGTGACCAGAAGTAATTTTATATATTTTATACCATAAGGTCATATACTTCCATAATGATGAAATCGTTTTAACAGTAGATCTACTATTTTTCACCATCCTTTAAAGTGGAGGCTAAGACTAAAACTAACTATTCTGTAAAATGTTCCTCCACCCCCTTCCTACCCATCCTGCATACTCTGGTCCAGTCACGTGATCCAGAAGCTCTGGCTCCCCTGTGTCAGAGAGCGGCTGGGCCTTTATCATGGCTTCAGGAATTCACAGCCGTTGTTGAGCGATCTCTTAGACAGCTGAGTTGGAACTGCCATATCACATGACCAGACCGGTCTTCTGGTCCCCTATGTGATAAAAATAAGATTAAGTAAAAAATAAAAAAGGAAGAGCGAGAGTGTGAACATTAAGGATATACCCAAATACCTAAGCACTTAAAAAAGCTTCCAAAAAATTCTCTCTCCTGCCCCCATATATACATACCTAAACACAGGCGCCATAGGGTTTCTGTGCATGAAAATGATTGTGCTATGTGATAAAATAAGATTAAGTTAAAAAAAAAAAAGTCTGAATATCAACCACTCTGGAAGGTTTTACCCCCTATCATCCTCACCTCACGCTTTACTACCCAGACCCATAGCATCCATGTTGGATCCCCCAACCTTACTGGCTTCAAACTTATTCTAGATCTGTTAAAGGAGTTGTTAAGCCACGCAAATAACCTTGCTACAATCCCCTCTGCTATGTTAAATATTGTCCCTAGTGCATTTTTTTTTTTAAATGCCGCTATGTACCTAATTTCAGAGCGTCAATTGGCGCTCACGTGACCGGCCACATAGCATAGGGGATTGTAGCAAGGATATAGCATTATGAAAGCAGCAGGAGGGGAGGAGCGTGGAGTCAATGGAGCTGACAGGCAGGGAGGGGGGGACACAGGAGAGTACAGCTGCAGATGACAGAGGCACGTAAACTGACCATGGCGTCAGGGCTCAGCAGCCATGATAAACCAAGGTCAGTTTACAGGAGGAAGGGCAGGATCAGCCAGTTATTGCAGATGATACAGGGGGCCAAATTACACAGCACAAGCACTGTGCTGTATAACATGCTTTAAAGCAGTGGTCCTCATCCTTTCTAGTGCTGCGACCCCTTGATAAAATTTCCCACGTTGTGGGGACCCCAACAGGAAAAAAAATTTTCATAGCATGGGTTGTCAGCACCCAAGGCAAAACAAGTAATCAGCCAACTTAGGTGCTCTTGATCAAGGTCATCTGCGGATCTGAGAAACTGTAGTGGGGACTTTTAATTGCAACTCTAATCACAGGTAGTGTTACTCACTGTGTCTCCGGCTTCACTGTGTCTCCAGCCCTGTGGGGTCTCGCAGCAGTGACACCTATGCCAAAATTAGGTGGTGGGGTCTCCTCCAGCCCCTCCCTCTTCAAATTCCTCACCAGTCAGTTGACCTCCAGTCTATGCCCATCACCCATACCGTGAATTGAATGGGCGGCTGTGAGGAGGCTGAGTGGGCGGCTGCGGGCTCCAAAAACAGCCCAACTGGGCAGCCACAGGCTGCGGGGACAGCCCTGCTGGGCAGCCGCAATAGGGCTGGGAGAGCGGTGCGGGCTTCAAGAACATCCCAGGATTCGGTGACCCCTGCCAAATCGTCATTCGACCCCCAGGTTGAGAACCACTGCTATAAGGGAACAGAAGCCATTTTTTTGGGGGGGGTAACAAACACTTTAAGTAATGAGGCACGGAGAACAAGCCAGCCTGAACATTTAAAAATTATGGGTTCTCTTTACTGATCTAAATCATGACCTGAACATCAGACCTTCCTCGGACACTCTTCAGAAATCAAAGTCAGCGGAAACCTAATTTTGTTTAAAAATTCAACTGATCCAGTTTATTATAACACAGTTTCATGTATGTACAAAACAGTTTCTCACTTAGTGAGAGTAACAACCTTGTAGGAAGCAGCATTAGCTCGGTCGGGTATTCCTCCAGTACACACAGGGCATTTGGAGTGTTCTCTGTCTTCACAGCTGCAGCCACTTTACAATGTACAAGTTTTTCTTCCCCACCTTGATAAGAGACAGTCCGTTCCGGAGAATGTGCGTACCAAGCACAAGAACTTCATCTGGATTGGTCACCTTATTGTGGTTGAAGCTGACTCCACCTCTGCTGATTATTTCATAGCTAGAAGAGTAAACACGCTCTCATTATGCCTCATAACAAATGTATCTTATAGTCAGCACAATATAAAAACACAATACCAGTTACAGCATACAACAGGGATAACCTATCCTTCACTGATCCAATGTCAACAGGTTGAAGTCTAATTAGCCACTACACATTATTTTTGTAATGGGTTGACACACACAGCACTATTGTGCTGATCACTGTTCTTGCTGTGGAGGAAGCTGTACCTGACAACCTGCAATGAAAAGAGCTCCCTGCTTCTATTTCAAAAACTCTGTTCTTCCTCCACCCTTTATGCTGCTTCTTGAATATTATCCCACCAGTCATCAGGTGGGCATGACCTAAGGAAGCAAAACCATTCTTTTACCAATTCATAGGGCACTTTTATTATGGGATTTGAACTGCTAGTGCATTTTCTATCAGATATCTTCTATAAATGGAGCAGGTAGGCAGAAAGGGCAATCAAACTTTTCACGAGTGCCTGTGACAGGTGCAGTCACTCATATTAACCCCCCCAGCAGCACTGGAAGATCACAGTTGCAAAGGTATGCTGGGGCAGTGGACTGAAGAATTCAAGCAGCACAGAAGTCACCAGTATAAGGGTCATTTTTAATCCTTCGTATGTATTGTGCCTGCTGCTGAATTTAAAGAAAAATATTTCACTAAAAATGTAAAATTTAAGGCTGACCTTAGGCAAGCTGGGGATACAGATTGTCATTTTATACCAACTTAATGCAATGCAGCACTAGGAACTCCAGAAACTGGAGTTCCTACAACAGTCATTCTACATCTGCTAGGGACTATGTCACACTTATATGTAAAGATGATAAAGATCAGCACAATACATATACAAACATACATACCCACGGGCACCTTCTGGGATAGCAGAAGCTTTTAGACAGGCATCTAGCACCCTGGTACCAGGTTCATGCAGCACTTCAGTGAATGGGGCTTCCTGGAAGAGCTCCTGCAGCTCCTGATCAGACATGCCTTCCAAAGCGTCAATACTGCTATTATACAGGGCCTGTGTGCACCTGAAGGAAAAGCAGTGCAAAGATCAGACTTTATGAAGTGTTTACTTCACTACTGGGCTATAATTTTGCTCTTTCTGTAGTTACTTTTGTTAACAGGGCTAGGTTGCTAGCTTGATTCCCAACTTTTTTTTCTTTCTTTACCACACAGGTGGTGATTGGCCAAAGTGGAACAAGATTGCAGTCAATTTAGTCTGGTACCAGGTATCCTATTGGCATGTATCTTTTGGCTCTGGTGGGAAGATGAAGGACCAAGAGAGACCTAACTAAACCTACTGTGTAATGTGTATGGATACCAGAGCCAGCATTGCAAGGTCACAGCGATAACTTTTCATTCACTAGGCTGCCCAAATTGATGGAAAGAGAAGCTTTGATCATTTAAAGTGGACGATGGGGGTAATGATGGAGGGGTTTGTGTTTGTGTGTGCCAAGAAGCATGTGTTAAGAAAGGGTTCTGAAAAAAATTCAAAAATATTCTACTTAAGCCCCAATTTGTGCAGCTCTTCCAGCCCTAGGTGCCAGCCATCCACCTGTGCCCACCTACACCCTAATACCACAATCATAATTTTGTACGATCATTTGCAAACACCCTGTAAAATTAGCATTTTACATATAACAGAGATTTTTAGAGGTGGGGCCTCAAAGCCCAACCATAGTAACTCTTCACTTCACATCTCTCTAATCCTCTGAAATTTTGTACATGAAATGCAGCAATTCCAGGCTTGAAGCACTTGTAACAATTTATCTGAGATTTCTTCAATTAAAAGGGAACTCTCATAGAATTGTGCTGTTAAATGGTGTAGGTAGATAAGAAATGCTGATATGAGGTCTTCAATGGGGGGAGGGGGGGGGGGCATGATCTTTTTAAAGCCTGGTGCATACTAATAGCTTTTTTTCATTCAACCCAGCGGGTTGAACGAAAACAAACTGACAGCTGAGCTGTTGTGTTCTGACAGGGGGAAAAGGGACGCCCCCCCACATCACTCTGGTCAGCTCTCTTAGCCATTGTCTGAGAGCACTGATTGGAAGTCAGTCGGCGGCTGGTTTTCCAGCATGCTCGGCTGGCTTCTGTCAGATAGGCCGACATACACACGGGCTGAATGTCAGACAGTTTTTATTGAACCAGCCTATGTCTCCCGACATTCAGCCCATGTGTACTAGGCATAACTTTAGGTTTTGTGTTACTTTAAATAGTTAGTTTGGGCCCAAACAAACCATTTCCATTACCAAGAAATGCGGCTGCTGTCAGCGCTGCATAAACTGTATGTAGTATTAGTTATATACAGTATCACTTGGCTCTGCGCCACCCCGGCCACAGCGCCTGCCTTCCGGCTGAGTCTTGGTATCAGAGTGACTGTGGTAAGGTGGGGGGTTGGGCATTTGATTTTTTTTTTTCATTTAGTCTAATGATCTGCATGAGAAATACACTTTTTCATTGGCTTGTTTGTCCTTACTGAACCCATTTAATTTGAGAAAGCTACGTATATTTTGAAAAGCAGTTATGACACCATCTGAGTCATCCTATGCGACCCATTATTGACTACCTATAGGAATTGACCTGCCTAGGTCACCATTTATGCTATTACCTTTGGGTTATTTGCTTTACTCAGAAACTCCCTGGGCCCCCCCCATTGTATCCTTGAAGCCCAGGTTTCTGGATGGATGGTGGACCAGGGAGAAGGTTTTGATCACTTTTGCACTTTTACATGTATTTTATCTCATATGTGTCTAATATCTTCTTGTTATAATTCTAATAAAATATTTTGTTATACATTTTTAAAGTATGCCTATAAAGTCCATCCTTTCAAAGCCCTTGTATATGTTATCAAATTAAAAGACGTGGCATAGCCTATTCACACTGTCCACAGCGCCACCCTGTGGCGACAGCTTCTATATACAATGTTCATTTAATTACATGGGATTTATTTATTACCTTTATTTAAAATTTTGTTTACGCTGTTATACTTTAAGGGCCCTTTCACACTGGGGTGGTTTGCAGGCGCTATTGCGCTAATAATAGCGCCTGCAAACCGACCCGAAAGTGCCACAGCTTTGATTCCAGTGTGAAAGACCCGAGGGCTTTCACACTGGAGCGGTGCGGTAGCAGGACGGGAAAAAAAGTCCTGCTAGCAGCATCTTCAGAGCGGTGAAGGAGCAGAGTGTATACCGCTCCTTCACCGCTCCTGCCCATTGAAATCAATGGGACAGCGCGGCTATACGGTGGTTTTTAACCCTTTCTCGGCCGCTAGCGGGGGGGTAAAACTGCCCCCGCTAGCGGCCGATTACCGACGGTAAAGCGCCGCTTACAATAGCGGCGCTTTACTGCCGACGCTGCCCCCGCCCCAGTGTGAAAGGGCCCTAATTACATCTTATTATGATTTTTGATTTACAGGCTTCGAACATCATCGAATTACATTACTACTATCACATATAGCATACAATCCTGCCTACCATAAGGTCTTCCAATCTGTTCCACAGCGCTTTTGGAGCCTTTCCTCCCCACAGGCCAGGGGGGGTTTGGACAGTGCTGGGTCCTCCTTAGATCCGTGTGTGTATGTATGTGTGTATAATATATTAATATATATATATATATATATATATATATATATATATATATATATATATATATATATATATATATATATATATATATATATATACATACACATACACACATACATACATACACACACACACACACACACACACACACACATACATACATATACACACAAACACAAAAGTCAGTGAGTTTCTGGACTCCTGACAGACCCTTGCATCTTTCATCCAGTGATGCACTGATGTTTCTGGATTCTGAGTCATGGGGAAAGCAAAAGAATTGTCAAAGGATCTGTGGGAAAAGGTAGTTGAACTGTATAAAACAGGAAAGGGATATAAAAAGATATCCAAGGAACTGAGAATTTCAATCAGCAGTGTTCAAACTCTAATCAAGAAGTGGAAAATGTGGGGTTCTGTTGAAACCAAACAACAGTCAGGTAGACCAATTTCAGCCACAACTGCCAGGAAAATTGTCCGGGATGCAAAGAAAGACCCACAAATAACTTCAGGTGAAATACAGGACTCTGAAAACGTGGTGTGGCTGTTTCAAGATGCACAATAAGGAGGCACTTCAAGAAAGATGGGCTGCATGGTCGAGTTGCCAGAAGAAAGCAATTACTACGCCAATGCCACAAAGTATCACCCTTACAATACACCAAACAGCACAGAGACAAGCCTCAAACCTTCTGGCACAAAGTCATTTGGAGTGATGTGACCAAAATTGAGCTTTTTAGCCACAACCATAAACACTACATTTGGAGAGGAATCAACAAGGCCTATGATGAAAGGTACACCATTCCTACTGTGAAACACGGAGGTGGATCGCTGATGATTTGGAGAAGTGTGAGCTACAAAGGCACAGGAAATTTGATCAAAATTGATGGCAAGATGAATGCAGTATGTTATCAAAAAATACTGGAGGAACATTTACATTCATCAGCCAGGAAGCTGCGCATGGGACTTGCTTGGACATTCCAACATGATCCATGAACAATGATCCAAAACACAAGGACAAGTCGACCTGTCATTGGCTACAGCAGAATAAAGTTCTGGAGTGACCATTTCAGTCTCCTGAGCTCAATATCATTGAGCCACTCTGGGGAGATCTCAACCATGCAGTTCATGCAAGACAGCCCAAGAATTTACAGGAACTGGAGGCTTTTTGCCAAGAGGAATGGGCAGCTTTGCCATCTGAGAAGATAAAGAGCCTCATCCACAAATACCACAAAAGACTTAAAGTTGTCATTGATGTTAAGGGGGGCAATACACAGTATTAAGAACGGGGGTATGTAAACTTTTGTTCAGGGTAATTTGGGTAGTTTCTGTTTTTATTATGATTTAAAAAGAGTAAACAAAGTTTATTGATAATAATTGACTTCAGCCAAAACTAACCATGAGTGAAAGAAACGTTTTTGTGTTATCATTCATATTCTCTGAAAAATGGCCAAGAAATCATAAATTCTGCCAGGGTATGTAAACTTATAAGCACAACGGTGTATGTGTAATAATATATATATATATAATATACACACACACACACACACATATACATACATTCCCCCCCCCCCCCCCCTTAAAATGTCAGATTTTTGTGATGTAAAAAAAGGAGACACAGATAAATCATTCCCACCTTTAATGTGACCTATAAACTGTAAATCTTTTAGGGTGGGTGGGGGCTTCCAAAGCATTAGAGGATCTCATTGTTAAAAGGTATCAGTCAGAAGGGTACAAAAGAATTTCCAAGGCATTAGATATACCAACACAGTAAAGACAGTCATTATCAAGTGGAGAAAATATGGCACAACAGAGATAATACCAAGAACTGGATGTCCCTCGAAAAGACGAGAAGAAAACTGGTCAGGGAAGCTGCCAAGAGGCCTACAGCAACATGAAAGAAGCTGCAGGAATATCTGGCAAATACTGGCTGTGTGGTACATGTGACAACAATCTCCCGTATTCTTCATATGTCTGGGCTATGGGGTAGAGTGACAAGACGGAAGCCTTTTCTTACGAAGAAAAACATCCAAGCCTGGATACATTTTGCAAAATCACATCTGAAGTCTCCCAAAAGCATGTGGGAAAATGTGTTATGGTCTAATGAAGCCAAGGTTGAACTTTTTAGCCATAATTGCAAAAGATATGTTTGGCACAAAAACAACACTGCACATCACCAAAAGAACACCATACCCACAGTGAAGCATGGTGGTGGCAGCATCATGCTTTGGGGCTGTTTTTCTTCAGCTGGAATAGGGGCCTTAGTCAAGATAGAGGGAATTATGAACAGTTCCAAATACCAGTCAATATTGGCACAAAACCTTTAGGCTTCTGCTAGAAAGCATCAGCATGACAACAACCCATGGCATACATCCAAATCAATAAAGGAATGGCTTCACCAGAAGATTACAATTTTGGAATGGCCCAGCCAGAGCCCAGAACTGATCCGATTGAAAATCTGTGAGGTGATCTGAAGAGGGTTTTGCACAGGAGATGCCCCCACAATCTGACAGATTTGGAGCGTTTTTGCAAAGAAGTGTGAGCAATTATTGCCAAGTCAAGATGTGTCATGCTGTTAGACTCATACCCAAAAAGACTGGGTGCTGTAATAAAATCAAAAGGTACTTCAACAAAGTATTAGTTTAAGGGTGTGCACACTTATGCAACCATAGTTTTACTTCCCTCCACCTAAAAGATTTCATTTTGGTGTTCAATTGAGTTGTACAGTTTATAGGTCACATTAAAAAGGTGGAAAAAGTTCTGAAATTATTTATCTTTGTCTCATTTTTTTTACATCACAGAAACCTGACATTATAACAGGGGTGTGTAGACTTTTTATATTGTGTGTGTGTATATATATATATTTATCCCCCTTTATCCCTCTCTCTGTTGCTTACTCCATTACTGTACCTCTCTTGAAGGGGGATAGGATAGAGTATTAATATATTCTAGTATTTTTCTGTTTATTTAAAAAGTGTTTTTTTTTTTTTTTTTTATAGGACAGGTTTCTAAAATATGTTTTTTTATTTGTAGTTTTCTGATATTCGATACCAGCTGGGGTAATTTAGTCCTGAGGCAGCAGGGAATCCCGCAAAACGTGCCAGCTTTGACATCGACTGGTTTTTATACTCTGTACACAACAATTATTGGTGCAGTTACCCCTGCTTTGTGAACGGTTTTTAAACTGAACACCACATTGTTGGTATTTGAACATATTGTAATAAAGCTTTAATCATATTTAATGGTGTGATGTACCATTTTGGGGCACAAAGCAGAATCCCACTATTGCATGGTTTGGTTGTATTATATACAGTATATAGTGCTGTTTTCCGACAGTGGTACTTCCCGTCCTGTTCCCAGATTAAAATCAAGTTGGGCTGAGCATTCACAAGAAGCCTTGTATTTTTTATGAATAAAAACAAAATCCTCTGTTTGGCTGAGTTGGGGTGGAGAGCTGATATAGCAATATGGTGTGACCAAATCCCCATATTTTTTGAAAATGTTTTTCTAGAAATGCTTAGGTGTTTTAAACTAGCCTTGCTTGAGGTAAATGTCTTTTTTGCATGTGTGCGCTGTAATATATTTTCTTCTACTGTATGGTCTTATGGCTGCACCATCTTTAATGCATTTTTTAGAGTGTGCCCCCCAAATATCTTGTTTCTGAGGTTGGATTACGTCACAATCTCCATCTTAGCCAATCAAAGGAGGCCTTGTATTAATTCATAAAAATACAAGGCTTCCTGTGAATTCAATTGATTGAAGTGGATTGGAAGTCCCCATACCGCCGACAGCACACAGTGCTGAATACTGTATGTATACTTCCTGTCCTTGGGCGACTTCAAGCATGTCTTCCTCGGCTGATCTCTATCACATGGGGGGGATTAGTTAACACAATGAAGATAACCTTATCTAAGTTTCAGCTACATTTTGGCAAGATCAAAAGGTGTCAGCTGTATTTGCTTATAATGTACTTTGCTTGAAAAATGCCATTGAGCTGGGCTTTAAAGCAAACCTGTAAAAAAAAAACAAATGCAAACCTGCACAAAACATGAAAGCTTAAAGTGATTGTAAACGATCACCTTCTAAAACAACCCATTCAATATAAAATAGAAATGAAGGGTAAAACATTTGTGTATAGATATAATAAAAACATTATAAAGACCTTTTTTCCCTTTTTTTTTTATAAGTGATCACCTTCCCCCTGTTCTCAGCTGCATATGAGCTGGGGGGGGGGGGAGCAGCAGCAGCACACTGAGCTTCCCAGTAAATGGCTGTGTAGTCGGGGGCCTGTCAGGACAAAACTGATCATTGGAGGAGAGCACACTGAGTTCACAGCATAGCTAGAGAACACAGTGTGTGCCCTCCTGTTTAGTGTGGTCAGTTTTTAATTGAAAAGCAAAGGAACTAGTAGGTTCACCATGAATTTCAAATAGAGGAAGCAATACAAAGAGAACAGGATACCTTCTCATACAAGTACATGGTACAGCAGCCACATATCAGGAATATGAAGTGTTCCTTCATGGAAAAACAGATATTTCTTCTTACAATCTAGCCAATGAGACCTCGTAAGAGAATCTGCAGAGATAGATTTGGCCTCTCACCTCTTGGCGGACTCCAAACCTTCCTTGCCATGGACCAGTTTTGTCACCTCTGCAGCCAGTCTCTTGTGTGGGATTCTCTTCTCCGGCTCCTTGCTATGCTGCTCCATGATGTGCTCAATCTCCGGCAATGGAATGAATGTGAAGAGCTTCAGGAAGCTGCAAAATTACAATAATTTCACCAAGGGCAATTTGTTTATATACCCTATATACCAATCGTTGTTAAAGAGGAAAAGGTGCCCACATCCCTAATAGAATATACTGAAGCAAGGAACCCTCTTAATGGGACATTTTAGGGCATGAATTACTACATATATGTAAAAAATTCACAATAAGCTTGATTTGTCCACATTAAAAGTGTATGAAGTTTTGTACCTATAAGGCTTACCTATAGGTAGAAACAAACCAGGGGAGTTTATTGTTCTTAAAGAGAGTTTGTTGCTTCAGTATAATTAGCAAATATAGGCAGGCAGGTGCAGAGAGTGAGGATATAGGCAGGCAGGTGCAGAGAGTGAGGATATAGGCAGGCAGGTGCAGAGAGTGAGGATATAGGCAGGCAGGTGCAGAGAGTGAGGATATAGGCAGGCAGGTGCAGAGAGTGAGGATATAGGCAGGCAGGTGCAGAGAGTGAGGATATAGGCAGGCAGGTGCAGAGAGTGAGGATATAGGCAGGCAGGTGCAGAGAGTGAGGATATAGGCAGGCAGGTGCAGAGAGTGAGGATATAGGCAGGCAGGTGCAGAGAGTGAGGATATAGGCAGGCAGGTGCAGAGAGTAAGGATATAGGCAGGCAGGTGCAGAATGAGGATATAGGCAGGCAGGTGCAGAGAGTGAGGATATAGGCAGGCAGGTGCAGAGAGTGAGGATATAGGCAGGCAGGTGCAGAGAGTGAGGATATAGGCAGGCAGGTGCAGAGAGTGAGGATATAGGCAGGCAGGTGCAGAGAGTGAAGATATAGGCAGGCAGGTGCAGAGAGTGAGGATATAGGCAGGCAGGCAGGTGCAGAGTGAGGATATAGGCAGGCAGGTGCAGAGAGTGAGGATATAGGCAGGCAGGTGCAGAGTGAGGATATAGGCAGGCAGGTGCAGAGAGTGAGGATATAGGCAGGCAGGTGCAGAGAGTGAGGATATAGGCAGACAGGTGCAGAGAGTGAGGATATAGGCAGACAGGTGCAGAGTGAGGATATAGGCAGACAGGTGCAGAGTGAGGATATAGGCAGGCAGGTGCAGAGAGTGAGGATATAGGCAGACAGGTGCAGAGAGTGAGGATATAGGCAGGCAGGTGAAGAGTGAGGATATAGGCAGACAGGTGCAGAGTGAGGATATAGGCAGACAGGTGCAGAGTGAGGATATAGGCAGACAGGTGCAGAGTGAGGATATAGGCAGGCAGGTGCAGAGAGTGAGGATATAGGCAGGCAGGTGCAGAGAGTGAGGATATAGGCAGGCAGGTGCAGAGAGTAAGGATATAGGCAGGCAGGTGCAGAATGAGGATATAGGCAGGCAGGTGCAGAGAGTGAGGATATAGGCAGGCAGGTGCAGAGAGTGAGGATATAGGCAGGCAGGTGCAGAGAGTGAGGATATAGGCAGGCAGGTGCAGAGAGTGAGGATATAGGCAGGCAGGTGCAGAGAGTGAAGATATAGGCAGGCAGGTGCAGAGAGTGAGGATATAGGCAGGCAGGTGCAGAGTGAGGATATAGGCAGGCAGGTGCAGAGAGTGAGGATATAGGCAGGCAGGTGCAGAGTGAGGATATAGGCAGGCAGGTGCAGAGAGTGAGGATATAGGCAGGCAGGTGCAGAGAGTGAGGATATAGGCAGACAGGTGCAGAGAGTGAGGATATAGGCAGACAGGTGCAGAGTGAGGATATAGGCAGACAGGTGCAGAGTGAGGATATAGGCAGGCAGGTGCAGAGAGTGAGGATATAGGCAGACAGGTGCAGAGAGTGAGGATATAGGCAGGCAGGTGAAGAGTGAGGATATAGGCAGACAGGTGCAGAGTGAGGATATAGGCAGACAGGTGCAGAGTGAGGATATAGGCAGACAGGTGCAGAGTGAGGATATAGGCAGGCAGGTGCAGAGAGTGAGGATATAGGCAGACAGGTGCAGAGAGTGAGGATATAGGCAGGCAGGTGAAGAGTGAGGATATAGGCAGGCAGGTGAAGAGTGAGGATATAGGCAGGCAGGTGAAGAGTGAGGATATAGGCAGGCAGGTGAAGAGTGAGGATATAGGCAGGCAGGTGAAGAGTGAGGATATAGGCAGGCAGGTGAAGAGTGAGGATATAGGCAGGCAGGTGCAGGGAGGGTTCTGCTACAAGAAATAATGAAACGCCAGGTGCCAGGAGATAACAACATCTTTGGTCTGTAAAAGCATCATTTCCAATTCATTAAAATCAAATCACTGATTTTTTGCAAGACATTTACACCAACTTTTTACTAAAAACAAACATTAATGTTTCCACTTTTCACCAATCATTAGATGTGGTGGCTGCATTAGTTATCATTTTAGGCTTCCCTCCCCCTTTGTTTTCACCTGGAGACCTGGTCAGTAACACACCTCTTGTATTAAGAGTGCACCCACTCTGGATGGAGGAGCACAGGGGTACCTTTGAAGAGTAGCATTGTTAATTTTGGGTGGAGGGGAAAGTTAAATTTACAAGCAGATTTAGATACACTAACAAATTGCAGCCAAACTCCAGCTCACCACTTTTAAGCAGTTACAGCAACAGTTTTTTGTTTTTTTTTGCTTTTGGGATAAAGGATAAAAAAATAAAAGCTGATTGTTGAACGCACACCTGTCAGTGTTAAATGGGTTGTCTCATCTCTCTAACCGCTACATCTGCAAGAGAGCTTGTCCTTTTGAAAAACAGACTTACTGGCTGAATCACCAGGTGAAATTAAAAGAAAAAAAGCCTAAAAAAAGAAAAAAGAATGCAGCCACATCATCTAAGGAATGGTAAGCTGTGATACACTATATTACCAAAAGTATTGTGACGCCTGCCTTTACACGCACATGAACTTTAATGGCATCCCAGTCTTATTCCGTAAGGTTCAATATTGAGTTGGCCCACCCTTTGCAGCTATAACAGCTTCAACTCTTCTGGGAAGGCTATCCACAAGGTTTAGGAGTGTGTCTATGTGAATGTTTGACCATTCTTTGTTCAGAAGTGCATTTGAGAGGTCAGGCACCAATGTGGACGAGAAGGCCTGGCTCGCAGTCTCTGCTCTAATTTATCGCAAAAGTGTTCTATTGGGTTGAGGTCAGGACTCCACCCCAAACTTGCTCACCCATTTCTTTATGGACATTGCTTTGTGCACTGGTCCAAATCATTTGGTGGAGGGGGGATTATGGTGTGGAGTTGTTTTTCAGGGGTTGGGCTTGCAGTGAAGGGAACTCTTAAAGCGTCAGCATACCAAGACATTTTGGACAATTTCATGTTTCCAACTTTGTGGGAACAGTTTGGGGATGGCCCCTTCCTGTTCCAACATGACTGTGCACCAGTGCACAAACCAAGGTTCATAAAGACATGGATGAGTGAGTTTGGGGTGGAGGAACTTGACTGGCCTGCACATAGTCCTGACCTCAACCCGATAGAACACCTTTGGGATGAATTAGAGCAGAGACTGCAAGCCAGGCCTTCTCTTCCAACATCAGTGCCTGACCTCACAAATGTGCTTCTGGAAGAATGGTTAAACATTCCCATAGACACACTCCTAAACCTTGTGGACAGCCTTCCCAGGATTGCCGACACTGTTATAGCTGCAAAGGGCGGACCAACTCATTGATTTATATTGAACCCTACGGACTAAGACTGGGATGCCATTAAAGTTCGTGTAAAGGCAGGTGTCCCAAAACTTTAATATAGTGTATATAATAAATGTTTGCTTTTTGGGTTTAATGTCACTAACAAGAAGTCAGATAGGTTGTCACATCCACTTTACAAAGATCAGTGCTGATGTCTTGAGAAACAACAAAGTGAAATACTAGTTGATCTGAAAAAATAACTCTGTACACTAGATGGTACTACGAGGTCATAGATAGAATAGAGGCTGCCGCTTATTTTGGTATGCAGGCGGGGGGGGGGGGGGGGGGGGGTTCTGTGTGCAGCAGAAGCAAAGCAGTGTTTAAAGCTGGCCACACACTGGTACAATTTCAAATTTTTGGAATTTTGACATTCAATTTTGGAATATATGGACTTTCCTGAACAAAAACGAAAGTGCTGGAATTACTTTTGTTTAGGAAAAAATTTCCAAATTTCCATCCTGCTGCTTTGATTTTGTTTTCGTCACTAGTCAAAATTAACCATTAATTTGACCCCATTAACTATTAGAATGAACATTCCACACAAAAAAAAAAATCTAATGAAATTCCACTCTTGCATGCCCAGCTTAAGGGTTTAGATACTCTTTTACATAACACCCAGCTGAAAGTTTTTTTTTTTTTAAATATAGCTTTTCTTTAGTCAAGATTTGCCCTTTACTGTACTTCCTCTCCTAGAGACAACAGAAAATAAGAGGAAAGTTTTCCACTCCATTCCTGATCTGGTGACAACTCTTCAGTTTTGGATTTCCCATCACTTTTTGCATCAATGACAATGGTTAACATCACAAAGAGAAAGGATAAAAGCTTTTAGACTTGCATGTGTAGTTAGATGAAGGAAAACATAAAAAAAAACAAAAAAAAAAACACAGATCCTGTTCCCCTAAAGCAGATTAAACAGCACAGTGCTTGTGCTGTCTAGTCTGGCCTCTATAAACTGTAAAATAAAAAAAATAAAACAAACAAACAAAAAAAAAAAAAAACAACACATGGCTGATCCTGGCACTTTCTGTGTCCCCCTCTGTGTACTGACCACAATAATCATGGCTGCTGAGCCCTGATCACTGTGGTCAGCTTACGTCCCTCCATCATCTGCAGCTCTCCCTCTATCCCCTCTCCTCCCTGCCAGCTCTGTGTCTGAGTCTCTGACCCCCAACCCCCCCACCCCATGCCACCATTAATATAAAAATAAAATATTAGAAATGGTCACTGCCAGCCCCTATATTATAGCTAGCCATACCACACTGTGTAAGTGTTATTAAAATGAGGCAGGTAAATACCTTTTTAGAGCTATCTTCCGGCCGGTCACATGACTCGGGCCGCTCCGCTCTACACTTCCGATCCAGGGCTACAGCAGGAGGGGCTGAGCGGCCATGTGACCTCCCCGGCCAAGAGTCACGTTACCGGCCTGAAGATAACTCTAAAAAGGTATTTACATGCCTCGTTTTAATCAAACACTTATATAGTGTGGTGTGCCTAGCTATAATAGAAGGACTTGGCAGTGATTTACAGATTTGGGGTAACAACCACTTTAACAGCTCTGGCAAGGTGGCTTCCTTCAATGGGAACCCCAGTAGCTCAAATCATAGAAATTCAGAAAGGAGCACCAAGCCGAAAATGAATGAATGAAGATGAAAGTGTTCAAGAGAATTTTAACTGTTGCTAAAAAAAAAAAGTAATGAAACTATTAAAATTACCTTGGACTCTATCCAGTTTTGATGTGGCGCTCCTTTCTGTAATTCTATGCCTTGCTTGATTGGCATATTGGTTATTAAATTACTCCTAAACACACTGCCAACATCCACAATCCTGCCCACTGCATCACTAATGTGCCAACATATCATGGGGCGTGCCAAATCAGCAACCAATAAGAAATCTGTCGCCTGAGTAATCCCTTCCTCCAGTGGCTGGGCCTACTTGTGCTGCGAAAGGAAAATTAATAATGTTGCAGCTTTTTAAAAGGTATATTCTAGCTAAAGATTTTAGTTTTAGATGTACAGGAACACCTGTCAGCATTTTTTTGCGGTCTGTGCCCTCATTAGGGAGATCCACCCTCTCTATTTGTTATGTTTACCATGATCGTTGAAAGTGAAAGTAAAAGAAAATCCAAAATGTTGGGTTGTTTGGGTGGTTGTCCCCAGAAAAGTAACAGAGGGGAAATCTTGCATTGGGGACACTAAAGGGCCATACACACGGGCTGAATATCGGGCGGTTCAATAGAATCTAGCTGACACTTAGCCTGTGTGGATGGCTGCAGCCAGACCCGGCTTCTATCACAGGGGCATGACCAAAAAAGTCATAAATCAGAAAACAATAGCTCAGCGGGGGGGCTAGGGGGTGTCGCTGTACTAACATCACATAGTTAGTACAGCGGCTCCCCCTGAGCTCTTCCGTTTTTCTTCGTTCAGCCCGCTGGGTTGAACGATAAATAACTCAGTGTGTACTAGGCTTAAAGAGGAAGTAAACACCGGTGGGTTTTACTTCCTCTTTTGGGCCCCGCATGGCCTGCAAAAGAAAAGCATAATGGGCTAGTATGCATCACATACTAGCCCATTATACAACACTTACCTGCAAACAAAGCCCGCGCTGTCCCTGAGCAGGCCGTGTCCATCATCGCCCCTCTACCCTCCGGGGCCACGGACTCCGGCTCTATGACTGTTCTGAGTTGCATGCGCGCGGGAGCCATCAGTCATGGCACACGCTGGGGGAAGAAACAGCACGATGGCCCGTTTCTTCACAACGCATGCACCGATAATGAAATCGGTGCACTACAAGTGAAATATCTCCTAAACGGCGCACATTTAGGAGATATTTCTACTACCTATAGGTAAGCCTTATTCTAGGCTTACCTATAGGTAAAAATCAACAAAAAGGGTTTACAAAGACTTCAAATTCTGGTGACAGCAAGGGATTCCCTTAATTCGGAGGGATTTCCTCTCACTTCCTGGTTAGGCTATTGAACAGGAAGAGAAGGGAAATCTCCCCAAAGGGGGACAGATGGCAAAAAAAGAAAAAAGTTTTGCCTTTAGTTCTACTTTTTCAAAGTTCTAGCTCTACAAAGACAGTTGTCTCTGGATAAGGATCCCCATTGATTGATGTCCTATCACTTGCCACTCCATTGACACCAGGACAAAGAGAGGGGAAATAGCGGTCTAACAGACAGAATTCAAAAGCTCCTTTCACCTCTATCCAAAAAAAAAACAATGTTGGCTGAAAGGGTTAGTTCATCTTTACTCAAAAAACTGCCTATGCAGAAAGGGGGCATCTGTAGATAACAAATAGGCAGCTATGACTCTCAGTTGAAAAATGTCCTTGTCATATGGGTAGGTCATTCACATACCTCCCAAAGCCCTACAGGGTGTTGCTAACCGATGCCCAGCTATTACTGTTCACCTTCACTATCACAGGAGTGAGCTCTCAAATGCTGAGCGCTACTGCATCAGGAGAGAGAAAGAGCATGTGAGAGGGTCTGATACAGGGCCTCTTTTAGCAACATCCTGGGAGTTTTTCAGTCAGGCCTAATGAGGTACATAAATGGCCTTCATCTAGACTCTAGAGTAAGGGCATTAAGTCAGTTTTGCTCAAAGCTGCACAATTTGTTTTTATCTACAGACAAGCCTTATCTACATAGGCTGTTTTTGGTAAGGGTGAACTATGCCTTTAAAGACACTTTTACATTGTATTACACTACTTTTACAACAATCACATAAATCCATCTTTGCAGTATTTACTTTTATTCGTAAACATTTTCTAATTCATTATGTAACCAGGTTTAGGCTTCTGCTGGGTACCACAGCAGTGAAAAAACCCTAGTTAGACTTACCGGTAACGGTATTTCTACGAGTCTTTCAGGACAGCACCTGGAGAGAGCGCAGCTCCACCCACTTTTCCCAGGAAACACTGCAGTCAGTTTTTTCTTTAAAGACCGGACACTTTCACCATGGCCTCAGTTGTTCATAGAGTACCTCCAGCCATGCTGAAATTAGATAAGCAGAACATAGCAATAACACCACATTTTTATAAACCAATTAGGGCGGGTCATCGGTGCTGTCCTGAAAGACTCGTAGAAATACCGTTACCGGTAAGTCTAACTAGGGTTTTTCTCCCCTCGTCTTTCAGGACAGCACCTGGAGATGATAAAAGAGTACTTACTCTAGGGTGGGACCACCGCCTGCAGGACCTTCCTGCCAAACGATTGATCCGCTGCTGATAGCAAGTCCAACCTGTAGTGGCGGGTGAAGGTGGAGAAACTTGTCCACGTGGCCGCTTTACAGATCCGGCCTGGAGAAGCCCCCGCTCTTTCTGCCCAGGACGTTGCTACTGCCCTTGTTGAATGGGCCATTACCCCTGTGGGAGGATCAGCCCCTGCAGCCCTGTAGGCTTCACTGATCGCCATTCTAAGCCATCTGCCTATAGTGCTTTTAGAAGCACAATGACCCTTGCGTGATCCAGAAAAAAGAATAAAAAGAGAATTTGTCTTCCTAAACTCTCTCGTAATCTCTAAATAATGGAGTAAACATCTCCTCACATCCAGGGTATGAAAAGCCTCCTCTTTAGAGTTGGCTGGTGTAGGACAAAAAGTAGGTAAAACTATCTCTTGTGCCCTATGAAAAAAGGTTGCGACCTTTGGCAAGAAGCCCGGGTCAGTTTTCAGCACTACCCGGTCTGAAAATATCAAACAAAAGGGTTCTACTATAGATAGAGCCTGTAACTCACTAATTCTTCTGGCTGAGGTAACTGCCACCAAAAGAACCAGTTTAAGCGTCCATACTTTTAAAGTTGCTTCCTGTGGTGGCTCAAAAGGTGATCTGATCAACCCCTGTAGCACCAGAGATAAGTCCCATTTAGGAAAGGATTTGAAAGGTACCGGCCTAAGCCTGGCCAATGCTTTGAAAAATCTCACTATAAATGGTTCTTGAGATAACTTTCTCTCAAGAAACACCGACAAGGCAGCTACCTGGACCTTCAGGGTACTGGCTGCCAGTCCCATCTCCATACCCTCATTGAGAAACTCTAAAATTGAGGGCAATTCCTGTGGTGAACATTTTTTAGTCATGCACCAGGAATTAAACCGCTTCCATGTCTTAAAATAAATACCCCTGGTAACCTTCTTTCGGCTATTTAACAGGGTTGATACCAGCTTATCTGAGAAGCCCCTTCTTTTTAGCAACTGCTCCTCAGTAACCAACCTGTCAGCCTGAGCTGATTGACATTTGGATGCTGAAGGGGTCCCTGGGATAGCAGATCCTTTCGAAGTGGGAGAACCCAATGTGGTTCCACTGCCAATCTCTGTATGGTTGCAAACCAGGGTCTCTTGGGCCAAAAGGGAGCCACTAGGATTAAACTTGTGGTCTCTCGCTGTAGTTTTTTCAACACCCAAGGGATCATTTGAAAGGGGGGAAAGGCGTAGCACAAGTGGTAGTTCCATGGTTGTGCCAGTGCATCCAAACCTTTCGCCTGATCTTGCCTGTTTAGCGAGTAATAGGCTCTCACCTTTGCATTCTTGTGGGATGCGAACAGGTCTATCTGAGGAGTTCCCCATTTCCTTGTTAATTCCTGGAATACCTCCTTGTTCAGACTCCATTCTGCCTCTAGTATCCTTTCTCTGCTTAGAAAGTCTGCCACTAGGTTCAGCTCTCCTTTTAGGTGTACAGCTGTTAGGGACTTTACGTTGCCTTCCGCCCAGGATAGCAACTGAACTGACAAGGCTAGCAAGACCTTGCTTCTCGTGCCCCCCTGTCTTGTAACGTATGCCACTGCTGTGGCATTGTCTGATAGCACCTGAACATGATGCCCCCGGACTATTTCCTCGAAAGCCCATAGCCCTAGGAGAATAGCCCTTAATTCCCTCCAATTGGAGGATCTCCTGGCTTCCCTTTTTGTCCAATTGCCTTGAGCCATCTGTCCTTCCAGGTGGGCTCCCCACCCCCAGGAACTCGCATCTGTTGTTAATCTCCTCTCCTGGGGAAAAAACCAGAGCAGGCCCTTGTTCAGATTGGAGTAGCTCCTCCACCACCAGAGCTTCCTCTGAACTCGGGGAGATATCGTTATCATCTTTTCTAGGGACTCTCCATAAGACCAATTTTTCAAAATTGTCTGTTGAAGTTCCCTTGCATGCAACCGTGCCCACTGTACTGCAGGTATTGCTGCAGTAAGGAGCCCCAAAACAGACATCACTGCCCTGATAGAAATTGGCAGGTTTGTCTGGGCCTTTTTTACAGCGTTCTGAAGCTTTACTATCTTCTCCTCTGGGAGATACATTTTTCCCTGTATGGAGTCGATAGTGTAACCTAGAAAGGTTATTGCCTGTGATGGGATCAGGTTCGATTTTTCCTCATTTATTAACCGCCCTAGGCTCTCCAGATGCCTCCTCGTCCTTTGTAGATCTCTCTCCAATATGTGCCTTGATTTGGCAAATATTAGCAGATCGTCTAGATATGGGACAATCGAAATTCCTTCTATTCTGAGAGGGGCTAAGGCCTCCGCCAGAATTTTTGTAAATATCCTCGGAGAGGATGACAGCCCGAAGGGGAGAGCTCTGAATTGCAGATGTAGGACAGATCCCCCTATCCTGATCGCAAATCTGAGGTGCTTCTGTGATGCTGGTGCTATAGGCACATGGAGATATGCATCTCTTAGGTCTATGGATACCATAAAGCAGTCTGGGGTCAGGAGACCCTTTACCGAAAAGATCGTATCCATCTTGAACCTTTTGTACCTGACCGCTCTGTTGAGTATCTTCAGGTTCAGGATCAATCTGAACTTGCCTGAAGGCTTCTTTACCAGGAAGATGTGTGAATAGCACCCCTGTTCTACCTCGTTGGGGGGAACATTTACTACCACCTTCTGCTGAATTAACTCCTGCAGAATTGCTGACATAGCCGTAAGCTTCTCCGGGTCTCTGGGAGCCTGAGTTAAATAAAATCGAACCGGAGGGGGTTGGGCAAACTCCAGTCCGTAACCCTCCCTTATAGTTTTTAGGATAAACGGACTGTCTGTTATCCTCTGCCACTGTGGGAAGAAGGTTTGTAACCTTGCTCCCACAGACTGGGGACCGTCACTGGCTCTTAGTATTTGGGGTAGGGGGGCGAAAGAGTACCCCTGACTTGCCCCTGCCTCTCTGAGACCTCCAAGGTCTTTTATATCCTGTCTCTTTTGAGTCTGTGGTTTTCCGAAAAGGACGAAAATTTTTGTTGCCCTGAGGAACCACCTTTTTCTTAATGGGGAAGGCTTTCTTTTTGTCAGCCGTTCTCTCAAGAATGGCTTCAAGACCTGGGCCAAAAACCAAATCCCCCTCAAAGGGTAAACCGCATAACTTGGCTTTAGAGGCTGTGTCCCCGGTCCAAGTCTTGACCCACAGAGCCCTGCGCGTTGAGTTGATTAGGGCAGATGATCTGGCCGACATCCTAACTGATTCGGCCGAAGCATCTGCTATATATCCAACGGCTTTCATAAGCACTGGTAAGGTCTCCAAAAGATCCTTACAAGGTGTACCTGCCTCGATATGAACCTTTAGCTGTTCCAACCAGTGCTCCAGGTTTCTGGCTACCACTGTTGATGCCATAGCTGGCTTTAAATTTGCTAGGGTGGAATCCCAGGCTTTCTTTAGCAGGGAGTCCGCCCTCTTGTCCATGGGGTCCTTGAGGATACCCATGTCCTCAAACGCGAGGTCAGTGTTTCTCGACACCTGAGAGAATGCCGCATCCAGTCTAGGTTTTTTGTTCCAGACCTGTGCGCTATCTTCCTCAAAGGGAAACCTGCGTTTGAGGGATCTAGAAAAGAAGGGGGCCCTCTCTGGGTCCTTCCATTCTCTTTTAACTGTTTCTGACAGAAACTTGTGCACCGGAAACATCCTGTGTTTCACCTCACCCATGCCTTGAAACATCTTATCGTGTAACGACAGCTGGGCCTTGTCCTCTGTAATATTAAGAGTAGTGTGGATAGTTTTTAGTAAATCATCCACCTTCTCTAAAGACAACTTATATCGAGAAGAAGAAGAAGAAGATTCTTTCTCTTCATCTGCTTCTTCCTCTGATTCCGTAGCCACGCTACGATTTTCCTCCTCCGAGTCACTGTCACCCCTATATGCGGACACAGAAGACTGGGAACGAGGTACTGAGCTGCCTGCGGCTGGACGTTTGTCAAGGTAGGATTTAAATGACTCAAAGGTCTCCGCCAAATCCTTCCTAAATGAGCTCAGTAAGTCCTGCTGAACCACAGGTACACTAGGAGTGGTTTCCTCCTTAACTAGGTCTGCAATGCATCCTTTGCATAACACCTTTGCCCAAGACTCTTTAAGCACATTTTTACAAGATGGGCATTTTCTTTTAACAGGAAAAGACGAATGCTTGGTCTTTTCTTTTGCCTTCTGAAATACACAAACAGAAAACACCTATAAACAGCATGCTGAAAAAGAGTGGAGAGCTAACACTTTAACCCCCCTCCTTCACTCAGCCAGTAAATCCCCCCACAGATTTACTTCACAATCTTAAACACATTTACTTCCTGCTTCAATACCCAGGAAGAATGCTGCAGGCTCTTTAAAACATTTACCAAAGAGGGAACTAAAACATGCCCATAGAGTAAGTTACAGAGACACGCTGTCCCCGCTTACCTGGGCCTGGCTGACTTGTGTGGCTCCTGCTCCTGCCACCACCGATTGTTCCTCCTCCATATTGACAGGATTTGCAATGGCGTTTGGTGCTTGCTTTTAAACTTTCCCGGTCCACTCGCCGCTGCGAGGGCCGGAAATGACGTCAGCCGGAAGAGACCTGCCCTCCCCCCCTGCGTTCCAGCGGCCGGAACCGGAAACCGCGTCGCGCCGCTGGAGGTCCCGCCCCTGGCCGTAGTGACGCGCTCGCCACCGGAACCCGGAAGGCTGTGCAATGGGGTTGAAGAGGAGACCCGCTCCTTCCAAGCCAGCCGCCGGTCTGAAGGGACTGGGACCCCCCGCAGCCTGACCCTCGCCGGGTATGAAGAGGGGAGGACGCCGGAGCAACCCCCGCACGTGAAGGGAGGAAGCTGGGCTGGCCTGTGCACAAAAAAAAAACAGAATACCGGTATGCCCCAACTCTCTCCACCTGGAGACAGCGCAGCACACCCCTGGTTCCCTGCAGCGCTTCCACCATGGCGGAGGAAACACTACAACTGAGGCCATGGTGGAAGTGTCCGGTCTTTAAAGAAAAAACTGACTGCAGTGTTTCCTGGGAAAAGTGGGTGGAGCTGCGCTCTCTCCAGGTGCTGTCCTGAAAGACGAGGGGAGAAAAAGTTGGTAGAGCTTTGATTTACAGGAAAGGTACTACAAATTTAAGAGTGATTCTCACCGTTCTGCACAGCTGTCAGGTTGCCGGACGAAGAACTGATACAGTTCAAATGGAGAAGTCTTGGGTCTGGTCAACCACAAAGCATTCCCTGCCGACTTCCCCAACTTATCTCCAGTAGTGCTTGTGATGAGAGGCATGGTGATCCCAAATACGTCTTCTCCTGTGGTCCTGCGGATGAAATGCATAATTATATAGAGACTGAGGGCAAATCTTTACAATACCAGCAGATCTGTGTATGTATTCCATGTAATCAGTAGCTGGCTCAGGAAAGGGATTGTAGTGGTGGACAACCCATCAACAAATAGGCTCAATTCACAAAGCTAAGGAATAAACCCGCTGTCGGCTGACGTCACTCAGCTGGTCCAGGCTCTGGATCTATCCAAAATTCACAGTCGGGATCCACCCAGATGCCTTGACCAGCAGCTGGCTCAGCCTCTCAATGAGCCGCTTGTTGGAATCTGGGCGAGTCACTCCTGCCCGCTACACATCCTGGCCCTCCAGTGAGCGCTGGTGGGGCAGAGCAAAGAGCCAGTGACTGACCTGCTCTCTGAAGACTGAGAACTGAGCAATCATTAGTCTTTGATTGCTTAGTTCTCAGTCTTAGAAGATGCGGGGGACAGATGCAGCATCAGATTGATGTTGCATCCACCTAGGCGAGTATAAAAGTTGTTTCTTTTTAAAGCCCAAACTTCTGTTTTTAAGCGTTTGTAATCCTAAAACAGAAAATCAAAAACTAACAGCGCCACAGCTCTCACTGGCCCACTAAGAAACTAAACTGGACAGCTACTACCCTAATTTTGATAGAGCATCAAATAGTAATCATATTTAGAAAAAAACTGCACTAATCCCTTTTACTCCATACCCCCCCACAAGTGTAGTAAAATATACGAATTGTGTATTGTCTCACAATACTAAGTAATAAAGTGCTAGTGCAAAAATAAGCAAATATAGCATCAAAATATATTCTGCCCAAGCAAAATATAATGTGCCAAAAAATAAATTAAAAAAATCTATCAAAAATCTATAAAGTGCTAAAGTGCAATACACCTACGGTATCTTATTGAAAATAGAAAAAAATATTAAAGAAAAAAGGCTGTGTTATTTCCAATAGTCCAAAGGACGTGCTGCACGTAAACGTGTTAGATCTTCACACAAGTGTTCTCATGCCACTGTGATTCTCCACCGTCCACACTAAGGCCCCTTTCACGCTTATACGACTTCAAAGTCGCGCGATTTTACCGCAATTTTGCGGCCGCTATTTTGTCGCGATTTGGGAGCAGTACTACTTTGTACGACTTTGCCACAACTTTGGCATTAACCATTCTCAGCTTGTGCTTACAAAGTAGTGCTGAAATCGTGTCTATATTATTCAGGTTCGATTTGCATGCTACTTGAGGGTTTAACATTGAAGTCTATGGAGTACAAATCGTATGGAAGTTGGACCAAAGTAGTGCAGGGACTACTATGAAGTCGGCATGACTTAAAGTCGTGCCAATATGAATGGTAGTCATTGAAAATCATGGAGAATGACTTCTCATACGATTTTGCAGTACAAAATTGTGGAACAAGTCGTATAAGTGTGAAAGGGGCCTAAATAAACGTACTAGGAATTCAGGCTGGTAAAATTACAAACCAGCTAATGCGCAAAATAAATCCACTGCTTAAGTAACCCTTTCCACTCCAGACCCGGCTGTATACCAATAACTCCTCTCACATAACCCCGTCATAAGTGGGAAAAGGATAGAGAAAAGGAAGCTCCCACAGTGTAAGATCATTGTTTTTTTTTGTTTTTTGTTTTTTTTTTTAATATACGAGTCCACTCACATATACATAATATCCTCCCGACACCAAGGTAAAAACATTTGTGTCACCTATCATCTCTGGCCAGACCACAGAGCTCTGAGTACGATCTAGGCGTGCGTGGTGACGTCCTTGCTTGACAAATTTGCTTTGAATCTAGGAGCCAGCTAAAAAAGTTAAAAGCCAGTTTTTTTTTTGTTTTTGTTTTTTTTTTAAACTAACAAAGCTTAATTTTCAACATCAAAAACCCCTTTTCCTATGTAGCGCTGATGTGCACCTTTAAAGATGCAAAACACAGGTTTAAAAATTTGGTTTAAAAACACAGTTATGTCTCTCAGCTTTTGCCTATTAAAGGCGTTGTAAAGTCAGAAGGTTTTTCATTTTAATGTATTCTATGCATTAGGATAAAAAGCCTTCTGTGTGCAGCAGCCTGTGCCCCATCTCTGCCCAGCGATGTCCACTGGACTGAGATTGGGCGCAGGCTGCTGCACACAGAAGGCTGATGTCCAAATCTACTGCAACAAAGTAAGTAAGCAGTAACATGTTTTTGTATTGTTTTTTTCAATAAAATAACAAACATGAGACTTTACAATCGCTTTAACCTGCTTAGGATCCCTTCTTAGGCCCCTTTCACACTGGGGCGGTGCCGGCGGTAAAGCGCCGCTATTGTTAGCGGCGCTTTACCGTCGGTATTCGGCCGCTAGCGGGGGCGGTTTTACCCCCTGCTAACGGCCGAGAAAGGGTTAAAAACCACCGCAAAGCGCCTCTGCAGAGGCGCTTTGCCGGTGGTATAGCCGTGCTGTCCCATTGATTTCAATGGGCAGGAGCGGTGTATACACTCCGCTCCTTCCCCGCTCCAAAGATGCTGGTGGCAGGACTTTTTTTCCCGTCCTGCCAGCGCACCGCTCCAGTGTGAAAGCCCTCGGGGCTTTCACACTGGAGACAAAGCAGCGGCACTTTCAAGTCGGTTTGCAGGCGCTATTTTTAGCGCAATAACGCCTGCAAGCCCCCCAGTGTGAAAGGGGCCTTAGGAACACAGTGAATGGATGGAGAGGGATCGGCTATTGGTAGATTTCCTTTTCTGGCTGCTGGGCTTTAAACTTCCTGCCCACACATCCAGGGCAATCTTAGTAGTATCATGGAACCCTGGGCAAAGTAATGCACTGGGGCCCCTACAAGTCAGCCAAAATTTACTCACCTACTCTCAAGAATTACAACCCACTACTATTCATCAAACACAACACATTCAAATAAAAGGGTCTGTGCTGCAGCATTTAGGGGGTTAAAACAGGTGGGGAGGAGGCGAAATCGCCTCCTCACTGCCAGTTTATTGCCTCTGAAAAGAAATCCGTGTGTGGATTGCTTTTCAATCAAGCACTCAGAGCAGCAGAGGGGGGGCATTAGTGCAATTGACAAGGGAGGAGGTGAAGTTTAAACTCACTCACCAATGTTCCTGCCTCTAGTGTGATTGTACTCCAATTTGTCACCTGTCCTGCACACCTTAACTACTTCAATACAGGGCACTTATACACCTTCCTGCCCAAGCCAATTTTCAGCTTTCGGCGCTGTCACAAATTGAATGACAATTGCGCGGTCATGCTGCACTGTACTCAAACAAATTTATCATCATTTTATTCCCACAAATAGAGCTTTCTTTTGGTGGTATTTCATCACCTCTGCGATTTTTATTTTTTGTGCAACAAATAAGAAAAGACCAAAAATTTTGAAAAAAAAAAAGTTTTTCTTTGTTTTTTGTAAAGTACGTTTTCTTCTTCAATGACGGGCACTGATGAGAGGGCACCAATGAGGTGGCACTGATGGGCATTGGTATGCGGCACTGATGGGCACTCATAGGTAACATTGCTGGGCATCACTAATTTTTATTGAGCCATAGAGGTGCCAGTCAGTGCCCATTCGTGGGCACTGATTTTCACATGTGGATGGCCATGGGGGATGTACCTGGCCACCCACATGTTAGGAGCTTTCCTGGTGGTCCTAGCGGCTTCCCTGGTGGTCTAGTGTGGGTATCCGAGGGGAGGCTGCCCCGATAAACAATCAGCGCAGATGTCCCCTGTCAGGAGAGCCGCCGATTGGCTCTCCTCTACTCGTGTCTGTCAGACGCGAGTGAGGAAAAGCTGATCACCATCTCTTCCTGTTTACATCGTGATTAGCTGTGATTGGACACGGCTGATCACGTGTAAAGAGCAGGCTCTTTACCGAGATCGGTGTGTCAGACTGACACACTGCACCACCGATGGGCGCGCGACGGCTGTTATCCTGCAGGGCGTCATATGACGCCCAATCAGGATAACTGAACCACTGCCTCGCGGGAAGTGGTTAAAGTGGACCTTTAGTCAGAAAATTAAGATCACTTCAGTTTTGCCCCTTCTGCTGGTATAGCTATGTAAAATATAAAAATAAGTGTCTATACTGTTTAAAATCCAGTAACACAACATCTCACCCTGCAAATTTGTAAAGGCCGATTTGCTGACAGCCTAAGGCTCCATTCACACTAGCGCGTTTTTTGATGCATTTTGCAGAAATGCATGGGAATTTTTTAACATGGGTTCCTATGGAACATGTTCACATCAATGCCTTTTTGTACCTCTGCATTTTTGGAAAGGGTCAGGGACTTTTTTTCATGCAAAATGCAGCGTTTTGCATGTAATACAATTCAATGGACCAGCATCAAAAACACATGTGTACCGTTTTTGCAGCGTTTTTGATGCGTTTTTGCCGTTTTTTTTTTTTTTTATTTTTTTTTTTTTAAACTGTAAAAAAAAATTTAAAAAAAAAATTGCAAAACGCGGCAAAAATGCCGCAAAAACGCTGTAAAAACGCTACAAAAACGCTGCTCAAAAACGTGGCAAGCATAATAAAAAAAACTCCAAAAAGGCTCAAAAGCAACATGCATAGGTGTGAATCGAGCCTAAGGCAGGGGTCTCAAACCGGCGGCCCTCCAGCTGTTGGGAAACTACAAGTCCCATCATGTCCCTGCCTGTGGGAGTCATGCTTGTAATGTCTCCTGGGCTGTCAGCCTTGCAATGCCTCATGGGACTTGTAGTTTTGCAACAGCTGGAGGGCCAACAGTTTGAGACCCCTGGCCTAAGGTCTCATTCACACCATCGTGCAGAGACATCAGTTTTTTTGCACATGTTCTCCAAGGGCACAAAAAACAATGGTTCTCTATGTGCCCTGTTCACACTACAACATGTAGATTTTTTTTGCGCAGGAATCTGCAACGTCTATGCAGTTTTCTGCACAGCAAAAAAAATAATAAACTGATGTGACATCAACATTGGTGTGAATAGGGCACATAACTGATATGCATGAAAACTAAATGTCAGCGTGCATCAAAACTGAGATAAACTGATGTCTCTGCAAGTGAAATCTGTGTAGTTTTCCCTTCAGTTTTCATGCATGTATGGGGTGAATGAGCCCTTAGAATGAAACCCTCTTATCCTTTACAGCCAAGGAAGCTGCTTCTGTTTGATCTACAACTGCCATGATGCTGCACATGTGATCAGTTATGACTCTAGCCATTTGATGGTTGGAAAGTTTGGTTGAGGAAACAAGCAAAGTAACAGTTAACAATCCCAACATTCCAGGAATGTAACTGTTTTTTAAAATGGTAAAGGATTTTTTTTCAGAAAAAAAATAATAAATGCACATTTTTTTTGCAGGTAAAAAAAAAAAATGTGCATTTATTATTTTTTCTTACAGGAGCATGTAAAGCATTGCACCAGTGATCAGGGTGGTGGGTCCCCGGGGTTATACACCAAGTCACTGTGGCAGTGGTTCTATGGCCCTCCTCCGGTCTGATCCTCATAGCGGTCCCCTGTGGTATGGCATTGGAGGGGTTGGGTTCTCCTCTTTGAAGATCAGGGAACGCTTGGCACCACCTTAGGAGTAGGGCTGGCATCGCTCTCACCTCTGGATGAAGTCGTGGCCAGACATGAGGTTGCCCAGTTGGTCGGTGCCCCCCAGCTGTATGCGGCAGCCATGATTGCGGTACAGATAGTAGAAGTCGTAGGCCTGGAAGACCTGGTAGGTGAACTCAGTGAGGCTCATGCCCTCGGGGGATTTGAGGCGGCTCTGTACGCTGTGCCGGCTCAGCAGGGTGCCCATCCGGAAGTGTCTGCCCACTGAGCCCAGAAAGTCCACCACCTGCCATTTCCGGTACCAGGCGGCGTTGTCCAGGACGGTGAAGCGGCCCAGGGGCCGGTTGGGGCCCTCAGGAACCAGTGGCTGTGAATTCGTGAAGAGGCGGTCCAGGCACTCCCGCAGGCCCCGCACGTTGTCCGCCAGCTGCTCCGCACCCAGCAGTTCCCTCTCTTGGCTCCTCCCACTCGGATCCCCGATCTGCGCTGTGGCTCCGCCTATGACGGCGATGGCGTGGTGCCCGGCCCGGTAGAAGCGCAGCAGGCCCATCACAGCCAGCAGGTTGCCAACGTGCAGGGAGTCCGCCGTGGGGTCGAAGCCGCAGTAGACGGTCTGTGGTCCAGAGGAGAGGAGCCCGGGCAGTCGCAGGGGGGCGCTCTCCGCCGGGAACATGTCCTTAAAGAGCCCCCGCCGGGCCCCGGACACTAACGGGTTGGAGAAGGCGGACATTAGGCGAACAGGGCAGTGGAAGAGCCGGGGCACCCAGCGGGCAGCATGCATTACGGGCGCCGCCATCTTTGGGGAGCGCGGAGGCTGTTGGGTAGTGTCAGCTGGCAGATGCTGAGTCTGCGCGTGCGCAGGTGGCGCAGTATGGGGAACGTTTATAGCCTGAAGGTGTTGCTGGCCGGAAGATTAGGGAGGACGCACGGGTTCTCAAAGGGTCTGGACGGGGTGATTCCGGTGTGCGGAGAAGATGGGTCGGAGCCGGAGCAGGTCCCCGGAGAGGCGGAGAGGTGACAGTACAGTGTCCTGGGTTGTGGAACGGGGTGTTGGAAAGGAGCGGCTGCTCAGTGATATTCTTATTTGTCGTCCAATGAGCTCTGTACAGGCGAACTCTCCATTAGGCATAACTGCTGCCTCATCCCTTTAAACCCGAACACCTATGAATTACACGGGTTCTGTGGCTGAATATGCTGGTAATTAAACTCACCTGGTGCCTTATCTGCATTACATTAGCCTCAGAACCTGTGTAATTTATATGTGTTCACCTTTAACCACTTCAGCCCCGGAAGGTTTACCCCCCCCCCCTTAATGACCAGGCCATTTTTTGTGATGCGGCACTGCGTTACTTTACCTGACAATTGCGCGGTCGTGCGACACTGTACCAAAATACATTAATGTCCCCCCCCACAAATAGAACTTTTTTTTGGTGATATTTGATCACCTCCTGTGGTTTTTAGTTTTTGTGCTATAAACAAAAAAATTAAAACTGACAATTTTGAAAATATATATATATATATATATATATATATATATATATATATATATATATATATATAATATATATAATTTTTTTTTTACTTTCTGCTATAAAACATAGCTAATAAAATGTCAAAAAAAATCAATTTTTCTTCATCAATTTAGGCCAAAATATATTCTGCTATATATTTTTGAAAAAAAAAAAAAAAACTTCAATAAGTGTATATTGATAAATAATGAAGAAACTCCTGCGCTGTCAGAAATACCTATGCTAAGGGGCACTGCTGCAACACCTAAATGGCTGATCCAAACAGACAAAAGTGGTGTGAATAAAGTAAGTGGTGATTGCGCTGTGATAAGAGGGGAAGGAAGGAGGAGGGAGGGGAAGGGGCTAGCTTTTGCACTGAGATTTTTCTTTTCTTCTGTTTCAGTATTTACATGATATTTTTTATGTGCTAGTATGATACTAGCCCTCATGCTCATTATACCTTTATAATTTTTTCATTTTTCATTCACCTCTCTATACATTTGAGCTAGCCCCTTCCCCTCCCTCCTCCTTCCTTCCCCTCTTATCACAGCGCAATCACCACTTACTTTATTCACACCAATAAGTGTATATTGGTTTGTGCAAAAGTTATATTGTTACAAACTACGGGATAGATTTATGTAATTTTTTTTTTAATATATATATATATATAATTTATTTATTTATTTTTTGGGACTATGACATTGTGGCGGACAAATCGACAAATTTGACACTAAGGCCGGGTTCACACCTATGCGAATTAGATGTGGGTTTCCCCGCATCCTATTCGCATAGCAGAAGAATGCGACTGCCTCCCTGTGGAGCCGTTTACATATCTCCGTTGCAGAGCACACAAAAACGCTGTGTGTCTTTAGCTCCGTTTCAGGGCCAAATTTGAGGCAAAGATTCCTGAAACAGAGAACAGGGACAGACAGCGTTTCTTTGCGGTCCGCGGCCGGTTTAGGTGTGAACTGAGCCTAACTGACACTTTTTGGGGACCAGTGACGCCAATATAGTGATCCGTGCTTAAAAAAAAATGTACTGTCACTGTACCAAAGACACTGACAAGGAAGGGGGTTAACAGGGTAGATCTGCATTATTCTGGATAAAATGAGAATCGCTACTTTTTTGCTTAGAATAGAGATCACGATTCTTTCGCAATTCTTGTGGCGTAACATCATATTTCACATTATCCAAAAAAATTGGGCTAACTCTACGTTTTTTGTTTTTTTTGTTTTTTTGGAGTGTTTTTTTTCTGAAAAAAAGACCACTGCGCAAATACAGTGTGACATAAAATATTGCAATAACCACCAATTTATTCTTTTTGTTTTCTTTTGACTTGTTAAGAACGAAGACGCTCCAGATCTGCATCCAGAGAACGTGAGAGGAGGAGAAGAGAGCGCTCAAGATCCAGAGAGAGGCGGAGAAGTCGTTCACGATCTCCCCACAGGCGCCGCTCTAGGTAAATGAATATGTTTGAAAAATATGGGGGAAAAAAAAAAAACAATTTGTGTCTTAACAGTATCTACTACAGTGTAATTCCTATTTGGGAAGGCTCACAGGGAATTTGGGGGGGCAGCGTTTGCTGGAACAGCTTATGTGATGCTTTTTCTGGAGTTACATGTATCTGTTATTCTTCAGATGCATGATGGCGTTTGTTACAATTATGTTTTCTTTAATTCCCTATGTGGTTTTTACCTGTTTTGTCAGATTAGCATTGTACCAGCTTGCGTTTTCTCAAACAATATACTAGGACCAGGTAGTGATATATTGGAAGCAAATATTAAACAATTTGCTATTGTAGCCCGTTCACGCTTTTAGGGCCCTTTCACACTTATACGACTTCAAAGTCGCGCAATTTTACCGCGATTTCGCAGCCGCGAGTTTGCCGCGATTTGGGAGCAGTGCTACTTTGTACGACTTTGCCACATTTTTGGCATTAACAAATGAAAACATACATTAGTTGGTATGAATCATAAGGGGGAACTCCACGCCAAGTTTTAAATAAAAAAAACTGGCGTGGGTTCCCCCCCAGGGGCATACCAGGCCCTTAGGTCTGGTATGGATTGTAAGGGGAACCCCCTACGCCGAAAAATCGGCGTGGGGGTCCCCCCAAAATCCATACCATACCCTTATCCGAGCATGCAGCCCGGCCGGTCAGGAATGGGGGTGGGGACGAGCGAGCGCCCCCCCTCCTCCTGGAGCGTACCAGGCCGCATGCCCTCAACATGGGGGGTGGGTGCTTCGGGGCATGGGGGGGCGCCCTGCGCCCCCCCCACCCCAAAGCACCTTGTCCCCATGTTGATGAGGACAAGGGCCTCTTCCCGACAACCCTGGTCGTTGGTTGTCGGGGTCTGCGGGCGGGGGGCTTATCGGAATCCGGGAGCCCCCTTTTAATAAGGGGGCCCCCAGATCCCGGCCCCCCACCCTATGTGAATGAGTATGGGGTACATGGTACCCCTACCCATTCACCTAGGCAAAAAAGTGTCAATAAAAAACACAGTACACAGGTTTTTAAAGTAATTTATTAGGCAGCTCCGGGGTCTTCTTCCGACTTCGGGGGTCCTCTTCCGACTTTGGGGGTCTGTCCGGCATCTTCTCCCGGTGTCCGCATCTTCTGCCGGCTCCCCCGCTATCTTCTGCCGCTCTTTTTTGCCAGCGGTGGTCCGGACTTCTGGATCGTCTTCTTCCCTCTTCTCTTCCAGAGATGTTGACACGACGCTCTCTCCAGCTGCAATGGTCTCTGAACGCTCCGCAACAGACTTATATAGGCGGTGACCCCGCCCCCTTATGCCGTCACAGTCCCTGGGCTTGCTGGGACTGTGACGTTTTAGGAGGCGTGGTCACCGGGTGATGACCACGCCCCCTTATGACGGCACAGTCCCAACAGTGACCTCATAAGGGGCCGGGGTCACCGCCTATATAAGTCCATTGCGGAGCGTTCAGAGACCATTCCAGCTGGAGAGAGCGTCGTGTCAACATCTCTGGAAGAAAAGAAGAAGGCAGAAGTCCGGGCCACCGCTAGCAATTGAGCTGGCAGAAGATCAGGACACCGGGAGGAGACGCCGGAGAGACCCCCGAAGTCGGAAGAAGACCCCAGAGCTGCCTAATAAATTACTTTAAAAACCTGTGTACTGTGTTTTTTATTGACAATTTTTTGCCTAGGTGAATGGGTAGGGGTACCATGTACCCCATACTCATTCACATAGGGTAGGGGGCCCCCTTATTAAAGGGGGCTCCCGGATTCCGATAAGCCCCCGCCCGCAGACTCCGACAACCAACGGCCAGGGTTGTCGGGAAGAGGCCCTTGTCCTCATCAACATGGGGACAAGGTGCTTTGGGGTGGGGGGGCCCGCAGGGTGCCCCCCCATGCCCCAAAGCACCCACCCGCCCCATGTTGAGGGCATGCGGCCTGGTACGGTCCAGGGGGGGGGGGGGCGCTCGCTCGTCCCCACCCCCATTCCTGACCGGCCGGGCTGCGTGCTCAGTTAAGGGTCTGGTATGGATTTTGGGGGGGACCCCACGACGATTTTTCGGCGTAGGGGATCCCCTTAGATCCATACCAGACCTAAGGGCCTGGTATGCCCCTGGGGGGGAACCCACGCCAGTTTTTTCATTTAAAACTTGGCGCGGCGTTCCCCCTCAGGATTCATACCAGACAGCTGTCAGCACTGCCTGTCGCTCATCGCGAAAGGGAAAAAAAAGTTTTCCTTTCCCAATCAGCGAGCCAGGCTTGTGCTTACAAAGTCGTACTGAAGTCGTGTCTATATTATTCAGGCACGATTTGCATGCTACTTCAGGGTTTAACATTGAGGTCTATGGAGTACAACTCGCATAGAAGTTTGACCAAAGTAGTGCAGGGACTACTTTCAAGTCGGTACGACTTAAAGTCGTGCCAATATGAATGGTAGTCATTGAAAATCATGGAGAATGACTTGTCACACGATTTTGCAGTACAAAATCGTGGGACAAGTCATGTAAGTGTGAAAGGGGCCTTAGTGAGCTGTTTTGATAGTGTATGGACCAATTTAGCCTTTCCATCATTAAAAGAGAAGTATGTTCAAAGCTTATTTGGCCATACTTCTCTTGTGAGTCAAAGAAGAACAATAATTTTGTCCTCCTGTGACCTAAAGTCAGCTAACGTGTTTTTGGCCACTATCAGCTGGCAAGGCACAGCTGGGCATTGGAAGTTTCCCGACAATATAATCAGGATCCACCACACTGCCTGATTGACAGCTGGCTCCACCTTTCAGTGTGGCTGAGAGTTGGAACCAGCTGCTCCTGCCCAGCTGGGGGGGCAGAGCTGAAAACGGTGACTGAGCAGATAGAGCACTGAAGTATATAGGGGGTGGGGGTTGTGTGTCAGCAGGAGGCTGATGCACAATATGTGAACGAGGGAATAAAATGATAAAACCCACCACTTTCCCTGAGTAAAAGCAGCACATATAATACAGTAAAACACTGGCTAGGCACACAGCTAACCCTTTGATCACCCTAGATGTTTAACCCCTTTCCAGCCAGTATCAGTACAATGACAGTGTAGATTTTTAGCACTAATCACTGTATTATTGTCCGTCTGCCGCAATATCACGGTCCCGCTGGGGCGGCGTCGGCGGTAAAGCGCCGCTATTAGCGGCGCTTTACCTTCGGTATTCGGCCGCTAGCGGGGGCAGTTTTACCCCCCCCCCCGCTAGCAGCCGAGAAAGGGTTAAAAACCACCGCAAAGCGCCTCTGCAGAGGCGCTTTGCTGGCGGTATAGCCACGCTGTCCCATTGATTTCAATGGACAGGAGCGGTGTATACATCGCTCCGAAGGTGCTGCTAGCAGGATTTTTTTTCCCGTCCTGCTAGTCCACCGCTCCAGTTTGAAAGCCCTCGGGGCTTTCACACTGGAGAGACAGCAGCGGCTGTTTAGGGTCAGTTTTCAGGCGCTATTATTAGCGCAATAGCGCCTGCAAACCGCCCCAGTGTGAAAGGGCCCTTAGTTGCTGATCGCTGCCATTAGTAGTAAAAAAAAATAAAAATAATTCCAGTGTGTATCCCATAGTTTGTAGACGCTAAAACTTTTGCGCAAACCAATTAATATACGCTTTTTGGGATTTTTACCAAAAATATGTAGCAGAGTACAAATTGGCCTAAATTTATTTTTTTAATTGGATATGTTTTATACTAAAAAAATATTGTGTTGGGTTTTTTTTTAATATTTATTTTTCAGAATTGTCTTTTTTTTTTTTTTTTTTTTTTTTTTTTTTTTTTATAGCGCAAAAATAAATAAAAACCGCAGTGGTGATCAAATATCACCAAAAGAAAGCTATTTGTGGGGGAAAATTATATAAATTGTATTTGGGTGCAGCGTTGCATGACCGTGCAATTGTCAGTTAAAGTAACATAGTGCCATATTGCAAAAAAATGGCCTGGTCATGAAGGGTGGTAAATCTTCCAGAGGTCAAGTGGTTAAAGTATATTGAGGGGAAGGGGGGTGTGGGCAGGGGGCACCCTTCCCAGCCTTCTGGTCAGCAGGAGGCAGAAAAACAGCAGTACACTGATCTTTCCAACGAAGAGGTGCAGGGGGTGTGTGTCAGTACACGTCTGATCATTGAGTACTGCTAGGCTATGCTATGCGCCCAAGGTATTAAAAATTATTGGATTGTTTTGATTTAAATTTAAATGCAACCTATTTGTGGAAATCTTTCTGTACGTATGCACTGAAAATTTATTTTTTTTTTTTTCTGTTTTCAGGTCTCCACGCAGAGTAAGGTCCTCTTCCTCCTCGCCTGGTAGGCATGATGATGAGAAAAAGGATGGTAAAGACTCAAAAGTAGCTAAGGAAAGGCAGATAGCAGGTTAGTGTGTGTAACATTTTCGTAGATATGTAAGTTTTGTTTGTGTTGAGCAAACTAGCTGTAAACGAGCATCAGAAAAATGTCACTATTCCTTCTCTCTATACTTGTTACAGGTTAGGTTTGTTTTTGTACATTGTTTTTTTTTTATCAAAACTGAGTTTGTTTTTAACCACTTCAATACCAGGCACTTAGACACCTTCCCGCCCAGGTCAATTTTCAGCGCTGTTGCAATTTGAATGACAATTGCACGGTCATACAACACTGTACTCAAACAAATTTTTTTATCATTTTGTTCCCACAAATAGAGATTTCTTTTGGTGGTATTTGATCACCTCTGCGATTTTTTTTTTTTTTTTTTTTTTTTATTTTTTTTTTTTTTTTTGCGCAACAAATAAAGACCGAAAATTTTGAAAAAAAAAAAAAAAACAAGTTTTTTTCTTTTGTTTCTGTTAAAAATTTTTTAAATAAGTACGTTTTCTTCTTCACTGACGGGCACTGATAGGTGGCACTGGTATGCAGCACTGATGGGCACTCATGGGTGGCATTGCTGAGCATCACTGTTTTTTGTTTTTGTTTTTTTTTTGTTTTTTTTTGTTTTTTTGGTACATGATGGTGCCACTCATTGTCCATTTGTGGGCACTGACTGGCACAGATTGGGCATCATTTGCACATGTGGATGGCCATGGTGTACATACCTGGCCATCCACATGTTGCCTACTTCCCTGGTGGTCCTGGGGGCTTCCCTGGTGGTCTAGTGTGAGCAGACCCCCCCCCCTGTCAGGAGAGCCGTCGATCGGCTCTCCTCTACTCGCGTCTGTCAGACGCGGGTGAGGAAAAGCCGATCAACGGCTTTTCGTATTGACATCGTGATCAGCCGTGATTGGGCACGGCTGATCACGTGGTAAAGAGCCTCCGCCGGAGGCTCTTTACCGAGATCGGTGGAGCGGTGTGTCAGACTGACACACCGCTCCACCGATCACTGCGATTGGTGCGCGGCGGCATGGTATCCTGGAGGAAGTCATGTGACGCCCAGTCAGGATAACAGAACCACTTCCCGGACGTCAATCTGCTATTGACCGGGCGGTAAGTGGTTAATTAAATAGACATGAAATATTGTGTACTTATTAGGAGCTTTATTAGTGTACTTTACGCTGCTTCTAGCTTGTTTTCTACTATCACATTTCTTTGCTATAAAAGCCTTTTGTTTTCAGAGCTCAGTAGTTCAAAGTGGACCTTGCACTAAAAATTTGCTTACCGAGGAATTCTGAGTAGCTCAAATTTCAAAAGAAGACATTCCTGCTCTGTGGTTGAACATCTTCTCGTGAGATTTGGGATACTGAGTATTTTCTAGAATCTTGCTGGAAGGATGGTGATGTCACTCTCTGCAAGTATGTTAGTGTCACTAAACCTCCCCAAAAAATATTTATGTTCCATGCCTCCATATGTAGTCACCTGGATACCTGGAAATGGCAGTGTCACATAGTATAAGGTGAAAGTTAAATTGAATAACTGTGGTGTTCTAAAGTGGCTACACTGTACCTCCCATGTTATCTCGGCTTATTCATAACGGCTCCTCCCACCCAGCTTCAACCTCTGGTTAATTGAATGACTGCGGGTCTAGGAAAAGAGACCATCTTATGCTGGTCCTCGATGGCTGACACTTGTGGGAGGTACCACTATAAATGAATGCCGATATGCACATTAGAGAAGGCGCAATATAGTTGATTTACTAAATGCAAATAGACTGTGCACTTTGCAAGTGCAGTTGTCCCAAGGCTTAGTAAATGTGGTAAAGCTTCACTTTGCAAAAAAATATCCAATCCCATGCAAGGGGGGAAAAAAACAGCACGTTTGCTTGCACATGATTGGATGATGGAAAGACAGCAGTTTCCCCTCATTTACTATGCTCTAGAGCAGTGGTCTCCAAACTGCGGCCCGTGGGCCAAATGCAGCCTTTTGCTTGCCTTTATCTGGCCCTTGGGGCACTATTGCTCCTACTGATGGGAGATACTTTTCTTCCAACGTGGCGCCATTTCTCCCACTGACACCACCAATGGGGCACTATTCCTCCCAATGATGCCAGCGATGGGGCACTTTGCCTCCCCCTGATACCAAATATGAAAGTTTACTTCTACTGCATTGGATCGGGATTATGTAAATATCTCTGTACAAGGTTTGAGGGGATAACTATTGTGTGCTGTCCAACTAAAGATTAATTCAAGATATGTTTTTACATAGTAACATTGGTTCACCCTAAAGTAGTGGTGTCTTTCAGTCATTTCCAGCTTTCAAGGGACATCTGCCAGGTATGGTACTGTATATACATGGTTACAAGCTGGACCAATGCAACTATATAAAAATACACCATACCCGGGATTGATCTTTAACCACTTAAGGACTGCACCACATACATGTACCACGGCAGGGCGTCCCTTAAGTCGAAAATCACGTACCTGTACGTGATTTCTGTTGTCGGTTCTGGGGAGTGCACACGCCACCAGTGCCCTGCTCCTGCTGTGATTGGACACAGCGGGAGCCAATCAGCAAGTCCAGCGGCTGCGATGACCGCCAGGACCAGCCGATCGTTCACTGCAGAGGCAGAACGGCAGGCTGCCTATATAAACAAGGCAGACCGCCGTTCTGTCATAGGAAGAGAGAGATCTTGTTTTCCTGCTAATCAGGAACACAGATTTCTCTCTTCATCCAGTCAGTCCATCCCCTCACACAGTTAGAAATCACTCCCTAGAAGCACACTTAACCCTTTGATCGCCCTTGATGTTTACCCCTTCCCTGCCAGTGTCATTTATTCAGTGACTTTTTTTTTTTTTTTAATATATATATATAATAATATGTAGTAATATGTATAGCAGAATACATATTGGCCTAAACTGATGAAGAAATTTGTTTTTTTTTTTTTTTTGTGTGTGTGTTTAGCGCAAAAAATAAAAACCGCAGAGGTGTTCAAAGACCACCAACGGAAAGCTTTATTTGTGGGGGGAAAAAAAGGACTTCAAAAATGTTGCACGCCCGCGCAATTGTCAGTTAATGTGCCGTATTGCAAAAAATGGCCTGGTCATTAGGGGGTAAAACCTTCCAGGACTGAAGTGGTTAAATCAATTTTTCTCTAGTAATTCTTAGTGGATAGCATTTCTGCCTTGCAGCACTAAGGTTCTTGGTTGAGTCCCAGTCAGGACACTATCTGCATGGACTTTGTGTGTTCCTGTGATTGTATAGGCTCAATAACCAGTGCTATGTACCTACTTTTTATACAGCTGCTGTACTGATTCACAATGAGCTAAGATCTAAGTTTTGTAAATACAACACTCAGCCAAACTACAAAAATCCCAGGAAGGCGAAGGGAAGAAAAAGTGCATATATTAATTAATAATTAAACAATTGTATATAAAATGCTAATTATGTGCTCAATACTATATACAAAAATGCTCTTAGTTTATACATAAAACCACATAATTATATATGAAACTTCAAACCAATATAAAAAGTCCAAAAAATGCGCAAGAAGTCCCAAATAAAGTGCCTTATTCAAGAAAAACGTGCTTTCCCTTAACGTCTTTCAGGACAGCACCTTGAGAGCGTGGCTCCACCCACTTGACAGGAAACACACCTCCACCAAACTTTAAAAGGAGGCTCCTTCCCACTTATCATCAGTTTATGTGTTCCCGCCGGAGGAAACACATGTGGGAGTTTGGAGCTCTCAAGAATCTGTCCTGAGAGAACAGGCTCCCTACTCCACTATTTTTACCTACCTCAGGAGAGCCGATTCCTCCCATTTTCCACAGGCTTACGGGTGCCGGGTGGATGGGCTCCTTCTCCCTCATCAGTGCTCGGGGAGAGCCAGGACTGCTCCGGGTATTGCTGCTCCCAGGCAGAGGCGTCAGGCATGTCAGGCATTTCTGTTTGTTTTTTTTATTGCCTGCACATGTTTTTTTTTTCCCTGACGCCGCCGACATCTTGGGAAGGGCAGTCAGAGGACTGCATCCGCCGGATGTGAGGTATCCGGAAGTGGGGCGGCATCCATGGAGCAGGCGCCAGGCGTCATTTCCGCCGGAAGCGCAGGGGGAGGAGGGAGGAATAGGTCTGGTGCCTATTTATTGCCGGTTCCGGTCCGGCGCACAGGTGCTATTGGAGTCCGGAACCGGCGTTTTCGCCACAGGCATCACGCTGCTGCCTCAGCATGGATTCAGGAACCGCAACGAGTGGAACAGGCACCAGCAAGGCCCAGGTAAGGAGCAGACTGTAGTTTCTGCTCAGCTTTACTGTGGGGTCTCTCTCTAGCCCTCTTCTCTCTAAATGTTAGTGAAGTTTGAGGGTATTTTTTCCCCCTGGTGGCAGAGGGGCCTGTCAGGGCACATGAGTCTGATAGCTTTTCTCACTGTGCACCTGTGGTGAGCAACCTTGAGTAATCAGGCTGACTCTAAAAGATGGTTTGTCTTTTTCTCTCTCTTTTTTTTCCCTTATCATGGCAGGCCAAGAGCTCTGACCCTGGGATTAGAAAGAAATGTCCTTCATGCAAAATTAAGTTAAATGAAGGCTGGAAAAAGGCTTTATGTCAAGCATGTATTGACTCCTTGGTGAGGGAAGAAACCACTTCCGCATGCAGTGATCTAATCGCATCTGCCAAAAAGGAATTGGATGCTACCATTCAATCCTTCAGATCCTCACTCACCTATCCATCTGCAAGTCAGCCCACTACCTCACAGTCCTCTCAAGGCTCACTGTTAGTTCCGCAGTAGAGGCGGAAATGGGTCCTCTGAACCGGGAAGGGCTTTCCCCATCCCATTCTAATGAATCGAATGAGGATAGTGATGAGCTGGAAAATATGTCTTCCAAGTATAAATTGTCTTTGGATCAGGTGGATGGCCTTTTAAAGGCTATTTATGCTACTCTAGGCCCTGAGGAAGAGCATAAGGAGATGTCTTTACATGACAAGATGTATGCAGGGCTTAGTGAGTCTAAGTCCCATACCTTTCCAGTCCATGCAGTGATTTCTGAAACAATCAGAAAAGAATGGGCTGACCCTGATAGGAAACCATTTTTCTCTAGGGCTCATAAGAGAAGGTTCCCTTTTGATGAAGACCCAGCAGCTCTTTGGAATAAGGTTCCAAAACTTGATGCAGCCTTTTCTCAAGTGTCAAGATCTACTGATCTAGCATTTGAGGACATGGGGATCTTAAAAGACCCCATGGATAAAAAAAATGGATCAACAGCTCAAGCGGACTTGGCAATCCATTATGGGCAACCTTAACTACTTCCCACCCGGCCAATGTACATAAACGGCCGGGTGGGCGCTCTCTCCTTCTGAGTGGACGTTCAGGAACGTCCCTCAGAAGGAGCGGGATCGCGCGCGCGCGTGCCCGCGCAGTGGCGCGATCCCGATGCGCTCGTGTCACCCGGACACGGCGCATCTCGGATCGGCAGGAGGGCTCTGTGATTGGCCCTCCTGATCACATGACGGCCGTGTCCAATCACAGCCGTCATGTGATGTAAACACAGCCGGTTGCTAGGCAATCAGCTCTCCTCTCCTCACACGGAAGTTGTCGCTGAGGAGGAGAGGAGAGGGGATCGCTGCAGCCGGCTGATGATCAGTGAGTATGAGCTGTTTTTTACAGCTTTTTACTCACTGATCACCAACCTAGTGTCAACACACATGTAAATACATACATGTAAAACACACACATGTCCCCACATAATGTAAAACACACACATGTCCCCATATAATGTAAAACACACATGTCCCCAAAACACATGTCCCCAAATAATAAAAAAAAGCTGTCCCCCACATATGACCCACTAAAATCACATGTCCCAATGGTAATCTGCACACATATGTACGTGATCACCTGCACACATCTGTACATGATCATTTGCGTACATATGTCCGTGATCACACAAACCAATTATTATACACTTAACAGGATTTTTTTTATCAAAAACATGTAGCAGAATACATTTTGGCTTAAATTTATGACAAATTTCGATTTTACTGGATTTCTTTTAAAACAGAAAAAAGAAAATATTGTTTTTTTTCCAAATTTCCACTATTTTTGCGCTTATATCGCAAAAAAAAAAAAATGGAGTCGTGAATAAATACCACCAAAAGAAAGCTCTATTTGTGCGAACAAAATGATAAAAATTTCATTTGGGTACAGCGTAGCATGACTGAGTAATTGTCATTAAAAGTGCGAGAGCGCTGAAAGCTGAAAATTGGTCTGGGAAGGAAGGGGGCGAAAGTGCCTAGTATTGAGGTGGTTAAGCCAGCAATGGCAACTACTTGCATCTCCAGGAACTTGGAGTATTGGGTAAATCAGCTTAAAGCTCATATAATAGCAGATTCCCCTAAGCAAGAAATCCTTGACTCCTTTTCTACCCTCTCAGCAGCCGTAGCCTATCAGGATGACAGCTAAGGCGGCAGCCCTTGCTAATTCGGTTAGACGGGCTTTATGGCTAAAGACTTGGCAAGGGGACACAGCATCTAAAAACAAATTATGCGGGGTCCCTTTTCTAGGAGACTTACTGTTCGGCCCTGATTTGGATTCAGTTATGGACAGGACTGCAGATAAAAAGAAATCTTTTCCTGTCAAAAAGAAGAAACAACCAGTCAAACGGTTTTTTCGTCCTCAAAGGGCTCAGGAACAGAACAAGCCTCAAGAGAAAAAGAAAAGCTGGTCAGGGCAGAAGGGTAAGGGCAGAGGAAATGTCCTTTTCCATCCTCCTGCGTCAGCCAGCAAGACGCAATGACAGTCGGTTACAGGTAGGGGGAAGACTACAAGACTTTCACCCCTATAGGGCAAGCATAACAGAAAACCAGTACATTCTGAATATGCTAGCCCAGGGTTACAATATAGAATTTTCAGATCTCCCCCTAGAAAGGTACTTGGTGACAAATCTTCCAAGAGATGTAACAAAATCCCTGGCAATGAAGAGCCTATTAAAGGATCTGATAGATCAGAGGGTTATGACTTACGTCCCACAGGGGGAGCTTTATCAGGGATTTTATTCCCGTATATTCCTGATAAAGAAACCATCCGGAGATTTTCGGTTAATCCTAAACCTGAAACCGCTGAACAGATCAGTCCAATACAAAAGGTTTCGTATGGACTCCATCTTCATGGTCAAGAATCTATTGACGAGAGAATGCTTTATGGCATCAATAGACCTTCGAGATGCCTATCTGCATATCCCTATAGCCCCGCAGTCCCAAAGATTCCTAAGATTGGCGATAAATTTGGGAAAAGAGGTTCTGCACTTGCAATTCAGGGCCCTCCCCTTTGGCCTGTCTTCTGCCCCACGAATATTCACAAAAATAATGGCAGAAGCGCTTGCACCTCTTCGCATGCAGGGGATTGCGGTAATTCCGTACTTGGACGACCTACTCCTTTTTGCCCCCTCCAGGGAAAGACTGCTAGACAACCTCGGAAAGACCCGAGGTCATCTAGAAACCCTGGGTTGGATCATAAATATGCAGAAGTCAAATTTCGTTCCAGCCCAGAAAATACTATTCCTGGTGTGGTCTCGGACAGAGGCAAAGAGGTCCTCAAATTGGAGGGAACTAAAGGCAGTCGCCTTAGCTTTAGATGCCTTCTCTCCTATCCTTCAAGGTTCTCATGTCCGGGTCCTCTCAGACAACGCCACTACCATAGCCTACCTAAACAAACAGGGGGGTACAAGAAGCAAAACACTTCAGTTGCTAGCTTCAAAGATCCTGGTTTGGGCAGAAAAGCATGTTCGGTCCTTATCAGCAGTCCACCTCAAAGGCACCTTAAATGTAGTGGAAGATTATCTAAGCAGAAGGCGAATTCAGGAGTCAGAATGGAGCCTGAATCCGGAAATCTTTGCAATGATTACCAGGGCCTGGGGTCAACCGCAAATAGACCTATTTGCGTCACAGGAAAATACACAACTCCCAGTATTTTTCTCTATTCACAGAAACGACAAGGCCCAGGGGACAGATGCGTTAATCCAGCCCTGGAACTTCCATCTGGGTTACGCATTTCCTCCTTTCCAACTTATCCCGTTGGTGTTAAGGAAGATGCAGAGGGAGAAGGTGGCAGTAATCCTAATTACTCCATTTTGGCCAAAGAGGGCATGGTTTTCCACCATTCTATAGATGGCAGTCAAACCATTTTGGCGGCTGCCTCTCCGGCAGGACCTGCTCCTACAGGGTCCAATACAGCATCCGGGAGTGGCCAGTCTAAGCCTCACGGCCTGGTTTCTGAGGAGCAGTTGTTAAGAAACAAAGGTCTGTCACAACCCTTGGTAACTACCTTACTTTCCAGTAGGAAAATAGTGACCAGAAAAATCTATGCTAAATATTGGAAGGTCTTCAACTCTTTTTGTCATTTGACTAAGAGAAAAGTAAAAAATTTAGTGTCAATTTTGGAATTTCTTCAAGAGGGGGCAGACAAGGGATTGTCAGTCAGCACCCTTAAAGTTCAAGTAGCTGCTTTGGGAGTATTTCTAGAAAGACCAATCTCTTCTGAGCCCTTGGTTATAAGATTTTTCAAGGCACTTACCAGATCTAGACCAGCTCCGGCTAAGCACTTTCCCAATTGGGATCTATCAGTGGTCCTGCAAGCCCTTACAAAGGAACCTTTTGAACCACTACAAGGAATCTCTCTAAGGAATCTTACTCTTAAGACCTTGTTCTTAGTTGCAATAACGTCAGCAAGGAGAATTGGTGAGCTGCACGCCCTATCTGTTAAGAGACCCTTTTTAACTATCTACACAGATAGAATTGTACTTAAAACCGATCCGGGTTTTTTGCCAAAGGTAGCGTCAGCACACAATAGGTCGCAGGAGATCATCCTGCCAACCTTTTGCTCTAACCCTTCGGGGGAAAAAGAAGGCAAATTCCACAATTTGGATGTAAGAAGGACTTTATTACAGTATCTGGAGGTAACAAGTAACTTTAGATCCTCGGATTCTCTATTTATACTTTTTTCGGGTAAAAAGAAGGGCCAACAAGCTTCTAAGGGGTCTATAGCTAGATGGCTTAAATCAGCTATTCTAGCAGCCTACTCTCAGTCGGGGCTCTCTCCCCCGCTGGGAATTAAAGCGCATTCTACCAGGGCTCAGGCCACTACATGGGCAGAAATGGCTGGTGCCACCCCAGATCAGATTTGTAGGGCGGCTACGTGGTCAAGTTACCTTACGTTTGTCCGTCATTACAGGCTGGATCTTCTGTCAGCCAGTGAACAGGCTTTTGGCAGAAAGGTCTTGCAGGCTGTGGTCCCTCCCTAAGTGGGTAAGTCTCTGTTATCCTCTCAAGGTGCTGTCCTGAAAGACGTTAAGGGAAAAATCAAGTTAGACTTACCGGTAACTTGTTTTCCAGGAGTCTTTCAGGACAGCAGCAACCCGCCCTTATTTTATTAAATTACTATGCTGTGACTAACCATATTTTGATTATGTGTTCCAGCTTGGGCCAGAGGTTCTCTACTACTACTGATGATAAGTGGGAAGGAGCCTCCTTTTTAAAGTTTGGTGGAGGTGTGTTTCCTGTCAAGTGGGTGGAGCCACGCTCTCAAGGTGCTGTCCTGAAAGACTCCTGGAAAACAAGTTACCGGTAAGTCTAACTTGATTTTTAGTGTCCCATGTGCTTACAACCAATGTTGTACTTTCCACTTTAAGCCTTCATTCACCTTGTGCAACTTACACCTTCACACCCACTTACCAGATTATATGGGCCCTCTGTTGTTTAGGGTCAAAACACTCTTACGATCACGGGAGGGTTCCCCCACTCCTCCACCTCGCTTATTCAACAACACAACCTCATTCCTCTTGCTCTCCAGGGGTTAAACCACTTATCTCTCCTAAGGGGTTCCACCACTATTGTTCTTCTTTACTCATCAGCCAGACCAGTCCGCCAAGCACCATCTTTTATTCTCACATGGATGCCAGCATAGGCAAAAAATCCAATAGAACTTTCAAAGTTTAATAATTAAAAACATAATAAAACTCACAATGCCTCATGCTGTCTTCCAGCACGAAGATCAATCTCTCATTCACAGTTGGTTTGGGCTCCACCACTCAGCCTGGTGCGAGACCAACTCTGCCTGTGGGATGACGTGACGTTTAGCTCCGCTCCAACGCACATTGGATTGTGTTGGTTGCTCCAGTTCCTTTCCACTCACTAGGCTCCTTTACAAAATTGGCTTAGTATAATATTCTATTGAGTGCGCCTAAGATAGTTGCCCCAACAGCAGATGAAGTGCTTTGAGTCTGTAGGAAGAAAAGCACTGTATCAATAGCTACCCGTTTAGCCATTTCTTTTGTCTGTCTTATATTTAACCACTTACAGTTGTGCTTATAAGTTACATACCCTGGCAGAATTTATGATTTCTTGGCCATTTTTCAGAGAATATGAATGATAACACAAACTATTCTTTTGCTCATGGTTAGTGTTTGTCTGAAGCCATTTATTATCAATCAACTGTGTTTTACTCTTTTTAAATCCTAATGGCAACAGAAACTACCCAAATGACCCTGATCAATAGTTTACATACACTGGTGAATTTGGCCTGATAAAATGTACACAAGTTGACACAAAGGGGTTTGAATGGCTATTAAAGGTAACCATCCTCGTGTGTGTGTGTGTGTGTGTGTGTGTGTGTGTGTGTGTATAAAAGGTCAATGAGTTTCTGGACTCCTGACAGACCCTTGCATCTTTCATCCAGTGCTGCACTGATGTTTCTGGATTCTGAGTCATGGGGGAAGCAAAAGAATTGTCAAAGGATCTGCGGGAAAAAGTAGTTGAACTGTATAAAACAGGAAAGGGATATAAAAAGATATCTGAGGAATTGAGAATGCCAATTGGCAGTGTTCAAACTCTAATCAAGAAGTGGAAAATGAGGGGTTCTGTTGAAACCAAACCATGGCCAGGTAGACCAACTAAAATTTCAGGTACAACTGCCAGGAAAATTGTTCAGGATGCAAAGAAAAACCCCACAAATAACTTCAGGTGAAATACAAGACTCACTGAAAACATGTGGTGTGGCTGTTTCAAGATGCACACTAATGCCCCGTACACACGGTCGGATTTTCCGATGAAAAATGTCCGATCGGAGCGTGTTGTCGGAAATTCCGACCGTGTGTGGGCTCCATCGGACATTTTCCATCGGATTTTCCGACACACAAAGTTGGAGAGCAGGAGATAAAATTTTCCGACAACAAAATCCGTTGTCGGAAATTCCAATCGTGTGTACACAGATCCGACGGACAAAGTGCCACGCATGCTCAGAATAAATAGAGATGAAAGCTATTGGCCACTGCCCCGTTTTATAGTCCCGACGTACGTATTTTACGTCACCGCGTTCAGAACGATCGGATTTTCCGACAACTTTGTGTGACCGTGTGTATGCAAGACAAGTTTGAGCCAACATCCGTTGGAAAAAATCCTAGGATTTTGTTGTCGGAATGTCCGAACAAAGTCCGACCGTGTGTACGCCCTATTAGGAGGCACTTGAAGAAAGATGGGCTGCATGCTCAAGTCGCCAGAAAAAAAGCCATTACTACGCAAATGCCACAAAGTATCCACTTACAATACACCAAACAGCACAGAGACAAACCTCAAACCTTCTGGCTCAGTCATTTTGGAGTGATGAGACCAAAATTGAGCTATTTGGCCATAAATGCTATATTTGGAGAGGAGTCAACAAGGCATATGATGAACGGTACACCATTCCTACTGTGAAACGTGGAGGTGGATTGCTGATGTTTTGGGGATGTGTGAGCTACAAAGGCACAGGAAATTTGGTCAAAATTGTTGGCAAGATGATTGCAGTATTTTATCAAAAAATACTGGAGGAACATTTACATTCATCAGCCAGGAAGCTGCGCACGGGACATTCCAACATGACAATGATCCAAAACACAAGGCCAAGTCGACCTGTCATTGGCTACAGCAGCATAAAGTTAAGGTTCTCTAGTGGCCATCTCAGTCTCCTGACCTCAATATCATTAAGCCACTCTGGGGAGATCTCAACCATGCAGTTCATGCAAGACAGCCCAATAATTTACAGGAACTGGAGGCTTTATGCCAAGAGGAATGAGCAGCTTTACCATCTGAAGATAGAGCCTCATCCACAAATACCACAAAAGACTTCAAGCTGTCATTGATGTTAAAGGGGGGCAATACACGGTATTAAGAACTGGGGTATGTAAACTTTTTTGATCAGGGTCATTTGGGTAGTTTCTGTTGTCATTCTGATTTTAAAAGAGTAAACACAATTGATTAAAAAAAAATGGCTTCAGCCAAACACTAACTATGAGCAAAAAAAGTTTGTGTTATCATTCATATTCTCTGAAAAATGGCCAAGAAATCACAAATTCTGCCAGGGTATGTAAAATTATAAGCACAACTGTAAGTCCTAGTGCTTTTTAAACACACTTCTGCCTGCTATCGCGACCAGGTGTTCATGTACTTCTGTTAAGTCGGCTTGCAGACTCTGTAAATTCTTTGATACAGCAGTGTGTACTCACAGGGTATAGTGAATATGTGTCACAGAATTGAAGGAAGTAAATGTGTGGGAATCTTCACAAAAGAGTTTGCAAAATACATGATTGTTCAGATTAATAGAAATAATTGAAATTCAATGTGGAAATGAATGATTTTACATTTGGTCCATAGATACTTTAGAAAGCAATTTCATGTGTAGAAATGAAAACATTAATGCCACAAGTCTGATATTTGCAATATTTGTCAACGCTATGTCTTTTCTGCAGCTGAAGATCTGGAGGGAAAAACGGAAGAGGAAATAGAAATGATAAAGCTCATGGGTTTTGGCTCTTTTGATAGCACAAAGGTAAGTGTTTTTTATTTTTTATCACCATGCAACCATGTCGCCAAATTGTAAATATACAGTGCATTTATTAGGGCAGGGCTTGACAAATTTGCTTGGAATCTAGGAGCCAGCTAAAAAAGTTAGGAGCCAGGTTTTTTTTAAACGACCGACAAAGCTTTTATTTTCAATCTAAACAAATAACTAATCTTAAATTTACACAGACTGCCCCGCTAGCGGCTGAATAGCGCCACTAAAACGACGGTAAAGCGGAGCTAAAAATAGCACCGCTTTACCGCTGACTCCCCCCGAGGCTTGGTGTGAAAGCGCTCTAAGGGTCCGATCAGGTCCGCCTGAAAAACGGACAGGCGAACCTGATCAGACAGCCCGTGGGAAAGGGGCCAAGCAGGGAGATAACATATAAATTAATTTTAATTAAGAAAAAAATAAAGTTTTTAATTTAAAAATATAAATAAATAAAAATAAAAGCTATTACGAAAAAAAAGGCTATCCCCACACTCACTTTCTTCTATTCTCCACTTTGGGAAGGAGATGGGCGGGCAGTGAAAACAGGCAGGTATCGCAGCGCTGCCTCCATTAGCATTGCATTAGCATTGCTGGTTGTAATACCAACGGCCACCACAAGATGGCGCCAGATTCCATAAGGACCAAAGAAGGCCGCAAAGCCACGGCCTCAATTACCGGCCGGCGCGGCCCGACGCGATCGCACGGGGGGGTCGGAGATCGCACGGAGACAGGATACCCCCAGCTGTGCTGCCCCAGGTGCCAGGTCGCTAATTCTAGTCGCAAATGCGACCTGGCGCCCGGGGTTTGTCGAGCCCTGTATTAGGGGTGCACATATTCACTGGCCTCACGATTCCATTACGATTATCCAGTCCACGATTCTCGATGTGTCACAATTACTGTGCATGATTTTCATCCAAAAAATTCAAGCAGTCAGAAGAACTCCATTTTCTAAATTTTATTTGTTCTTAAAAAAAAAAAAAAAAAAAAAAGACAGCACTCCCTGCATGTAGCAAAGTGTAAACACAGCAGACAACTTAAAGAGGAGCCCCAGACTGCCCCCAAATGACTACAGAAGTTGGTCAGAGACTGCAGACATGATACAGGAGATGGTCAGACTGCAGACATGATACAAGAGATGATGTATTCCTTTTTATTAATTATGGTTTATATATGTCTTATTGTCTTAGCGACTGATTCACATCACAACTTCATTGATGCTTATATATATTTATTTATTTATTTATTTATTTTTATGGTTTTGCTTATTACTGCCCCACACATGCAATGCATGGCTGCATGTGTGGGGCAGTGATGAGCAAAAACAGCTTTCATACAAAAAAGGGTATCCATTTCAAATCAATGAAGTTGTGATGTGAATCAATCAACAAGACAATAGACAAATGGCATACATAAACCATAATTAATGTTATGATATTGTATTGTTACATCGTTCAGTATTTCCATTAATAACATATGTGTATGAATGAATGAATGATTTGTAAAGCGCTGCAAATGCAAACTGAATCGCCTCAAGGCACTGGATGCATTCTCTGTTGTCAGCTTCTCAGAAAAGGAAGGTCTTTAGTTTTTTCCTGAAGGCCTGGTGGTTTGCTTCCATGCGGATGTTGGTTGGAAGAGTATTCCATAGTCGAGGTCCTTGGACTGCGAATCTTCGTTCTCCCTTTGCTTTGTAGCGGTATTTGGGAATGGTAAGGAGGTTTTGGTTAGCTGATCGAAGACTGCGATTCGGTGTGTAGTGTTTTATTTTCTCGCGGAGAATATAGTGGGGCGTTTCCTTGTATGCATTTGTGGGTGAGGCAGAGGGTCTTGAATGTGATCCGATTCTTCACGGTTAGCCAGTGTAGGCTCTTTAGGGAGGGGGAGATGGATTCCCAGGGTTTTTTTCCTGTTAACAGTCTTGCCGCCGTGTTTTGGATGAGTTGTAAGCGCGCAAGCTGATATTGGGGTAGTCCTACGTAGAGCGAATTTGCGTAGTCGAGTCGGGAATTGATGATTGTTCCCACAACTGCCGCTTTGTCCTCTTCTGGGATGAAGGGGATGAGTCTACGTAGCTGGCGGAGGAGATGGTGGGATCCGCTCACCACTGATCCTATTTGTGCATCCATTGTCATTCCTGAGTCAAAGATGACTCCGAGACTCTTGGCTTTGGTGCTTGGAGAGATAATCTGTCCAAGGATGCTGGGAGGCGTCCATGGAGTCTTTATTTTGGAATTTTTGTTAGCTTGTAGGAGAAAAAGTTCTGTTTTTGATCCGTTAAGTTTGAGGGAGCTAGTGGTCATCCAGTAATCTATTAAGGTGAGGCATTTCTGTAATTGCTGATGAAGGTCTTTTTGTCCGTTGATTGGGTGTCATCAGCGTATGAATGGAAGCAAAGATCGGTTTTCCTGATGATATTGAGAAGTGGGCAGATGTATATGTTGAATAGTACTGGTGACAAGGGTGAGCCTTGAGGGACTCCACAGGAGACTGCCCGGGTTTCCGAGGTGAATGTTCCTAGTTTCACTGTCTAGGAGCGATTCTCTAAGAAGAATTTAAACCATTTTAGAGCGGAACCTGTAGCTCCTGCAACTTCAGCGAGACGGACAAGTAAAGTATTGTGGTCCACTGTATCGAATGCTGCGCTGAGGTCTAACAGTACCAGGAGACTCTGTTCTCCGTCGTCTGCTGCTTCAAGGGCGTCGTCCCATATTTTGAGAAGTGCTGTTTCTGTGCCATGGCCTGGACGGAAGCCTGATTGCAGAGGGTCCAGGAGGTGGTGTGTGTCCAGGTGGTGTTGTAGCTGCTGTACTACTGCTTTCTCCATAATCTTGGAGATGGCGTTGAGGCTAGTTATTGGTCTGCGGCAGTTAGGGTCCTTGGGGTCGAGATTGGCTTTCTTTAGCAGAGGTTTGACGATGCCTTGCTTGAGGGAGGTTGGCACAGTCCCTTCTTTGAATGATTGATTTATGAGCTGTGTTAGGATAGGGGCCAAGATGTCGGAACATTCTTTAGGCAGTTTAGTGGGGATGATGTTGTTCGGTGATGTGCTGTCTCGAAGGCTTCTGATGATGGTTTTTAGTCGTGTCTATGGTGATTGGGGACAAAAAGAAATTCAGTGGTTGAGTGATGTTCGTGTCGATATCCTCTTTTTGCTTTGGTTGAGTGAGGTTGGTTGGTTGTTTTCTGATGGATTGATTTCCGAATGTTGTCGATTTTGTCGATGAAGAAATCTGATAACTCATTGCAGAATTCTTGAGTATCGTTTCCTGGGGCTCTAAGCAGGTCGGGTTCATTGACTGAGCAACTATTTTGAAAAGTTCCCGCGGACGGTTTAAGGCGGATGAGATGGTGTCTGAGAAATGTTCTTTTTTGGCTTTGAAGATTGCCTTGTGGTATTTCCCAGTGAGTGCTTTGTAGTTAGAATGGTTTTCCTTGGTGGGATTTCTTCTCCATGCTCTTTCAGCTCTTCTACGTTCTTGCTTGAGTAGGGTGAGAGTACCATTAAACCAACTCGAGTTTTTTTTTTTGCGGATGAGTGTTCTACGTTTTGGCGCCACGGAGTCTGCTGTTTGTAGTAATACATTGTTTAGGGAGTTGAGTATTTTGTTCTGTAGAGAGGTTTGAGTTTAGCAAAACAATTTTGCTTGATAATGTAGTTTTGAAGAGATCAGAGGTGGAGTTTCTTCTGAGATCTATTCCAGTGTGTTGCTCTTGCGTGTTTCTGTTTTTGGAGGATGGTGTTAGTGGTGATTTTAAATTTAATAGCATGGTGGTCCGTCCATGGTAGTGGAGTGTTGTCAAATACGTTGATGTCCATATTCTGTTTGAAGATGAGATCTAGAGTGTGTCCTGAACCATGCGTGGGAGAATTTATCAGTTGTTGAAGGCCAAGTTCTTCCATTTGGTTGACGCAGGCGGTTGCAGTGGGGTCTTGGGCAGAGTTTGCCCACAGGTTAAAATCCCCAAGTACCAGCAGGTTTTTGGTTTTCAAGGTGTGTATCGAGAAGAATTCAGTGAGCGGCGTGAGGAGATTGGTCTTTGGTCTTTGGTCCTGGTGGTCTGTAGCATACCCTGTTTCCCCGAAAATAAGACATACCCATAAAATAAGCCGTAGCAGGATTTCTAAGCATTTGCGCAATATAAGCCATACCCCGAAAATAAGACATAGTGATAGGCGTGGCTATGTGCTGTAAGCTGAGGCATAGAGGGAGACATAGAAAGTGAAAGTAAAAGTCTCCTCAGTGAAGTGAGGAGCAGGACGCTCTGCTTTAGGTATTGTGTGTCCTCAGGGAAAGAAGTAAAGCTGTGGCTGCCGTTTTACTCAGCACTGTGGGTCACCCCCAGCACCAACAGTCTGTGGGTCTCTCTCACCCCCCACAAACACCAGTAAAGCTGCTTCTTAATAAAAATAAGACATCCCCTGAAAATAAGCCATAGTGTGTCTTCTTGAGGAAAAATAAATATAAGACGGTGTCTTATTTTCGGGGAAACACGGTAGTAGTATGTGAATGGTGTCATGAGGTGTTGTTTGAAGATGCAGTGAGAGTGTTTCCATGAAAGGCACTGAGTTCTGTACGTTTGGTTTGGTGAACCCAAGATGTGATTTGAAAATCACTGCTAGGCCTCCTCCTTTTTTTCCGATTCTATGCTCGGTTAGGATACTGTAGTTCTCGGGCACCAGTTCAGTTAGGATGGTGTTGCAATCGGATGTTAGCCAGCTTTCTGTAATGAAGAGGCAATCTATGTTGTTTTCAATGATGAAATCGTGGATTTCCAGCCTGTGCTTGACTGCAGATCTGGTGTTGATCAGGGCGCATGCTAGTTGTTGCGGTTGGATCGGTGTCTCCTTGCATTTCCTGGTTGATTGTGGGTTGGTCCTTAGTAATTCTTTTTTTGAGTGGCGGTCGGTAAAGTTGCGGCAGTGTTTCTTAGCCTGTGGATGGTGTCTGCTGTGTATTTGAAGTTGCACATGATGTGGAGGATGGTGTTGCTAGTAGTAAAGGTGTTCTGATGGTGGTACTGATGTGGTGATCCACTTGCGGGGGGATGGAGGGGTCTGATGGCTACCCACTGCTTCTGGAGTGGTGTGGGGATGGGCTAGTGTGGGTGCGGATGTACTTGAGGAGGTACGGCAGCCTACCCCCCCTGTCGTTGATCCAGAGGAAGGCGAAAAACCCCTAGCTGCGAGGGCCAATTGTGCAGCAGAGGAAAAAATTCCTTCCTGACCCCCTGAGGGGCGATCGGACTAGGCCCCTGGATCAACTGTTAGAGTACCCCCAGTGGCTTACCTGTACGGATGGTCCGGCGGATGACGGGGGGGGGGGGGGGGATCTGACACTACTTACTGGTAAGTGGTGCGGTGGCTGCGTCTAGGATGATTGAAGTTGGCGTAGCCTCCGGTGAGATACCAGAGCCCCTGCGATGATGTCCAGTAGTGGCGGGAGGGGTGATTCCAGGTGTGGAGGGGCGCGGGCTCTGTTGAACAAAATGGGAGGGGGGGATGAGTGGCTGGCTGGCAGGAACTAAGCCGCAGCCGTGGTCTGTCCCACCGATCTAGCAGCTAGCCTATGGTGATTAGGCTGCGGTGGTGTCCTGGGGGGGGGGGGGGGTTCGCTGGAAGGAGGGACCAGGGATAGTGGGTCCAACCGGGGGGTGACCCGGCTGGGGGGCTGGTGGCCTCGGATGCTGCACCGGGGGTCCTCAGTTGCTACACTGCCGGCACTGGGTGTGCCAATATGGTTGCCGGCTAGGCCTGAGCTGCGGGCTGGACGGCGGTGGGTGTACCAAGATGGCCGCCGGCCAGGCCCGAGCCGCGGACTGTCCTGCGGTGTTCCCGGAGGTCCAACGAAGGTGTGAGGGAGGGGGGGGGAGCGGCCCGCTGGTCAGGCAGAGTGGTCGGTGAGGAAGGAAAGCAATGAAATGCTGCCGGCTAGAAGCCGAGCTAGGCCGGAGCCGCGGAGTATCCTGTGCGGCCGGCCGGCTGGCTGAAGGCGGCGCCAGGAGAGGATAGGTGCGGGTAGGGGGGGAGGGGTCCCGATGGGTAGCGCAAGGGGGCTGGGCCGGACCGCGGAGTGGCATGGCGGCCGGCCGGCTAACTGACGGAGCGAGGGGTCCGAATGTAGGACCGTCAAGAGCGGAGGGGGGGAGAGGGGGTCCCGGATGCTGCTGCAGGGGGATCCGGTCGAGCCGCAGAGAGCCCCGAGCGGCCGGCCTGCTGGCTAGTGCGGCGTGAGGATGAGGGTGGTGGCGATGGAGGGGAGGGGGGCAGGTGAGCTACTGCAGGGGGAGTCGGAGAAGAGTCAGTATCCCAAGGATGGGTGGCTGGGTGGCCGGAGCTGTTTGCAAGCCGCTACAGCAGAGGTCTGTTCTCCACTGTTATGGACTCTTTCTAATCCCAGATCACCAGATATGGGACAGGGGGGATACAGATCAGGAACATGGAGTGTAATCGGAGGGAACCAAGTAATGGAAGTGTACAGTGTAGGGGTGACCGGAGCACTGGGGCGGAGGAGAAGAGATCACAAAGTAAACAGAAGAGGCTCAGAACTTGTTTTGTGCCCCCCTTTGGGATCGAAAGTGGTACAGTCCTTCCCCCTCCCGTGTACACAGCAATCCTCACCCTCCGTTACACTCACCGGTATCATCCGCGGCGGCTGCAGCAAGACAGACACTCTTCCTCCGTGATCTATACCCTGACCAAGAGTGCACAGCATGTGACACTGCCTATCAGCCCTGCCTATTATTGACGAGTCCATTTGCTTCTCCCATTGTGTGTTTTTTTTTTTTTTTCTTCCTCTTTTACATCCACATGCAATGCACTCGGTTGTGGCATACAAGCGTGGGATACAAGCAGGGGGTGAGGGGTGATACAACGCCTCATCTCTGCCAACTGCCCTCTAAAGGGCGATCTGAATGCAAATCACTTTACAGAGATCAACACTAGTGTGAATGAGCCCTAACAGGGGCACAGACTGCAAAATAAACCTGACAGCTGTCCACTCTATCCAAAAAAATAAAAAAAAATATTATTATTATAGCAAAAAACAAAGAAGGAAGGGGAAGAAGTTTTGCCTGTTATACTTTCTCCCCAACACTAATTGTGCAGATTGGTGATAAGAGGGAAGATGAATGCTGAGCTCCTGACACCCCAGATCCACCCCAGGTAATAGGAGCGGAATAGGCAGACCACATCCACATTCTTATCACTTAGACATTTAATATATTTACAAATCAAATAAATCAGAAGTGAGAGATGAAGGTGATGGGATCATGTAATGCGCACACACAATGCAGATCACTCCCCCCTCCAGTATAATCTCTGTCAGGTGTGACCTCACCCCCCAGAAATCAAGCATCCCCTGATCTCTCCCATCACCCAGCACTGTCCCCTTATTAGAGCCCTGGGTGTCTGTCTCCCCCCCCCCCCTCCCTCCACCCTGCACACATCATGTCTCTGCCACTCGCACATCAGCATTACCCCGGTGGTTCAGTCACTGCTCCGCTCACAGTACCCGGTCCCTTCCCAGATGTTGCTGTCACTAACACTCCAAAACAGGAAGCACCTAAATCAACAGACACCTCACTTCCGGTTGGACGATCTCAAACAGATCCATAGGGGAGCCAGACAAACCCAGCATCACACACCTCGGTGCTTAGCTCGTCTTTATTTGAAGAACTGACTTCACTCTTCACTCCCCACCACACGTCCTTCATATGCAGCAAAGACTTTGCAGGGGCGGTTTAATTATTTAACACCCCTATGACTCGTCAGGCTCCATGTGTCTCGCAGCACCAAGCTCAATGACAGGCAGCTGGGGATGACTCCAGCGGGGGGGCAGGAAAAAAGGCACGGCTAACGCCTACGGCTCCTTCGGCTGCTTTCGGGTCAGTTTGGACTCGGAGGCAACGCATATAGCGGCGTGCGGGTGACGTCATCACAAAATCGATTGTGCAAGGTCGTAGCATCGATGCCGCATCGTGGGTGGTCGAATCGCGATGCATCGATGCTACGATTAATTTCAACACCCCTAGCATTTATAAAGTACTCAGACCCTCTTCGCTTTTTTACATTTTCTTACTTTGCAACCTTAAACTACAGTTTTGAAATTCATTTTTTTCTCATTAATCTACACTCTGTGCCCCGTAATGACAAAGTGGAAAAAAAAGCATTTTAGAAATGTTTGCAAATGTATGAAAAAGAAAAAACTGAAATATTACATAGGCATAAGTATTTAGACCCTTTGCAACCACACTTGAACTCTTGATAGTTGCTGAGATGTTTCTACACCTTGGAGTCCACCTGTGGTAAATAAAATTGATTTAGAAATGCTCACAGCTGGCAATGCATACTGTATCAAAGCAAAATCCATGAGGTCCAAGAGCTGGCCCCCTGACAAAACTGCACAATCGGGGGAGAAGGGCCTTAGTAAGAGGGGTGGCCGAGAACCCCATGGTCACTCTGAGCTCCAGAGATCCTGTGTGGAGATTTCCAGAAGGAAAACAGTCACTGCAGCCCTTCACCGATCTGGGCTTTATGGCAGAGGGGCTAGACGGAAGCCTCTTAGTGCAAAACGCATAAAAGGCCGCTTAGAGTTTGCAAAAAAGCACCCGAAGGACTCTCGGCTGTGAGGAACAAGATTTTCTGGTCTGATGAAACAGATTGAACTGCATCAATTCTAAAAGTTGTGTCTGGAGAAAATCAGGCACCGCTCATCACTTTCTCGATACCATCCCAACAGTGAAGCATAGTGGTGGCAACATCATGCTGTGGGGGTGTTTTTTTTTAGCAGCAGGAACTGGGAGATTGTTGAGGGAAAGCTGAGCGGAGCAAATTACCGAGACCTCCTCAATGAAAACCTGTTCCACAGCGCTCAAGACCTCAGACTAAGCCGAAGGTTCACCTAACATGACAATGATCCTAAGCAGACAGCCAAGACAATACAGCAGTGGCTTAGGGACAACTGTGAATGTCAGAGTGGCCTTGACTTGAACCCTACTGAACATCTCTGGAGAAACCTGAAAATGGCTGTCCACAGATGGTTCCCATCCATCCTGACTGAACTTGAGAGGATTTGCAAAGAAGAATGGCGGAAAATCCCCCAATCCAGGTGTGCAAAGCTTGTCGTGTCATACCCAAAAAGACTCAAAGCTGTAATTCTTGCAAAAGGTGTTTCAACAAAGTACTAGAGTATGAATACTTAAAGCGGGGGTTCACCTAAACCGCCAAAAAAAAAAAAAAATATTAAAAGCCAGCAGCTACAAATACTGCAGCTGCTGACTTTTAATACATTGCCACTTACCTGTCCCGGGGTCCAGCGATGTCGGCAGGGGACGCCGAGAACCCGCTCGGTTCTCGGCAGCTGCCACCGCCATCCTAGGTGAGGGAATCAGGAAGTGAAGCGTTGCGGCTTCACTTCCCGGTTCCTTACTGCGCATGCGCGAGTCGCGCTGCGCGTCCCTAGTGGTCCCCGCTCTCTGCTGGGAGCTGTGTGTTCCCAGCAGACAGCGCGGTCGGGACGGGAAGAGGCATAGACTCCCATGGGAGTCTATGCCGGAAGTGGGTGAAAATACCTGTCTTTGACAGGTATCTGCACCCCCCTCCCCCCTGAAAGGTGCCAAATGTGACACTGGAGGGGGGGAGGGTTCCGAAAAGCGGAAGTTCCATTTTTGTGTGGAACTCCGCTTTAAGAACGTGTGATATATTAAGGTTTTTTTTTTTTGTCTTAATAAATTCAGACATTTCTAAAATTCTGTTTTCACTTCATCATTGTGGGTGGGGTGTTGAGTGTAGATTCATAAGAAAAAAAAAACCAGTACTATCAGTCTGCTGCATCATAACAAAATTGACATAAGTATATAGGGTCTGAATGCACTGTATATGTTAGATTCACTGAAAGTATGTTTTTACTGTTTATTGTGGATAACACAATAGTAGAATAACCAAATTACATTTCTAAACAAAAAACAAAATGGTGAAGCGCTACCAGTTTAACTTTTATATATTGTCTATGTACCAATTATTTAAAAAACATGACCTCAAACATAAACAATTTTTTCCATGCTTTATTAAATCCCCCTGAGGAAGTTGTGTTCAAATGACGAAACAAGTTGGAACAGAGCCTTAGATGACATCTGCACGCACAACGCCAATCTAGAAAGTGCGGTATCTGGAGCTAAATGCCAGGAAAAAGGAATGGACCTAGGGTCCAAAAAGGGATTTTTCAGCAAGGATGTTCCTTGCTGAAGAATCCCCTTTTTTTTGGACCCTTGGTCCATTTCTTTTTCTCTATATGTTTATTTGATTCAGTGGAACATGCCTAACCATAAGGTCTCATGCACACTGGACTTTAAAATAAGGTTTTATAAAACGTCAGTAGCTTTGCAGTGAGTTTTTCGAAATTTTTGCAATAGCGTTTTTTTAGCGTTTTTCCACGTTAGCATTTTTTAGCTATTTTTTTTTTTTCCAATGGATCAAAAATGTTAAACGCTGGGGGAGTAATGTTTTTGAGCGTTTATCGACATTTATCAGAGTTTGGAGCATTTTTACAGGTGAAAAACTTCTCTCAGAACTCACTAGTTTTGGGTTTTTTACTGCTCAAAAATGCTGATAACAGCCCATGTGTGCATGGACACATAGAATAACATGATGGAGAGTTTGACTGTAGAAAAAAACTTCTACTGCCAAAAACAGCTGCTGAAAAAATGTCCAGTGTGCATGAGGCCTTAATTTTGTATGTATTTAGATGACTTGTTTGCGTATCTGGGCTGTGGAAGTACTATTTTCTACTTTTGACTACACCCTTCCCCGCCCAGTTAACATTTACTAGGGTGAGACTCCTTTTGACTATCCTTTGTTTTTTGATATGGAGCTAAATGTCAGCCTAGTTCAATTTCCTGCTGTTATACAGTGGGGAAAATAATTACTTGATCCCCTGCAGATTTTGTAACTTTGCCCATTTACAAAGAAATGAAGGGTCTATAATTTGTTCTCATAGATGTATTTTAAATGATAGAGACAGAATATCAACCAAAGATCCAGAAAAAAAAACACAATACAAATGTTATAAATTGAGTTGCAGTTAAGTGAATAAAATAAGTAGTTGATCCCCAAGCAAAACATGACTTAGTACTTGGTGGAGAAACCCCCTTGGCAAGCACAGAGTTAAGCCGTTTCTTGTAGTTGGTTACCAGGTTTGCACACATTTCAGGAGGGATTTAGGTCCACTCTTCTTTACAGATCTTCTCTAAATCTTTAAATTGTTACTAAACCCAGTAATATGAAAATATTAAAATTTTTTCTTCCTCCAAACACTGAGTCGAGTTAATGCCAAAGAGCTCTATTTTGGTCGCAAGGCGAAATCTTGCATGGAGCTCCAGACCGAGGGTGATCGGTTATTTTGTATTTCTTCCATTTGCGAATAATCACTCCAACACGTTTCTCCTTCTTGCTGATGGTCTTTTAGCCCATTCCAGCTTTGTGTAGGTCTACAATTTTGTCCCTGACATCCTTTGACAGCTCTTTGGTCTTGCCCGTGGTCCTGAGGTTTGAATGGTAGAAAAATATTCTGTGGACAGGTCTCTTTTATACACATAATGAGTTGTTATTAGGAGCACCTTCTTAAATTGACAGGACTAATCTGTGTACCACATGAGCACATACTGTAGCCAGTCTGTGGGAATCAGAATTATTGTTGGTTGTAGGGGATCAAATATTTATTTTACTCACTGAACTGCAACTCCATTTATAACATTTGTATCATATGTTTGTGGTTTTTTTTTTTCCTGATTTTGGTTGATATTCTGTGTCTATCCATTTTAAATATACCTATGATAAAAATTATAGACCCTTTTTTTTTTTCTTTGTAAGTGGGCAAATTTACAAAATCTTCAGAGGGATCAAATCTTTACCACTGTATGAGGGTGTGCTTTAAAGTGCAGTGTATTATTGTAGTTGTATTCTGAAACAGGCAGTTTGAATAAGTGTTTTAAATGGTAAAGCACTATGGCGCTTTGTTTTCTCTTTGATGCTGTGGCTTGGAGGATTGAAGGATAAAATTTACAACTCCCCGGAGGACAGAGGATCCCATTTAAAGGGATGACCCTACATCTTATGTGGGTCATAAACAGTAGGTGAGACCACAACTGGTGTTGGTGATTCACAGAAGGTGGAGGAGTGTGTTGGGCATGTCGCAAGCGTATAAATGCATATTGGAGGAAAATTAAGAAAGATGCAAGAGAGACTGTTTCACATGAACAATTGTCTTAATGCATTGAATATGAATGCATTAAAAATTGTTTGAGGTTTGGAGTTTATCAATAACTGGGAAATAATTGGTACATAGACCAGATATAAGTTAAAATGCTATATTTTGTTAAGCTTTTGTATGCACATTTGAGAGGGGCATAGGGTGTGTGTGGCTGCGATTTTTTTATTTTTTTGTCAAATTACATTTCTGAATACCAGTGTAAACTTACAGATGTGATAAAATAGTTGTAGTCCTTTGTTAGAACATGGAGGGCTCCTATCCTTCTGCAAACAGCTGGACTCTATTTGCTATACAGCGATCTTCCATTGTATGGACAGACCGAGACCTATCCCATAATTGTGCCTATCAAGTCATGTAAAAATGGGAACATTTCTACAGGCTGATTGTTACATCAAGCATCTTTGGAGCGGTGTGGGAGTGGTGTATACACCACCCCTGCCCATTTAAATGAATGGGCAGCGCTGCCAAAGAGCTTGGTTAGTGTCGCAACATGGGCGCTTTGAACCTTTTAAAAGCGCCCTGCTAGCGGCCAAAAAGCCCTGCTAAAACTAGCAGTGCTTTACCACTAACGTGGCGCGGCCCCAATGTGAAAGGGGTAGGGCTGGGCAAATCGATTTGAATTTTGAATCGAGTTGAGAGGTCAAGTCGATTAAAATTTTCAGCAAATCGATTTTTTTTTTTTTTTTTTTAATAATTTTTCCCCCAGGACCGGCGCGTTGTCAAGAGTTTTTAGGCAAGGCCATGGCTTCGGCCTAGTCCGCGAGGTGTAAAGTGTGAGGCATGATGAGTTTTGTAAAGTTGTAATTCGTCACAATTTTTTTTTTCCCATACTTTCATCAGAGTGGTTTAGTGTCACTTTGCTGCAAAGTTTTCAGTTATGTATGGGTTACATTCATGACAGCACTGATCTGTTATTGGCTACAGGATGCTGTGATTTGTCTGGGTACCGTGTGATAGCTGTGGGCCAATCAAAGCATAGAGAACACAGCCTCTTATGAAAAAATTCTGCTTTGTTGACATTGTGATCATGTGACCGCATAGCGATCACATTATCACTGGGCCCTGAGTACCGTGATCTGCAATCCGCTGTGTCCCATGAAAATATTACATACATTTACGTGATTTTGCCTGCGTGTGCCTCCCCACCACAGTATATGTATTGTGGCGGTCAGCAAGTAGTTAAAGATGCTACATTTAATTTTATAAAGCCTGAGAAGGGAACTAAATGATCCCAGAAAGCTTGCTTGATTAATGACCTATATCCGTCAACAAAGGGTATCACTTAAACTCCAAATATTCTGCATTAATTGATGGCAAACACAGTACATTGCCCGGCCACTTTTGTAAAGGCCACATATACATACGGTAAATTCACAATGCCAACCTTTCTTTCAAGAAAACCTCATTATGGTGTCTTTGAATGTTGTTCCTGTGTATGATCACTCCTGCTTCTTACCTATAGTATATTCATTCCTTTTAAAATTCAGTAACCACATGCTACAAATTTCTGTCAGTAGAGTTTTTCTGTAAATAAGGGTTACATTCCATGGAAATATAATGTTAAAACAATTAGTAGAATAGAATTACTAGAAGTATAGGTTTTTTTTTTCCTCCTATTGGTCCCTTTTCTGCACATAATTGCACATGTATAGTGTTAACAGGGCACATAGAGCACAATTGATTTCAATGTGCCCTGTTCACCATACATGTGCGTTGTAGTGCAGAAAAGCACAGCTCAACAAACATGGTATGAGAAAGCCCTAATGGGTGACCTAATCAACCCATAATGAGTGGAGGGGCGGGCATGCTCAAGGGTAGCTTTTAAAAGGAGAGTCAAGATTCTGCTGTCCTATGGACTGGTTTGAGTTTTCACTGATGGATACCCTTTATTTACAGTAAGTATCAAGTTTATTTTCATTGGTTTCATGTAGTGTTTTCAGGATTTAGTCATTTTCAAACAGTGCTTGATGAGAGCAGAGCTCCTCCTTTAAATGTCCTTGTTTGAAAACATTTATTAGCTATCATTGGCTAATAAATGCTTAACTACAATACATAACAAATGTGTGCAGGTATTTTTTTGAAAATGAAATGTTTTAGGCCCCTTTCACATGGGCATGTCCGTGTATGGACTCCGCAGGTATCGATCTGTTGATCCCCGCTGAGCTGACGGATGACAGGTCCATCTCTGCACTCTGCAGGGACAGACCTGTCAGATCTCAGATCTCAGCTCTCCTCTATGGGGGATCGGATGAAAATGGACTGCCTGTCCATTTTTCATTCGATCCGCCAGATTGATGGAAAATAGTTTCCATTCATCTAAATTTAGCGGAGCGGATATCAGTGGACATGTCACCGCTGACATCCATTGCTCCATAGACCTGCATGGAGCATCCATTCAGGTCCGCCTAAAAAAACTGACAGGCAGACCTGAACAGTCTGCCCATGTGAAAGGGGCCTTATTGTAACAATTTGCCTATTGTGTGTCTAGTATTCTGTTCTTTGAATTGCAGCTACGTAATTCTTTGAGTACTAAGGCATCCTGCCTAGCATGCAAAAAATGCAGAAAGTCGCAATGAATGTAATCTGTGCAGGATTCATAAAAGGGTGACCGGATGTGCTGGGAATTGTAGTAATACATTAGCCAGAGGGGCCAGTTCTGACCTACAGAGAAAAGTCAACTGTTGTTCCTTAGGCTTTATAGTGTGCAGTAAGCGTTACTTCTGCCGGTCATGTCTCTGTCCTCTGCACATAAGACCCTGTTCTAATAGTCCTTATTATTCTGTTCTTTTACAGGGAAGAAAAGTAGATGGGTCAGTTAATGCATATGCCATAAATGTGTCACAAAAACGAAAATACAGGTAAGGAATCAAAATGTGACTGCTAAAGGCAAGAGATTGTTAGCTTTGCTGTTAAAGGAACCAGTGTGAATGGTAACCATGTACTTTGTAAACTACAGTTAATGACTAGCCAAACAATCTGCTTTCTTTGGACAGCTAAATGGTGTCATATTTTCATTACAAACACATGTGCAATGTTTCTAAAACTAAAATTAGGGGTGCATCGAATGGAAATTTTGGTACCAAAAATGGATACACTAGGCCTGAAACCGATACCGAAAATTAGTTTTTTTTTTGTTTTTTTTTAAATTAATAATATTTTTGATATAAGATTGTGCTATATTCGTTATTCATATTTGACTTTTTAATTCTAATGAATTTAATGAATACAAAATAAAATCCAGTAATGTAAAATAAGTACTTTAAATAAAAAGTAACCCACATAAATTGTGGGTAAATAAAATAAATACAAAATTTAAGTAAAGAAAGTAATTTACAGTAACAGTACATATGCTGCTCCATTGCACAGTAAATAATAATAAAAGAACAAAACAAAAAAAACTGGCATAATATAAAATTCCAAAGACTAAGAGCCTCTGTGTTTGAATAGACGTATGGTATTTGCACTGTTTATTGTTCAAAAATAGAAGAATCATAAATCAAGACAGAGGAAGCATGGGCTATTATACACATCATCATACTAGATGATATACTACTAAGCCGTCAGGTCAGTTGTATCAAAGCTTGTTATCAAAGTAAAACATCAGCTTCCAGTCCACGATACATCATTCACATCACCTAATGAGAGTGGGACAACTGGAAAACCCAACAGGCTAACGTGTTTCAAGGACTTGCCTCTTCCTTAGAGCTAGAGCTCCGAGGAGAGGCAAGTCCTCAAAAGACGTTGGACTGTTGGGTTTTCCAGTTGTCCTATAGGTGATGTGATATGATGTATTGTGGACTGGAAGCTTACTTGGATGACAAGGTTGATAGAGTACACCTCTTGGTTTGATGTATTTTACTTACCATATTAACTAAGGGAGGTCTTAGTTAATGCACTAGGCTGGTGCCGCCCTCCTGTCTTGTTTTGTTTTATTTCAGACAGTGTATCCACTGACTTCCCTATTCATAAGAGAGAGAGCATCAAGGCGAGGTATGTGCAGTGAAGCCAGCAGGGAAAAATGTAGGCAACAGTCTGGGGCCCACTTCCAAGCACCGGAGATTGTGGAGTTGATTTACTAAAATTGGAGAGATTGAAAAATTTTGTGCAGCGGAGTATATTGGCCAATGAGTTTCAAAGTTCTTCAGCTTGTTCAAAGCTTTGACAAAAAAAAAAACTGGAAGCCGATTGGTTAACCTAACCTTCTACGCAGAGCTGCACCAGATTTTGCACTCTCCAGTTTTAGTAAATCAATCAACCTCTGTGTGTTCCTATTCCATTTCATATCCCTTTAATGGCAAAGTTAAAAAAACAACTAACCATACAGAATTATGGCAGAAGGCCGTTATTCTGTTTCACAGTTTTTCTGTAAATATAATGTATGATTTTTTTTTTCCAACTTAATTACGAACTAATTTCCCTAAGTTCTCTCCCTAAGGTGTCAGCGCACTGCATGTGCGATTAAAACTGACTGTAGCTGCGGGTTACATACATAGTCATACAGTGTGCTGCATACAGCACTGTGTTCTGGGTATGAGCGAAGACTTCCCAAAACATAGACTAGTCTACAGCAGCGGCACTCAGCCAATCACAGCAAACAAGCAAGCAAGCAATGTTTTGCGCATGCGCAATTTTCGGCGCCATTATTGGCAATTTTTTTCTTTCAGCAATGTGCCGAAAACATCATTTTCGGACAATGTGTTTCGGCAGCCAAAATTTCGGTGCATCCCTATCTAAAATGTTATGGTACATTTGGCTCAACTTCTCCACCTCTGACGCCCTAATAGATATGCTATTGCCAGTCCGTAATTCTGCGACTGTACCAATATAGTATTTTCACAATCTGGTCCTAGGGAGTTGCTCAAGTTCTTTCTCTCCTCTCCTCTTTAGGCCATCCTGGGCCTACTCGTCTGTCCCTTCTTCTCTTCTTCTTTTCTTTTTTTTTTTTTTTTTTTTTTTTTTTTTTTTTTAACTTTCCTTTTTTTTCTTTCTCTTGTCCTCTAAGTTACCTCACCCCTCAACCTTTAATGTTCACACATTATGCTATTATACTTCTACGCAGGATGCTAATGGCTGTACACACACAATCCAAAAATCAGACAAAAAATGCCGCACGCTAAGCGATCGTACGATAATCTGATCGTTGGTACAGCGCTTTCAAGAGCCGATCACGACAGTTTATCCGATCGGACAAGCACGAACATTTTTCTCGTATGATACCAGATCGTAAGACTTTGGTTTAATCAGTACAGTTGTCACCTGAAAATACAATACAATACAAATATACTACATTACATCATTCACGATTTTTTTTTTTTTTATTCTGTCGTACGAGATTTTTTAGAACTTTAGTAACCTCTCCATTTTCGATATGCAACTAACATGCAAAAAAACATGGATGTTCTGTCGTCCGATTTTCGGATCGTGTGTACTGGCCATTACCCTCCACACCATAATAAATGTAATGTTGTTCTATTCCTTTTCAAGGCTCCATTATTCTTATCAATAACTATTTGATATGAGGGTATACCTCTACTGTTGTTCGTTTTTCTTTGTTGTAACCAATAAAGATAGATTTGTCTCTAAACTATCAATCAATGCTTATAGATGGCTAGATTAGATTTATCAGTCGTTCTAAGACCCCTCTCCTTGGATGAAGCACATGGCAGCATTTGTCTGTAGGAGGTGTACATTGATTAGGCTGAGGCAGTGTTCAGTGTAACACAATGGTTTCCAGGCAACTGTAGCAGGCACACATATGAAGAAATGGGGAAACTCAATATCCCGTCATTTTACAATTACTGTGTTGTTGGGTTTTTTTTGGGTTTTTTTTGTTTGGATTTCATTACACTGTGATAAAAAAACAATGCTGACATTTAGGACACATTTACAACTACCCATTTTTTAAAGCGATACATGTTACATGCCAGTCATTCCACCCACATGTAGTTAATCATTGCATGAAGGTACATTAAAATAGTTGGACTTGGAATCCTCAGTATATGTGCCTTATTTTTTTTCTGGAATGTTAACACTATAATTTTAAAGGCTAATTTTACCTTTTTATGAAAAATAATTTAAAAAATGTAAATTTTTATTCAATTTCCCAACAAGTGTGGCAAGTGAAATTTTAACTCTGCTTTCCAAAAAATTGTGGTTAATCACAGTTCATTCATGATTCAGCATGGGAGGGGGGAATTACTTTTTCTCACAGGGCCAGGCAGGCTTGAACAGCTTTTTTTTCCCTTAATAAATAAAATAACCACTTCAGACCCGGGAGATTTGGCTGCTCAGCGACCAGGCCATTTTTTTTTTTTTGCGATACGGCACTGTGGCGCTTTTAACTGCCAATTGCGCTGTCGTGTGACGCTGTACCCAAACAAAATTGACGCCCTTTTTTTTCCCCCCCACAAATGGAACTTTCTTTTGGTGGTATTTGATCACCTCTGCGTTTTTAGAAAGAAATTCAGAAAGGGGGTAAATACTTTTTTACAGCACTGTATGTATCCCATCTGCTGAATAATTTAATTTGCAATATATTCTTAACCACTTTTGTAATGTAGTACGTCTATTAACCACTTTTGTAACGTGGTACATAAAAAAAATAACTATTCTTTGTATTGCTTTTACAATGCTGTTATGTAATAACAGAGTGTGCCATGACCATAGAACTCCTTTAAGCAGTTAGAACAGGTTTTTGTTTGTTTTTTTACCTTTTTTTGGAATAAAGGTTTTACATAATTGAATGAAATATGACCATTTTATAAGAACCCCACTCAGCGTTAAATGGTTTGTCTCTAACCTCTAACTTTTTGCTGGCCAGTTTGATCTGTTAACTGCTTCCCATCCAGCGTACACATCAAGAGGTATCTTTAAAAAAAAAAAAAAAAAGAGTTGTTGATTTGGCTTTTTTGTAAAAGTGGTCTGAGTGGCTCTACAGCCAACCGATCCCTTTTACAGGTCTTGGAAGGGGGGCCTGCCGCCATAAGCATTTGGCTGCCCACAGAGGAGTTCCCCCCCTCCCCCATTCTCCTCTATGACAAATGAAGCTGGACAACATCCCCTTTTTTTATATTTTACCAAAAATTGGATACAGGCAGTCCTTGACTTGCAAACATCCAACTTACATACTTAAAAATGGAGGGAGACAACAGGAAGCAAGAGAAAATCTACCCCTAGGAAGGGAAGTTCACACCTATAAGAGTAAACACACACTAGATGGAAAGCTTTTTCTTTTTTTCTTTTTCTTTCTCTTTCTTTCTCATTTGTGCTCCGCCTATCAGTAATAGGACACACTTTCCATTTTCTACTGTGTGAAGTGCCGCCACGCCAAGTCCTGGTTTGACGTGAACGCCAAAATTAATGCAATACTGTTATTGATACATCATTTATATCTCTCTCCTATCTCTATTTTTTTTTAATGCATGCAGTATGTGATTTTGACTTGGTATTGGCCTCTTGCAGCCCCGCACAGCTCAGATTGGGGGAGGGGAAACAACACAGGGAGCCAATCAGGGTTGCCATAGTGCGAGGAGTGTATGCTAATAGGTGAAGAGAGTAGAGTGACAGAGCAATGAGCTGCAAAGGGTACTAATGCCCATTTTCTACATTACTGCCCATTCAGAGCGAGGGGGGGGAGGGGGGCCTGAAAGTGAAACTGTAACAGAGAGATCCGATTCCTTCCCTGCCAGACAGGGATGTGCCATGTGACAAAGCGGTTTCAGGACTTGGACAAATACAAATTCTTTGGCAGGTAAAATGACTCTCATACGTGTATTTCATCTGTGTATTTGGCTTTTTGCCTGGAGTTCAGCTTTAAGTTCATCTAATTTTACTTGTATAGAAAAAAAATGAACAAGGTCACAGTGTAAATGGATTATTTGCTGTGGGAACTGAACAGCTAGCCATAGGATGGTCAGCAGATATCAGGCAGCCTTGTTTGAAAACTGTAAGCTAATGTTCTTCCTCTGTCGCTTTGATTGCAGGCAATATATGAACAGAAAAGGAGGATTCAACAGACCTCTAGATTTCATCGCCTAAATCTTGGCAGCTACAAGTTGGATGTTGTACTGTATGTGTTCTCTGGAGTCTTTTTACAGTGCAAGTGAAGGGAAACCTGTTTTGAAATGAAGAGCCATTGCTGTCTACACATGAAAAAGCTAGTTGTCTGGTTTAAGTACTTTTTGTGTCCCTGACCTAAAACTAATATGCAGTTTAGGGACATCTGAGCGAATTTATAATCTACATACTGTTCCAGGTCGGGTGACTTCAAAATTACTAAAAGTGTTGGAGCAACATGACCGCCAAGGAATTTGTGTTTTTTTTAAAGGGGAGGTCTGCGGTGTTGGCTGTCATATATTTTCAGTACAAGATACCTTTAATACAACACAGTACGCATCTGATGGCTAGTTCTGGGCAGTGTGACATTGTTTTGTTCACTGCAATGTTATAATGACAGTGTGGGGACCCACAATAGATGATCACTGTAGTACTCTTTTATTCATGTGCTCACTTCCATATGTGAGATGGTTCTGCTACTTGCCGTTGTCTTTCAAATTAAAGAAATGCAAGCATTGCTTTAAATTGGAATCAGATTGAAGTTCTTTATTTTGGTTGAGTTGGGTGGTGAAGGGTTTAAACCTGCATCAGATACCTTTTTTTTTTTTTACCCTGTCAAGGAAATCTGCCTCCACTCTTGTCCTAGCAATGTCGGGTGCTGCTTGCCCGAGAGACTGCTTTCTTGTAGCTTCACACCTTATGGTAGATGCTCTATAGGAATATATAGACAATCTATGACAGTAGAGAACTTCGGCCTTGGCAGAGAAACAGCTGTCATTGCTAGACAGGATGGGGGTGGAATCTCTATCCGGGAAGACAAAGGACAGCAACCAGATAAAACCTGTTCACTCCATTCAAAAGTAGAAAAATAGAGATGTTTGGTAAGTGAGGCCCTTCTGCTGATAATGAGCAAGTGGCATTGTACTATACCAGGCATGCTTAGATTTGCACTTCTTTGTCAGCTGGGAGCATATCCTGTTTTAAAGTGAATCATTTAATTTTCTTTTTTTTTTTGGTATTGTACAGTAAAATGTTTTCAATAAAATGACATTTTTTAAAATATTTAATGAACACTGGAGTTGATTTATTATATAAACTGGAGAGTGCAAAATCTGGTGCAGCTGTGCATGATAGCCAATCGGTTTCTAACTTCAGCTTGTTCGATTAAAGAGTTAAACATTCCCCTCTAGGTGATCTATGTACATTACAAGGATTTTAACAAACTTTGTTGCATTCCTACCTTTTTGTTATTCTGAAGAAATTCCTGTGTGTTTGTTTCCATGTGGAAAGTGAATCTAGTGGGAGTGGTTTCAGAATTCTCAATCAGCTGTTGCACCTGCAGGGCTCTAATGAGGAAAATTGCAGGGTCAAAACCCCTTTTTTATATGTGATTTCCTATTGGGAGTATCTCTCAAAAAAAATTTTGTTGCAGGGGATGCCTGTTATCTGACTTGTATTTTAGTGCAGACTTCTGGGAAAATCAGTGAGCCAATCGCACAAGCAGGACATTTTATGTTTCTGGGGGGTGTTCTGTACACATTATGGGGAACAGAACACCTCCAGGTAGCCATATTGCATTTTTACAGCATCTGCAGATTGGAAAGGTAATTTTTAATAACTTTCAATTACAATATGACTTGTGTCGCAATTGTATATGCTATATTATTTTTTTTTTATTTGCTAATTTTTTTCCCTTAAGTTACCCTTTTTAAGCTCTGACAAAAAAACTGTAAGCTGATTGGTTTCTATGCAATGTTGCACCACATTTTTCACTCTCCAGTTTAAGGCCTGTACACACGATACAAAAATCGGATGGAAAAATTTGTGCAATGAGCTGTCTGCCGATTTTCAGATCGTTCGTACGGTGCTTTCGACAGCCGATTTCGCTTTTTCGTCAGAGAAAAGCTGGATGTGCAGACTATAAAATTTTTGTCGGATGTGAACTCTATGTCCGATTTTCGTTTCATTAGTACGGTTTTCATACGAAAAAAATTGTAAGAGCAAGACTACGTACTACACATGCTCAGAAACGAAAGAATACATACAAAACAACACATTACGTCACTTTTGACGTATTCTGTCCCACAAAAATGTTTGTATTGTGAGTAACCTCTTCACTTTCGACATAAGACTAGCATGCCACAAAAGAACAGACGTTCGGTTGTCCGAAAATCTGAGCGTGTGTACTAGGCTTTAGTAAATCGACTCCACTGTCCTGACATGCTAGAGCTATTCTTGGCAACCATTGAAACCATTTGATGAACAACTAATGCCAATTAGAAAATTTGGGTGTGCTGATATCAGGTCATTTTAAATGTATCTTTAAAAGGTAACTCCACTTTTGTGGAAAAAATAAAGCATGTACAATTGCTACTGAAGCCATATTGTAATTTATTATTAAAAATTACCTTTTATTTTCAATCACATCATTTTCTGTAAAATTTCAATGCAATATGGTAATAGTTGGCGTACAGAACTTCTACAGAAATGTAATGTCCTGCTTGTGTGATTGGCTCACCGATCTACCCAGAAGTCTGCACTAAGATACAAGTCGGATTTAAGGTATCCCCTGCAACAAAAAAAATATTTTTGGTAAGATACTCCTAAAGGGTTAATTATGTGTAAAGGGATGCAGACCCTACAACTTTTCTCATTGTAACACTGCAAGTGCATCAGCTGAAGAATAATCATGAAAAAGTCACTCCATTTCAGATTCAAAATGTACACAACAGCTATTTCTTTAGAGCAGAAACACATTGGAATCTGTAACGATCAATTTTTCTTGGTAAAAGTGGAGTTGCTCTTTAATCCAAATTTGTGTTTTGTTTTTTGTTTTGTTTTTTGGCTCTGCGCCCACCAATGCATACTGCCATATTTGGGGTCAGTGTACATCCTAAAGTCTGTGTAGTGTAATTTCCCCCATGCTTCCTGCATCCATAACTCGCATTCACATTTATAAGGCAAGTGTGAATTGAGGGCTATGTGGAACTTCTTGCTTCCTGCATATTTATCTTTTTTTATAGTATGTGATTGGTCTACAGTGTTTGTTCCAGTATCACAAGTAAGCATAGTCCAGAATTGCCAGTATAACAGACAATGAGCATAGGGTACATTGGCACGGTACAACTATTCTTTGGTTTAAAAAAAAAAAAAAAAGTACAGTGCAGGAAACCTTAGGTTCTTTATATGCATCTCAATGTTTAATTTTGACCAGTGATGGCCCGTCCATACGGGGCACATGGGTGACGCACACCCACAATCCATGCGTCCGGCCTTTAATCTACATGCAGGGCACCGAACGCATTGATTCCAATGGGGGTTTTCCAAAGGGCAATCCTATTTTCTGCCAAGGATGGAGGAGACGCAGGGAAAGCTGCTGTGATGAGGAGGAGGAGACTCCGGGTGAAGCCGTCGTCCGGAGGAAACCCTGCCCGCAATCTGGAAGGGGTAGGTGCGGGGCTGGTGACCGACCGGGGGGGGGGGGGAATATGGTGGAGGGAGGGTGGACTGCCGCCCCCCCCCCCCCCCAAAGAAAAAATATATACCACCAGCCGCCACTGATTTTGACTGGGAGTGTACCTGTAAAAAGAACACACATTATACATACCGTATATACTCGAGTATAAGTCGAGTTTTTCAGTACATTTTTTTTTTTTTGTGCTGAAAGTGCCCCCCTCGACTTATACTCGAGTCAAGCACTTTTCTGCAGCAAAAAATTTCATTTTCCGAACCGACTTTGGGGCCCGTATCTCAGGGCCACTTTGTGCTAGGAACCCCAAATTTGGTATGCAAAACCCAGTGGAACAACATATCCAAAGCTGGGGTTCCTAGGACCAAGTTCCCCCCAAGATATGGGGCCCCAAAATCGGTTCGGAAAATGTCATTCTCTGCTGCAGAAAAGTGCTTGACATTTTCTGAACCGACTTTGGGGCCACGTATCTCAGGGCCACTAGGTGCTAGGAACCCCAGTTTCAGATATTTTATGGTGCTAGTTCCACTGAGTTTGCACACCAAATTTGGGGTTCCTAGCACTAAGTGGCCCTGAGATACGGGGCCCCAAATTCGGTCAACTGTGTTCATCTGCAGCAATGTCATTTCGGGACCATTTGGGTTCAGAGACCCCAAATTTTGGCTGCAGCTAGGGGGCATCTAGGAACCCTTAACTACAGAGTTTGAAGTTCGGGGGACCTATGGCTGCAAATGGGCATTGTTGACCCTCTTTTCCACTTACAGTAACTGTGCATTTCTCAACCTCGTCTTATACTCTCACTAAGTTTTTCCCATTTTTTTGTGGTAAATTAGGGCCTCGACTTATACTCGGAACAACTTATACTCGAGTATATACGGTAATTGCAATTTTTTAAATATTAGATGTTCCCTAAATAAATTATTTACATCAAACTTGTTAAAGCACAAAGGCTGCTTTCGTAGAAACATTTTTAACATGTATAGTGGCTACAAAGGCACATGGCTGCAGCTGAAATCCAGGATTTTTTTTTTTAATTCCACTTATCTCAAGTATATAGTGTGATTTATATATAATATAATTTTTTTCCCCTCCCTGCAATAGGCCTATAAAATCATTTAAAGTGTTACTAAACCCTGGACCCTGCATTCACTATATCTGGTCTCCCACCATACACAGAACATGGAAATGCAATTATTTTAGTAAATCTAAACAGCTAAATACCTTTTCTCATCAGCAGTATATAGTCTTGTGATTTCTATCAGTTTCTGGTGAAGCTTGTAGGAGGATTTTTCATACTGCACTGAGATGTCCGATGAGGCTGCAGGGCTCCTGACCATCTGCCTGGACATGTCTGGATAGTGCTGATTGGCCCTGTGCTCATCACATGCACAAGAAAAAAAACACTGCACACCAAACTGAGCATGTGCAGCCTGACTCCAAAGGCTCTGTCTTATCCGGACTTGTGCAGGGAGGGGAGATCTGTGCACATAAGATCAAGCACCCTTTTTACACAATGCAGACTATTAACCCCTTAGGTTGCACAGTGAGTGTAACAAGCATGCATTACTGCATATACAGTAGGTGTGCTGAAATTAATCGCTGCATCGCGTTTCGGGTGTCCCCAATGTGGCCATTGATGCATATGACTGGAAAAATTGAGGCAAAATGGAAGTTCTGGACAGCGGTACCCCGGAATATAGCCTTTTATTTGTAGAAAGTCCAAAAGATACAAGCCGGAGCAAAGAATGGGACAAACGAGCTGACACGTTTCACACTTAACAGTGCTTAGTCATAGCTTCACATATGTTCCCCATTGATAATGTCATATGTGACAACGCGTATGAGGAGGTAACGTGCTGACGTCACCACACCGTCTCGTTTGTTATTTAAAAAAATAAAAATAAAAAAGCATGTTCTACTTGACTGCTCTGTGCAGTGGTTTTGCACAGAGCAACCCCAATTCCCCTCTTCTCGGGTCCCTTGCTGGAGCTCTTCGCCCCCAGAGCAAGCTTGCAATGGGGGGCACCCAAGCAGGCTTGTGTCCATTCACACATACAGCCGTGGCTCAGCCCTGTCCCCCCTCTCTCTGCTTTGGCTCACTGGCTGTGATTGGGGTCATGTATTTACCTCCTTTGTGGTTTTCCCATTAAAAAAGCCCAGATTGTGATGACTGCAGCTATCATCGTAGATTATATTCCATTTCAGACATAAAAGAAAAAGGGAAACACTGAGGTTTTGCATTCAACATCTCGTGTCTAACTCTTATTTAGCTATTCATACAAAGGTAGTTCATTGCAAAACCTAGACGCACTATGAACTGTAGTCTTTTTGTGATGAGAAATGAGGTAGGTTGTTCAAGCTGAAGATAAAGTGCAACATATTAAGTTGTTTTGTTGTATTAAGGCTGCTTGCAACCCTGACACGAGGTTACAGCAGCTGAATAACCACAACAAGACACAAATTGATTTGTGCGGTAGGCGGTGGAAAATTCTAAAGAGTATGTCATAACAACAGATAGACTGCTTTGATGAGTTTAAAGCAGGTCACAAAAAAGTGCTTTCTTGTCCATTGTAGGGCACAGGAATTTAGATATCGCTGCATTCTACTCCCATCTACAAGGAATAGACATTGGCAGTCAAAAAAAACTTTGGGTCGGCCCAGGATAACCCCTAGTGCTTCCAGTTTGGAAGATCCTTTTCCTCGGTTGTGCTGGGAAAGTCTAACTTTTTTCTAGCTTTTTCTCCTCTTCTTGTGTTTTGTGGAATTTTTTCACAATGGCTTAAATCAAGATTCCTCATTACACTGCTGCTTGAGCAGGTCTCTATATAGAAGCTATCCATAACAACGTAGCCTCAGCATTGACTTTGAATAATGTACCCAGACCCCACTAGCTTGATCAATTATGGAGCTAGCCTGAATGTTGACCTTCAGACGCTGGGCTCTGCAACGTGGTGCTTTCCAGACATGAGTGTACTGTTGGCTGCGGAGTGCTTTTTTGGGTCCAGAGCCATTGCATATCCTCATGCTGTGACACTGTCTTTAATAACTCACGTTGTAAGGCCGATCAATCTGAAACACTGGTGGCCACCTCACTAGAGCACCACTAGTTGCCTTTCACACTTCTTGCCACAACCAGTTCTCTCTTAGGTAAGGGTGAATACTGAGGGATTGAGTGCATTCACTAGGTGAAGTTTCACACGCGCACTCTGTCCCAACCATCAGCACAGAGGAAGCATTATCCCCTCTGCTGCTCTTACTTTGCAAAGCACTACATGGAACTGCAGCTTGTTCCAATAGTGACCTGGTCACCTCCTAGTCTTATGACGCTCATCGGCACCGAATACTTGGGTTTGTGAGTAGCTAAGGCCTTGCCTAACACTTTAGCCCTAACTGGATTGCTGCCATGTGGCTGCAGCATGTCTGTAAATGAACACAGATTGGACTGACCTGCCACTACGGATGGCCCAGTCCATACTGTTTCAGCTCTTGCATTTACAGGACTGTCTCTGTCTTTGGGTCTTTTAAAGCTCCTGATGCTGTACATGCTATTCCAGGTATTTCTGTATGTGGACTAAAGGTGTGTCAGAGTTATTCCCCTGCAAGAGGGAATTTGTTGAAAAGTTGTCTATACTCAACCGTTTGTTGTTTCTTTTGGATCTGTCAGTGATGGTGGTAGAGAGCATGTTCAACCATAAGAATCCTGCTGTTTATAAGTGGAATTCTCTCCTTACATTCCAGTTTTACTGTGACTGACAGTTTTGTCCTGTGCTGTCTCTGAACTTAACCGCATCGCGACCAGCCGCAGCAGTTATACTGCGGCAACATGGCTCAGTTGCGCGAATTGCCATCATGGTACGTCGGTACCATAGACGGCCACTAGGGGGTGCGTGCGCACGCCCACAGAGCCGATGCGAGTGCCCGGTGGTCGCGATCACCGCCGGGCTCCCGTGATTGCTCGGGGCACACCGAGAACCGGGATCGGTGTGTGTAAACTGGCAAACTGGCAAATTGGAGTGGATCCCTCTAGTGACTTCTCCTTCTCTCGTTATGTAAGTGGTGTTGAAGATACTTGAAGCTTTACGCTGGGTTGCACAAAAAAAAACTGTAGTGTGTACCAGGCTTTAACTGACTTTTTGTTCTACCATCTCTAGGTGGTTCTGACAGACCTCCATTCAAGCTGATCATCTCAAGGATCAGGTCACACCCTTTCCTGTCAAGATGCACTCTACTAGTGGTATGCATTCTTTTTGGGCTTTTCGGCATCAATCCGAAAACCCTGTTTCCCAGATTTGGAAGGCTGCCACCTGGTCCTCTGTTCACCAGGTGGACTTTGCTGCCCCCTCAGTTGGACTGCCTTTGGACATCTTGGAGATAAGACTTCCTGTGTGCCTTGATGGATGAGAAAGTAAATAGAATTTTTATACTCGCCATAGAATTATTTTCTTGGAGTTTGAGGGACACAGGTCCCACCCCTGTGTATTTATGGCCACGCTCTCATTACTGCTTTTCTACAAAACAGGCATGTTGGTTGTAACGAATTATCCAGGGCTGGCCTGCAGGATTTTTGTTTGCCAGGCCTCAAGTAGGCAGTAGTGTAACCCAGAGGTGAAAGACTTCTTGTGTTCCTCGGTAGTATCCAAGAAAGGATTTTACAGTAAGTAACTGTAATTTTACATTTTGTGTAAAAAAAAAATTTAGTGTGCTTCAAATCTGTGTTCTAAACCGAAGAACAAAAATATAATATTGCAGCTTTCCAGACCTTCGATGTGGCTGCTTTTTCCTTTATTTTCACCTGCTGGTCCTGCCACTAACACTTCCTGTACTAGGGTGATGCTTACTCACTGCACTGTATCTATAGAGGAGCAGCATTGTCACCCTACAACAGGGCTACAAACACCTTCCCCTCTACATTTTGCCATAAAATTGAAGATGGGTTGAGGGGGTTTTGTTGTCCAGAGAGATAGCTGGAAACAATGTAACTGATAAAAGTCAGCAAAGAGCACAGAACGTTTTCAGTTCACGCAGATTTCTGGCAGAATCAACGGGTAATTGTTTGCCCTTACAGAACAGATAAAACTAAACACTTTTTCAATGGTTTACCATTGAGTAACTTGCTGTTAGTGTCTCTTCTAGACCTCTAGGTGTCAGTGTTACAGCTGTTATGCATGTGTTTAGCTTAGTAGTAGCTGATCATATAGAACACATGCATATTTAAAGAATGTTTTTTTTTTTTTTTTTTTTTTTAAAAACACTTGTGTTGTCTACCAGCAAAGTAATCTGATAAAGCTGCAAGCCTAAGTATTTCTATAGGAAAGAGCCTGGTAACTTTAACTAGGTCTAGCGGGCTGAACAAGACCAAACTGAGCAGCTCGTGAGGAGGTCTATGTACTAACTATCCAATCTTAGTACAGCGATCTCCCCGTTGTGCTATTGTGTTCTGACAGGGGGACTGCCCCACCAGAACACACCGATAAGCGCTCGCAGCCATTGGCTGAGAGTGCTGAGCGGATGCCAATTGGCTGCTGGTTTTCCAGAATGCATGTTCGACAGAAGCCGGTTGCGAGATCAGCTTCTGTCAAACAAGGACCTGTACACACGGGCTGAATGTCGGTTGGTATCTACTGTGCTGGCTGATTTCGGACAATATTCGGCCCATGTGTATGGGGCATTAGAGTTTTTGCCTTACCAAAAGCAGAAGAAAAATGCATTCAAATCTATGCAACTCTTCACACCGGTCAATTTTGGGTCCGTTGCATTTTAAAAAATCCTGTATACTGCATTTTTGGTGCGGTAAAAATACTGCACTAAAAACGCACCTCCCCATTGAAAGGTAATGAAAACCGTGGCAAAAAGCACCTGCGGTTGCTGTTTTGGTTCGTTTTTTGAGTAAAATTGTACTTTTTTTTTCACAGGTGCAAAATGCATCAATAAGGTATATTTATTTTTACCACATTTTTGCAACAGAGCAGTGTAAGCAGCTTAAAAATGGCAATGGCATTTAAAAAGGCGTTCCACACATACAAGTGCCCATCTGATATTGGCAGTACAATTTTTCTGCTGGTAGAGAGAAGGGATTCCATGGAGAGTGTATGAATGGCAGCGTAATACAATTTCTTAAAGAAAACTAAAACAGCAATGACCATTAAAGTGTTATTCTGGGTAACATAAAATTGACATACATGGAGGCGCAATGGGTTGCCATTTAATAAGAATGACACCGCAAGGCACTAATGCATGCTCACTGCTTTACTGTGTGTTACATTTAAAGCATGCATTTTATTGTGCATTACTGCAGTGCGGGTAGTATAAACTAGGCCTTAAAGAAGAACTCCGGGCAAAAAAAAAAATTCTCTCATGCAGTGGGGCTGTGCCCTCACTGCAATGTGTAACTGCTTGTTTGTCTAGGGGATTTCAGAGTGGAGATTTACTTACCTAATCCGCCAATCCTCCAGGCGCAATACCAGTCCCTGCCACTTCTGCCCCTGCACGCCAGCGGTCTTGTGAATGGACTGTTCCTGGCGTCATTGTGCCCATAGACCAGCTCTGGACATAGGAACGACGGGAACAGTTCACCACTGGATGTGGGGCAGGGCGGTTTTCCAGAAGATCGAAGGATTGGGTAAGCATAGCCTTTCGGTGCACCCCCTAGACAAAACAATCAGGTAACCCGTGCAGTGCAGGCACAGCCCCACTGCTTGGGAGAAATGCATTTTTTTATGGCGTTATGCTTTAAGTATAACCGAAGTCTTCTGTTGTTTTTTTTTTTTTCTCTTTCACTGTGGATAAAGTGAGAGAGAATTAAAACTGCTGTCAGTTTATTTTTATTTTCCTTCTGTGTCTCATTAGGGAGATTAAACAGAATTCCTGATGACTCAAAAGGGAGTGAGACGATATCTTTCTAATGTGAGGGACGTTTTCCCTTCTATTGTTCTGATGGCAACTTAAAGTTTTAGATTTCCCTTCACTGTTATTCTTAGTGACATGCTGATCAGGGGGCTGAATCTCCCTAATGGGGATACATGCATCAATAAAAACCTGGCAGTGGTTTAACACCTTAACCACCAGTTCTGCCCTTAATTAAACTTTGGCGCCTATTCACACTAGCAGGTGCGCATTATGCTTTATATAACATGCGTGCTGTTGTGCGCCGTGCAGGGCTGGTACGATGCTCTGTTTTACCTTTTTATTGTTTGTTTTGTTTTTGTTTTTTTTACTTTATGCACCACAGAGTGTTTGGTGATGCGAATTGTACTGAGTAGAAATTCATTTTTACCCGATGCACACCATCGCACATGTATCGTGAGAACAGGGCCCTTGCGTTGAGCCTGAACTGATAAATGCACCTGGTGCGAACAAACCTTTTTATAGTCACCTCAGTTCATGCATCCAATTGCTCCAATTTTGCATTTATTGCAATCCGTTTCATTCATTTACTGCACTGTAATGTGCATGGGCCCCAATTGTCATTCTTACATAATGTATATTTTTTGTGGTTCATGTGGCAGGGGGTGTGTTCTATGCCTGAATATCCTGTGCTAACTGGCACACTGCCCTCTCATTCAGCTAATGGTGCTGATGCTGTGGGAAGGTATATCTGATGTAGGAATCGCAGGATGAGGCAAAATATAAATGTAGTGCAGTACAAAAAACATTGAATGTTATCGTGAGAAGATTCATAAATATATAAAAATATGTGATAAAGCTCATAAAGTGAGTGTTCAAAAGAAGTGATCCTTTCTGTGTTCCTGTCAGCTGGATTACTAACTCACCAGAGATCAAGGCTGCTCAATTAAGTGCAGCATAAACGCATAAGGGTCACAGACACTGGGGACCACTTCTATATCTTCCAGCCAGTCCCACCATCAAAGTGTCCTCTTATAAACTGGAACTCAGGAAAGAAACCATAAAAAAACTGTCAACTAAGGGGTCACACCCATGAATAAAGCGCAACACTGTGCAAAGAGAAAGTGTCCAACAGACCACCAGCTTTCACCCACATGCAATGCGCACTCACAGCCGATGATGCTGCCAGGTGAGTGTGCAACAAAAGGTGCTTAGTGATAACAAATGCAGACATCAATCTGAAACATGGTTTCTTTCCTGAGTTCCAGTTTATAAGAGGACGCTCTGATGGTGGGACTGGCTGGAAGAAGTAGAAGTGGTTTTTCCAGTATCTGACGTTTATGCTGCACTTACTGTAAGTGAGCAGCCTGGATCTCTGGTGAGTTGGTAATCCAGCTGACTGGAACACGGAAAGGATCACTTTTTTTTTTTTTTGAACACTCATTTTATAAACTTTATGAACTCTGTCACGTTTTTACATATTTATGAATTCCGTCATGATAATATTTAAAGGTTTTTGTACTTTAAGAGATGCATTTATTTGTTTTTGGTTTATCACTGAAGGTTGAGTATATTGCCTTTCATTTGCTAACAGCTAGTCTTCAGGTGTAAAGCGCTGACTTTGTTTCTAATCACAAAATGAGGCCAATGAGGAGGAGAGGGTAGAGGTCACTTGTAAGGTTTGGATGCAGTTTGAGACACTTCAGTCAGTATAAAAAACGGACAAGTGTAGGTTCACTGTTAATAACCTACCTTCCCTTAAAGCAACCAGGACTACCAGTACCATGTTGCACTTGGATGGATCCCATTTCCCAGCAACTGGGCAGCAAGAAAACGCTGGGAGAAAGGATGTCAGTCCTGCCAGGAACAGGAAGAAAACATCAGGGATCACCAGTTTACAGGTAAGTACCAACCACACCACAAAGTCCAGTGGTACCCCTTGCTAATTCCTTCCATCTGTCATAAGTTTCACCCAGCCTGCAATGAATAATATATTATCCCTGTCCATGTTTCTGGACCGGTTGTCGGTGTTCATGCGTACCCTGCTGTTGACAGGGTAACCCAGCGACAGATACCTTTTTCTCCATGTGAATGTGATGAGCAGAGATGGCCTTCTGTGAGAAATAATGATGGCATGGACCTGCCACCATATGAAATGCAGTTGGTGAACTGGCAGAAGGGGGCTGTTTTCACCAGCTGGTATGGGAGCAGTTGATGGGCTAGCAGATTTGCCAAGCTAGCATTCAGATGCTGGGTGTAGGAGTTGTTTGGGGACAGATTTTTTTCTGATCCAGCAACTGGGGAAGGGAAACCTGGTATGGGAAGGTTGCCACTGCAGATAGTGTTAGTGCTGCTGAGGTTCCATCCTTTGCTTCACCTTTCTCTATTTGGCCCCATTACCTTCCTCATTACTGGTCATAGAAAGGAAAGGCTTCTGAGCACCCTGGTAAACCTTTCCACCCTATTGCTGGATTCAGCAGAGGTCCTTGGACCACTGGAATGTGTGGAGGCCATGCCTGTTGGTGCCTAGTTGTCCGCATCAAGTGCTGCTTCCACCCAGCTCTCTGGTCCAACATCATGTGGTTGAGCATGCACTTCATACCCAAGTAGCAGGTGCTCTAGCCGTGACTTATCCTCTGCAAACACAGTCTCTCCCGGGTCACAGCTTCACAGTACTGAAGCGAAAGGATTGACATTACAGCCAGAAGCATTGACAGCCTCATATTTCCAAATCTGCACTGTCAGCACCTGAGAAATGACAGAAGCCTTGAGTACCATAATAACTGCCTGCTTAGCAGTGGCCCTGCACCACAGGGATACCATTGTCAATCCATAACAGGAGGTTTCCAAAAAAAGAACCTTCATGGCAAGATCGCCAAGTAGTTAATCATGGTTCACATCTATGCGTGTGTGTGTGTGTGTGTGTGTGTGTGTGTGTGTGTGTGTGTGTGTGTGTGTGTGTAGGGCATTCATTTCCATTGGCAAAACCTGGGGAAAGAAGTCCCTGCCCCCTCTGTAAAATCGCACCTCACTGAACTGCAAGTGCCTGTTTGGCATGTGCGATGGCGGTGACCGATGCATGAGGGTGCCATTAAGAAAGAATGGCACCCACGTGTGTCTGCTAAAGAGCAGTGCGTTTCTGTGCATGTCAGGAAAGTGTTTTGCATGCATTACTGACACACATAGATGTAAACCAAGCCTTAAAGAAATCTGCATATTTAAAAATATTGAAAATAACTTTTGAAGTTACATTACAAGTTACATCTTACAGTATGAGATTTTAGTCATTGGGATTACATCTACCCTGAAATGCATTGTAATGGTACATTTTGAATGAATTTCTTTGCAAAGGCTGACTCGAAATTCAAAATACAGAACTGAAAGTGATCAGAAAAAGCAGGGGATGTTCAAACACTAGGGACATTCCAAATGCTTACAATTCTTAGAACAGCACCTAGGATGATTGGCCAGGAAGCTGGTACCTCAGGAGCCACACACTACAAGGTGGTAGAGGAACAGAAATGTCCCCATTGTAGCAGTGTCACTCTTCACACTCCAACCACACTCTGCTCCTCTTCCTCCACCCGGCTGCTATTACTGCAAACACCAGCTCCCAAAATGACTACTGGCCAGAGCCGCTGCTGAGTAAACTAGAACTCCTGAACAGTGTGCTGAACACTGCAAAATACAATGTAACAGTATTGTTACTTTGTATTTACTCTGATCTACATATGAATGATACAAAGGGAGGACCCTTCAATCTGCACATGATAAACAGAAATAAAATGCTGCCATTACAAAATAAACTGGCGATTGTGCGGTCATGCAAAACTGCAAAATTTATATCATTTTTTCACACAAATAGAGCTTTCTTTTGGTGCTCTTTGATCACTTCTGGGTTTTTTATGATATAAATGAAACCAGACCGAAAATGTAGAAAAAAAAACAATTTTTTACTTTCTGCTATAAAACATATCCAATAAAAAAAAAATCTCTTCCTTAATTTTAGCTAAAATATATTCTGCTACAGTTGTGCTCAAAAGTTTGCATACCCTGGCAGAAATTGTGAAATTTTTATATTAAAAATATGACTAATGCCAAAAAACTTTTATTCAAAGGATAGTGATCACATAGTTTGTTTGTTTTTTTCCCTAATGATAACAGAAATCACCCAAATGGCCCTGATAAAAGGTTTACATACCCTGGAATGTTTGGCCTTGGTACAGACACGGAAGGTGGCGCACACAGGTTAAAATGGCTATTAAAATTTATTTTCCCACATTTGTGGCTTTTTAAATCGGAATTGGTGTCTGGGTATAAATAGTCAATGAGTTTGTTAGCTCTCACATGGATGCATTAAGCAGGCTAGATACTAAGCCATGGGGAGCAGAAAAGAATAGTCAAAAGACCTGTGTAACAAGGTAATGAAACTTTACAAAGATGGCAAAGGATATAAAAAGATATCGAAAGCCTTGAATATGCCAGTCAGTACTGTTCAATCATTCAATAAGAAGTGGAAAATTTGGGGATCTCTGATACCAAGCCACGGTCAGGTAGATCAAGAAAGATTTCAGCCACAACTGCCACAGGAATTGTTTGGGATACAAAGAAAAACTCACAGGTAACCTTAGGAGAAATACATGCTGCTCTGGAAAAAGATGGAGTGGTTTTTAAGGAGCACAATACGATGATACTTAAACAAAAAAGAGCTGCATGGTCAAGTTGCCAGAAAGAAGCCTTTACTGTACAAGTTCCACAAAAAAGCCTGGTTACAATATGCCCAACACCTTGACATGCCTCATTGGCTTTTTTGTGGCATTGGCGCAGTAAAGGCTTCCTTCTGGCAGCTCAACCATGCAGCTCTTTTTTGTTCAAGTATCGAATTGAATTGAATTGTGCTTCTTAAAAACAACCACACCGTCTTTTTGGAGAGCAGCCTGTATTTCTCCTGCGGTTACCTGTGGGTTTTTCTTTGTATCCTCAGCAATTCTTCTGTCAGTTGTGGCTGCAATCGTTTTTGGTCTACCTGACCTTGGCTTGGTATCAAAAGAGCACCTATTTTTCCACTTCCTAAGGGATTAAACAGTACTGATTGGCATATTCATGGCTTTGGATATCTTTTATATCCTTTTCCGTCTTTTATAAACTTCCATTACTTTGTTACGCAGGTCTTTTGACTGTTCTTTTCTACCTCCTCATGGGTCAGTGTCTAGCCTGCTTAGGGCATCCAAGTGAGAGCTAACAAACTCATTGACTATTTATACACAGACACTAATTGTGATTTAAAAAGCCACAAATGTGGGAAATTAACCTTTTAATTGCCATTTTAACCTGTGTGTGCCACCTTCTGTGTCTGTACCAAGGTCAAACATTCCAAGGTATGTAAAACTTTTAATCAGGGCCATGTGGGTGATTTCTGTTATCTTTAATTTTTTGGCTCCTTTTAAAATCATATGTGATAATGGCTTCATGTGATCACTATCCTTAAATAAAAGACAGTTTTTTGGCATGATTAGTCATATTTTCAATATAAATGCCAAAATTTTACAATTTCTGTCAGGGTATGCAAACTTTTGAGCACAACTGTACATGTCTTTGATAAAAATAAAAAAAAATCCCAAAAAGTGTATATCGATTGGTTTGCGTGAAGGTTATAGCACCTACAAACTATGGTATTTATACTGGCATTTATTTATTTTTTATACTACTAATGGCAATCAATGAATTGTAATAGGCCTGTGGTGGCCAATCTGACACTGACGCTGGGGAGAACTGACTAACTGCCACTGACATCATCAGTGACATAAATACAGTGATAATACTATACACCATCACTGTACCAATGACACTGGCTGGGAACGGGTTAACATCTAAGGCGATCGAGGGGTTAAATGTGTGCCTAACTCTATGTAATATATGTAAAGTGTGCTGCTTTTTACTAATCTCCTAAGTTTCTCATCCCTGCTTTACAGAGATCGTTCCCTGTGTACAGAGTTCTGTGTTGAATGTCAACACAGAGCTCTGGGCTTTAAATGTGCACAGCGAGTCAGCATATCCCGGCAGTGAATCATTGGCCCGGGACTTGCTGGTAGGCTCCCGCTGTGATTGTACACACATGTGCACGGCCTAACCCTGAAAGGAGGCCGTGACATACTGGTACATCGCTTTGCCTACAGCGGCCGCTCGTCCACAGTACAATGCGGGCTGGTTGTCGCTAATTGGTTAAAGTTAAACTGAAGGCTCGTTCACAACAGAACATGGTGGAGGAAACCTGTGTTTTCTGCACCGTGTTAAAAACACCTCGGTGTGTGATCTGCTGTGGGTATCAATATGTTCCTAAGGACACCCCAAACACAGATTGTAAATGCAGTGCGTTTGTCTGCACCAGATTGCATAATACTGCATCACCATGCGATGTGGGGTGGTGAGTTTTTGAAAAGTAGTGTGATTTCAGCCCATTCAGATGAATGTGATCTACTGCAAATCACCCCCTGAAGATGCGGGTAGCCACGAAATGTATAGGGCGGAGCCTGTTCTGTGATGTCATTGCGCACGCTGCCATCCGGCAGCTGATGCTGTATTACATGCCTGTTATGTGACTTTGTTAGCGACTACCACACAGTTTAATAGATCTGCTTTGTGGAAGATATTGGGCCATTTTATTTTTGAATGATACTGGTGCTTCTCTTGTGATGGACGTTGTGAAGATTGGAGGTGTCCTGGGGCTATCCATTAGAGATGCTGGCCGCTGTGCCCGGGATTAGTGGAGAACCTCGCCATATTAACGTCCTATGATGTGGAGGTTAACTCTTAAGCACTGTCTGTTAGTGGTGGTGATCTCCCACTCAGAGTTGTAATCCGTAATAAGATATTGCGACAGCAATGGCATGGCCACATATTGTTTACATTTGTTTATTTATGGACATTTATGAGTTTTGTACACTTTTTTTGTATATCGTATTGTCATATCAAATGACTGATATCAAAGCACTTTATTGACACATTTGAATTACTGGCCAATAGCACTCTATTGTTGGATTAATTATTGCACAATAGGCACTTTTATGAAATGTATTTGTCAGTTGGTTTACAGAATGTAAGCACTTTTAGACAATTTAAAGAGACAGCGCACTATTTTTGTTTATTTTGTACATATCTTGTATTTAGTTTGAGTGGTAGTTGCAGTCGTGCTCATTGTTGGACGTTGTTTGCAAGAATTTTCTAATGTTAATACTTGAGATCTTGTTGACAGAAAGATGCTGAGTAAAGAGCCAGTTCATACCAGAATGCGGTACCAGAAACCCACGTTCACTGCATGTTTCCCACATCGCGTTCAAAACACACTGCAGTGTGATCTGCAGTGGGTGTTAAGGTAAGGCCACCCCAAACGCAGGACACAAACGCTATGCATTTGCCTGCACCGTATCGTACAGGACAGAAGTACAGTAGTACCTTGGATTACGAGCATAATCTGTTCCAGAAGAATGCTTGTAATGCAAAGCACTCATATATCAAAGCACATTTCCCTATAGGAATCAATGGAAACTCAGATAAATTGTTCCACAACCACTGCTTGTCTATGCAGTACCGCATGTTGCCAGAGGTGGGGGGCGCCAGAGACACTCGGAAATGCACGGAGACCACTCTGAGACACTCGGAAATGGAGTGTTTCAGAGTGTCTCCGTGCTTCACTGGCGCTCCCGCACCTCTGGCCAAATGCGGTACTGCATGCCCCAGAGGCTTGAATCCTGCTTGTCTTGCGAGTCAGGATTAAAAAAAAAATTAAAAAAAATGAATGGGCTCAATCGCACCGCGTTGAACTGCATGTGAATTGCATGGGAACGCGGAGCCTGTTCCTGTGTGATTCCTGATGTGATCGGGCCCTTAAATTTTCTGTAAATGTTGGTATGTGTATACATGCGTAAAAATCTTCTTGTGTTTCAATACACATGCGTATAGTACGCTCCATTGAGTGACATTGGTGAGACCAGTCAGGGACCAGCACTGCTGGAGCGTAGGGACTCTCCTAGCTGTGGGGGAAGAACTCCTCCAGTGAGAGTGGGGGTGAAGAGAAAGGAAAGATAGATTTTGGTGGTAGGGGACTCAACTCTTAGGACAGAGAGGCCAATTTGTAACAAAGACCTGAAGCGCCGAACAGTATGTTGTCTACCGGGCGCTCGGGTTCGGCACATCACTGATCTGGTGGACAGATTACTGGGAGGGGCTGGGGAAGACCCAGCTGTCATGGTGCACGTTGGCACCAATGACAAAGTCAGAGGCAGATGGAGTGTCCTAAAGAACGATTTTAGGGACTTAGGAGCTAAATTGAGGAAAAGGACCTCCAAGGTAGTATTCTCAGGAATACTACCGGTACATCGAGCCACACCAGAAAGGCAGAGGGAGATTAGAGAAGTAAACAAGTGGCTGAAGAGCTGGTGTAGTAAGGAGGAGTTTGGGTTCATGGAGGACTGGGCCAACTTCTCAGTCGATAACCGGTACTATAGAAGGGACAGACTGCACCTAAATGAGGAGGGTGCAGATCTGCTGGGAATGAAGATGGCCAAAAAGTTAGAGGGGTTTTTAAACTAGGCGATGGGGGGAGGGTCCAGGGGTAGATATAGTCAGCGCGGAACATATACCAGAGGGTAGTATTGAGGGCATTAGTGGTATGTTGACCAAAGCACATAAACCCAAGGTGGGTATAGTAGCAAGTCCTAGTTGCAATCTCGGAACACCCAATAAGAGGATAAGATGTGACCGGTCTAAACTATGTGGCATGTTCACCAATGCCAGGAGCCTGGAGGACAAGATGGGTGAACTAGAGATACTTTTGTTCGCGGAGGATTTGGACTTGGGAATTTCAGAGACCTGGTTCAACAGCTCTCATGATTGGCTGGCAAACATTCAAGGGTATACCCTATATCGCAAGGATAGAGAGGGTAAAAAATGGGGAGGGGTATGCCTATATATCAAGAATAATGTACAAGTGAATGTGAGCGATGACATCACTAAGGGAGCTAGGGAGGAGGTGGAATCCTTATGGGTGGAGCTCCAAAAGGACGAAGCTAAGAGGAAAATACTGGGAGTATGCTATAGGCCCCCTAACCTGAGGGAGGAAGGGGAGACAGATCTCCTATCACAATTTGGATTAGCAGCAAGGATAGGAAGTGTTGTCATAATGGGGGATTTCAACTATCCAGACATAGACTGGGCGGAGGGAACCGCGCATTCATCTAAGGCTCTCCAGTTCCTAAATGTCTTGCAGGACAATTTTATGGGTTAGATGGTAGACGCACCAACTAGAAATAAAGCGTTACTGGATCTACTAATTACCAACAACACAGACCTGATCACGGATGTGGAAATAGGGGCAATTTAGGTAACAGCGATCGCAGGTCAATTGGCTTCAGTATAAATCACACAAATAGGAAACATAAGGGGAATACAAAGACACTGAATTTCAAAAGAGCCAACTTCTCTAAACTACGAGCCTAGCTAGAAGGCATAAATTGGGACAAAAGTTTAGGAACAAAGAACACGGAGGAGAGATGGGTTTGCTTTAAGAGCATATTAAATAAATTAGCCAATGCATCCCATTGGGTAATGAATTTAAAAGAGCGAACAAAAGTTCTGGATGGCTTAACTCCAATGTAAAAATGCATATAAAAGCAAAGGAGAAGGCCTTCAAAAAATACAAGGTTGAGGGATCATCATCATCAGCATTCAGACTTTATAAAGAATGCAACAAGAAATGTAAGGGTGCAATAAGGATGGCTAAGATAGAACATGAAAGGCACATAGCAGAGGAGAGCAAAAAAAATCCCAAGAAATTCTTCAAGTATATAAACAGTAAAAAAGGGAGGACAGACCATATTGGGCCCCATAAAGAATGAGGAAGGACATCTGGTTACAAAGGATGGGGCGATGGCGATGGTATTGAATTTATTCTTCTCCTCGGTCTTCACGAGGGAATCGGGGGGCTTCAGTAACCAAAATTGCAGTGTTTATCCTCCTGACACATCACAGGAAGCACCTCCATGGTGAACAGAGGACAGAATTAAAATTAGACTTGGGAAACTTAACATTAATAAATCACTGGGACCAGATGGCTTGCATCCGAGGGTACTTAGGGAACTCAGTCAAGTAATTGCCAGACCATTGTTCCTAATTTTTACTGACTGGAATGGTACCAGCTGATTGGAGAAAAGTCAATGTAGCACCAATATTTAAAAAGGGCCCAAAATACATCCCTGGGAATTACAGACCAGTTAGCCTAACATCAATTATATGTAAACTCTTGGAGGGTATAAGGTACTATATAAAAGATTTTAGTAATGAGAACGGTATCATTAGCAGTAATCAGCATGGATTCATGAAGAATCGTTCTTGCCAAACCAATCTATTAACCTTCTATGAGGAGGTGAGTTGCCATCTAGATAAAGGAAGGCCCGTAGATGTGGTGTATCTGGATTTTGCAAAAGCATTTGACACAGTTCCCCATTAACGTTTACTGTACAAAATAAGGTCCGTTGGCATGTACCATAGGGTCAGTACATGGATTGAAAACTGGCTACAAGGGCGAGTTCAGAGGGTGGTGATAAATGAGTACTTGAAATGGTCAGGGGTGGGTAGTGGGGTACCCCAGGGTTCTGTGCTGGGACCAATCCTATTTAATTTGTTCATAAACGACCTGGAGGACGGGGTAAACAATTCAATCTCTGTATTTGCGGACAATATTAAGCTAAGCAGGGCAATAACTTCTCCGCAGGATGTGGAAACCTTGCAAAAAGACCTGAACAAATTAATGGGGTGGGCAACTACATGGCAAATGAGGTTTAATGTAGAAAATTGTAAAATAATGCATTTGGGTGGCAAAAATATGAATGCAATCTATACACTGGGGGGAGAACCTCTGGGGGAATCTAGGATGGAAAAGGACCTGGGAGTCCTAGTAGATGACAGGCTCAGCAATGGCATGCAATGCCAAGCTGCTGCTAACAAAGCAAACAGAATATTATATGCATTAAAAAGGGATCAACTCCAGAGATAAAGATAATTCTCCCGCTCTACAAGACTCTGGTCCGGCCGCACCTAGAGTATGCTGTCCAATTCTGGGCACCAGTCCTCAGGAAGGATGTACTGGAAATGGAGCGAGTACAAAGAAGGGCAACAAAGATAATAAAGGGTCTGGAGGATATTAGTTATGAGGAAAGGTTGTGAGCACTGAACTTATTCTCTCTGGAGAAGAGACGCTTGAGGGGATGTGATTTCAGTATACAAATACCAGGCTGGTGACCCCACAATAGGGATTAAACTTTTTCGCAGAAGGGAGTTTAACAAGATTCGTGGCCACTCATTAAAATTGGAAGAAAAGAGGTTTAACCTTAAACTACGTGGAGGGTTCTTTAGTGTAAGAGTGGCAAGGATGTGGAATTCCCTTCCACAGGTGGTGGTCTCAGGGGGAGCATCGATAGTTTCGAGAAACTATTAGATAAGCACCTGAACGACCGCAACATACAGGGATATACAATGTAATACTGACATATAATCACACACATAGGTTGGACTTGTGTCTTTTTTCAACCTCACCTACTATGCAACTAGGTATAGACCCATATGCATGTAAATTACTGCAACATTTTCTGTAACATTTTCTGCTTTTGTTAGGCCCCTTTCACACGAGGCGGACTCTGCTTCCACGGAGTCCGCCTCTGTCCGCTGGCTCAGCAGGAGATCTCCGCTGTGCCGGCGGATGACAGGTCCCTCTCTGCTCACTGAGCGGGGAGGGGCTTGTAAGGCGCTGCTGCCGCCTATGGAGGGATCGGATGAAAACGGACAGCATGTCCGTTTTCATCAGATCTCATCCGATCCGCCAGCGATGGACCTGGACGTAGGGCCATCCGTCTGCTTTTAGCGGATCGGACCGGGTCAGATGTCAGGGGACATGTCTCCGCTGACATCCGTCGCTCCATAGGTTAACATGGAGCGCCCGTTCAGGTCCGCCGTCAAAACTGACAGGCGGACCTGAACGGTCCGATCGTGTAAAAGGGGCCTTATACAACTCTGTACTCATGGCTGTATTACTGATCTTTACTCAGCTGTGTATATCCTTCCATAGACAGCAATGCATCTATATCCAGATTAATAAAAAGATGCAGCTCTTTTTTTATTCCAAGAGGCCTAAGGCTGGGTTCACACTATTGTGGTTGCAGGAATGTGTGTAAATCACACGTGTTCCTGCACCCACAGCCAAAACGTGCTGCTGTTTAAAGTTGAACTTTAGTCAGAAAATTAAAGCGTAAGGTTAAGAAAAAAAACATTCCCTCTGGGTGCTGCACATTGTAAGGTTTATAACAACCTTTGTTGCAGATTCCTACCTTTTTTTGTTGTTCTGAAGAAATCGCTGTGTTTCTCTCTGCCTCTGTACTGAGTGGGTCTATTGGGAGTAGTTTCATAATTAACTATCAGCTGTGGCAGCTTTAGAGCACTAATAAAGGAAATCTGCTGGGCCTGCATCCCTTTTAGACATGTTCCTATTCAAAGTATCTCTGCAAAAATGACATTTTTGCTGCAGGGGATGCCTGAAATCTGACTTGTATCTTAGGCAGACTTCTGGGAAAATTGGTGAACCAATCACACAAGCAGGAAATAATTTCTGGGGAATGGTCAGTATACATTCTGTGTACAGAACAACTCCAGGTAGCCATATTGCAATGCATTCTCAGAAAATTAGAGTGGCTGCAGATTGAAAAGGAAAGGTAATTTTTAATAACATTCAACTACAATATGATTGATGTTGCAATTATATGCGCTATATTATTTTTTCTGTATTTGCTATTTTTTTCCCCCACAAAAGTGGAGTTACCCTTTAAGTCCTGCTAGATCACTTCGGGCTGGCCCCTTTTGCAGGCATAGCTATGTAAAACATTACAAATAAGTGCCTATACAGCAAATTCAAAAAGGTAACCAGTAGTAAGTTACTAGCATCGCTACTAGTAACTTACAATTGGTTACCTTTTAGATTTTGCACACAGGTTTTATAGTGAAGTAACACGTATACAGTATAATTGGTATTTTTAGCACATTTATTCCCTTTGGTAGGAAAACTCATTGCAGAGTTGGGGTTGTTTTTCAGATGCCAGTGCCTATACTGTTTAAAATCCAGTAATAAATTGTCTACATGCCTCCAATTGCATCAATTCTGAAAAAACGCATAGGGCGGAGTCAACGTTCGTCAGGTCACAACGCGCACCATAACCATGAGATTGATTGGTTCCCAGGACCCATATTTCTGTATACAGGCGGGATTTTATCTTCTGTAATGTGAGTTGCTAGCATCATTTTATTTTTATAAATACGCTTTACAGTTTTACACTTTGTGGCCATTTTCTATCCATCCTTTATGTACACCACAATATAAGCTCTGACACCACTCTCATCCATTTCTGAGGACAAAGATCACTGGATGTTCAATCCCTGTTTGGATATACAGACAGTGCATCCGACTCTATCATTTAGAGCCCACTGTTTCCAGTAAGGAGGCATTTTGCACATTTGGCAGGGGTACACTTGGGTGGCTTACAGATTGACCTGTTTACCACACCCACATTGGATACACACCAATTTTTCTAATCAATTGAAATGACACCTTCTGACTTTCTGTATGAAACACTCCAATGAACTGTTTTATTACACAGGACTTTTTCTCTTGTTCTTTTCATCACAATTTTATATATATTTTTTCTGTTGTAGCTTACTTTCTAGTGTGGCAAATCTGTTACCTTGCACAATACATTGTGTCAGGGAACTCCTGTGAGACGTTTGGCTAATAGAAATGCGCATGCACCTCTGCAGAACAGTTATCAGGAATGCGCATGCACGCGGGAATGTGCACACGATGTATGTTGGCGCTAGACGGACTATTTAGGATGCTTCTGTTGTGCTCTAATGCTGACAGGTCTTCAGCTGTTCCCTGTGTACTTCCAGTGTGTTCTCTTGGTTGCCGACCCGGCTTACTATTGACCTGATCCTGCTTCTGTCTTGTCACTAGTTCCTGACTTTGGCTCTGCTCTTTATTTGGTACCTTGCTGCCCGCCTGTTAATAACCCTGGCTAATCTTGTGACCACGCTTCTGTCTCTGATCCAGGCTTAACTGACGCACATGTGATCACTTATGACACCAGACCTTTGACAGTTTGCTTGAGAACACAAGCAAAGCAATCCTGGAATTCCAGGATTGTAACTTGGTTTTTTTAAACTGTTAAATTGATGGGTTTGGTTCTGCTTTATGATTTATTGCTGTTCAGGGGCTCTGGGCTTCAGCAAAATGGCAGCCTCCAGCAAGAAGAGTCTGGAGCAATACTGGAAGTAATTTACAGCACACACTAATTTTGGTGGCATAATTATTAATGTGGAATGTATGTTCCTTGCTAAAAAAACATTGTTGTTCTGGTAAAGATTCGCTTCCGGACCGCCCACCGTCGTTGTTATACGTCAGTACTTTGCAGAGGTATATCGTTGTTATGGCAGAAGCAAGCTGCCATAACCCCGGTGTCCGCTTCAAGATAAGTGGTCTCTGTGGCGGATTCGCCGCGAGAACACTTTTATCAGCGGCGGGAGAGGGCCCCCTCCACCGCTTACTGGAGCCGTCGGCATCAGCGGAGGCGATCGGATCCTTCTTCTGGCCTGACATGGAGACGAGTGAGGGGAAGATGGCCCCCACCCGTCTCCATATCAATGCAGGGGGGAGCGACGTCAAAACGTCACTTCTGCCCATAGCTCTTAAAGGGCCTTTTTTTTTTTTTCAATTTTATTTTAAATGACAATTTATTTTTTTTAATTGCATCTTAGTGTAAATATGAGATCTGAGGTCTTTTTGACCCCAGATCTCACATTCAAGAGGTCCTGTCATGCTTTTTTTCTATTACAAGGGATGTTTACATATCTTGTAATAGGAATAAAAGTGACGCAGTGTAAAGATAAAAGGTAAAATAAATAAGATTTTTTTTTTTTTTAACGCGCCCTGACGAGCATGCGTGCAGAAGCAAACGCAATAATTCTAGCCCTAGACCTCCTCTGTAACTCAAAACATGCAACCTGTAGAATTTTTTTTTAAACGTCGCCTATGGAGATTTTTAAGGGTAAAAGTTTGTCGCCATTCCACGAGCGGGCACAAGTTTGAAGCGTGACATGTTGGGTATCAATTTACTCGGCGTAACATTTTCTTTCACAATATAAAATTAATTGAGCTAACTTTACTGTTGTCTTATGTTTTTAAATCAAAAAAGTGTATTTTTTCCAAAAAAAAGTGCGCTTGTAAGACCGCTGCGCGAATACGGTGTGACAAAGTATTGCAACGACCACCATTTTATTCTCTAGGGTGTTAGAAAAATGTATAATGTTTGGGGGTTCTAAGTAATTTTCTAGCAAAATAAGAAAACTGTTTCATCTTGTAAACACCAAATCTCAGAAAGAGGCTCGGCCCTTGAGCGGTTAAGCAGACGCACAGGGGTGCCATTAGGGCTTATTGAGAGATAGAGCTGCGGTTTCAGAAAAGCTTTGTGGGATTTTTTCCCCGTGTTCTGCAAGTACAGCCCCTCATTCAAAGGGAATGGCCTGCTGCGCCCACATCAACGCATTTCGCAGAAAATGCACAGACATGAACTTAGACACTTGCTGTCCATTGTGTATGTTCCTGATGTGTTGCAGCCTATTGAAGAGAATAACCCATGGTGTGAGCTGCCCCCCAGTTATGTAGAGGAGGGGGTGGGGTGGTAAAGTTGCTTGTACTGGCATTGGGAGCAGGTAAATGTCTCTATCATGACATCTCTTGTACTCTAAACCCAATATGAGGACCAATGAACATAGGTCATATATGTAGTACGCCTGGCACTCGGGTCACGTGACGTACCCGGATGACGTCGTTGTTTTGCCTGATTTTTGCACTGCAGCAGTTCCACGTTCCCAATCACGTGGCGCCGGATGACAAGCCCCCCGCTCACGTGACCCGCCCGGCCCAACCACATTACGTAATGCCGTTGTTCTATTTCCAGAGACAATGCCGAGCGACGTCACTGGTAGAGGGGTCCCTGCTGTGAGTGACAGGCGCGTGCCAAGCGGTGACGTCTCCACCCACCTTCCCCTCTGCCTGCAGAGCAGCGCACGCAATCCATGGAGGGGGGATCAGAGCAGGCAGGGGGCACGCTTTGTGTACAATAAATATAATATATATACGTGTGTGTGTACCCTATGATCGGGTGATCAGGGTCAGAGCTCCGATGTATGTGCAGGGTGATCGGAGAGTGATGTCGCTGCACGTGCAGGCAGGATTAGTTGTCAGAGCTCAGCTGCCACATGCACAGCGATCAGAAGTCGGAATGTGGGTGGTGAGCCCCCCCTGGCCGTGCACAGCTCCATGCATAGAAGTCTGCCAGAGAGACACATTGGGTCCGATGACGTCACTACCTCCATGGCTTGCACACATTTCCCGGAGTGTGCCAATCATATGCGAGGATGCAAATGGGCGTGGCTTCTGCCCCCTGGGCGTGCCCCTGTCAAACCAAAGGCCCAATCCCTGCCAAGCCTTGTTGACAGCAGTTCCTGCCTTCTTTCGCGACACTGTTATTGGTCTGCCCCATTTGGAAGCTGAGCCAATGAGGCCTCGCGGGCGGGCTTCGTGCTGCTGCGGAGCTGCCAATGGGTGGTCGCCACTGTGCCAGTGGGCGTATCGGCGCAGGCGAGAAAGGGGCGTAGCTTGCAGGAGCCGATAAACAACAATCCCAGCGCTTCCCCTCCTCCGGTAGAGTCCGGTCAGTGAGACAGCGGGACACGGAGAAGTCACGGAGCGCCCAGCTCACCGCACACACGGAACAACCTCCCCCCCCCCTTCCGCCAGTATTCTGCCTCATTACCTCCGCCGGTACACCGTGCCCTGCCACCACCACTCCTCTCTCCTTCTCCTTGGTGCTGGAAAATGGCGGCCTCGGTCTGTGTCAACATCCAGATGCTGCTGGAGGCGGCGGAGTATCTGGAGCGGAGGGAGAGAGGTGAGATGGGGATCCGGGGCTTGTGTGTCACTGCTGGGGGAGGGGAGGAGGATGGGGGACTACAAGGATCAGCATGGAGAGCACTGACTGCTGGGACTTGTAGTGCTTCCCTGGATGGAGGCCTCAGTACCAGAAGTAACGTGTACCCGTTATTATCACTTCCAGCACACCTCATCCCTGGCCTGGGATTATACACCCCCCCCCCCCCCAATGTGTGTATATGGACTGCCTGTATACATTATATATACACAACATACCCCAGGAGGTCTGGGCTCTATACACCAATAAACACTCTATATATGTTCTGTGTGTAGATATATATACCCATAACGTGTATGTAAAATATATATATTTTTTTACACATGTGCGTGTGTGTGTTAGTAAAAACACTAATAATATCCCCATGAGGTGTATGTAAAATAATAATTAAAACAATTCTATATTTTATAAATCTATATCTGCACCTGAGCACATGATTGGAGTATTCCTAGATGTGTGCACTGTATAAACATCTAATCGCACGCCATGAGCTCCCTTTGTGTGTGAAGCAGACTGTATACATACATACATACATACATATATATATATATACATACATACATACATACATACATACATACATACATAGCACAATAAAGAGCTGCCTACAGATCTGTCTGTGTATAACAAATGGTACAGGATTTGTGAATGGAGACTTGTGTAGTACACATCATATGTGTGAATACATCATGTGTAGGTGCTGCTGGAATATAAATAAATCTGTATTGTGTGTCAAGCTTATGTGGTCACGTGTCGGAGGTATGTGTTATATGGTCGTGTGTTATTGTCATATATTGGAGCTACATACACACCATTGTGTTTCAGATGCATGTGTATGTTATTGTCTCGGAGGTGCGTGTTCTGTCATCACGTGTTTGTAGATGTGTGATATGATGTCATGTGTTGTAGATGTGTGACATGTCAACATAGAGGTGTAATGTGTTGGAGGCACGTTATATCGTCATGTGTCGTAGATGTGTGATATGTCGTCATGTGTCGGAGGTACGTGTTCTGTCATCATGTGTCGGAGGTACGTGTTCTGTCGCCATGTGTCGTAGGTACGTGTTCTGACGTCGTGTGTCGGAGGTACGTGTTCTGACGTCATGTGTCGGAGGTACGCGTTCTGTCGTCATGTGTCGGAGGTACGCGTTCTGTCATGTGTCAGAGGTATGCGTTCTGTGGTCATGTGTCGGAGGTACGCGTTCTGTCGTGTCAGAGGTACGCGTTCTGTCGTTATGTATCGGAGGTACGCGTTCTGTCGCCATGTGTCGGAGGTACGCGTTCTGTCGCCATGTGTCGGAGGTACGCGTTCTGTCGCCATGTGTCGGAGGTACGCGTTCTGTCGTGTCGGAGGTACGCGTTCTGTCGCCATGTGTCGGAGGTACGCGTTCTGTCGCCATGTGTCGGAGGTACGCGTTCTGTCGCCATGTGTCGGAGGTACGCGTTCTGTCGCCATGTGTCGGAGGTACGCGTTCTGTCGCCATGTGTCGGAGGTACGCGTTCTGTCGCCATGTGTCGGAGGTACGCGTTCTGTCGCCATGTGTCGGAGGTACGCGTTCTGTCGCCATGTGTCGGAGGTACGCGTTCTGTCGCCATGTGTCGGAGGTACGCGTTCTGTCGCCATGCGTCGGTGGTACGCATTCTGTCGTCATGTGTCGGTGGTACGCGTTCTGTCGTCATGTTTTGGTGGTATGTGTACTGTCGTCCTGTGTCGGAGATGTGTGATATGTCCTCACGTGTTGGATGTATGTGTTGTATCAGAGATACGTGCTATATCATCATGTGTCCTAGATGTGTGATATGTTGTCATGTGTCAGGGATTTGTGTTAGGTCGTCATGTGTCGGAGGTACGTGTTCTGTCGTGTTGTCGATGTGTGATATGCCATCATGTGTTGAATGTATATGTTGTATCACAGGTACGTGCTATATCGTCATGTGTCCTAGATGTGTGATATGTTGTCATGTGTTGAATGTATGTGTTGTATCACAGGTACGTGCTATATCGTCATGTGTCCTAGATGTGTGATATGTTGTCATGTGTTGAATGTATGTGTTGTATCAGAGGTACGTGCTATATCGTCATGTGTCGTAGATGTGTGATATGTTGTTATGTGTCAGGGATTTGTGTTAGGTCGTCATGTGTGGGAGGTGTGTGCGTTTCCTCATACAAGCATTACCTATGTGTGCTTTGAGCCTTGCCCCTGACAATGACAGTATGGATGGAAATCTGTCGGGTGCATGCAGCTAAGGTTGATGTGGCCATGCTTGTCTGATGTGCATGTGATGTTCTATGGCCAAGAAGCTTTATTTACAGATCTTGGTAATAAAATCCAGTCTATATGACGTGTAAGTGTACATGTGATGAGTGATCGTATGTACACAGCTGTATAATCAGATCTAAGTGTAGTAGTATTAGTATTATTATTACAACTCATCCCATGCACAGGCCTCCTGTGATTCATGTGAGATTCCAGTGTCCCCTGTCACATCGCCTACATGTCACCGCTCACCATCACCTGTGTTTTCTGACTTTTTAAGTCTGATTCTGCAGTAGAACTGTCATCTAAATTCCTGAGAAATAAACATGTGTCCAGCCAGGGCTAATGGGAGCCCACATGTCTTCATGACTGAAAGGCAATGCAGAAGGCTGGTGTGATAGAGAAAGCAGTAATTACTGAGCAGAATCTCAATAATAGTTGTTAATTATCCTGAAAATATTTTTTTTCTCTTGGATTGGGAGCCTATTATTATGCTAATATATTGAATAATTCACGTCATGCAGCAATGTGGTGTACGAAAATGGAGCCTGCCTTTCCGCATGGGCTCTCGGAGTGTTACCACCATGGAGGAATAGACGCTCCGGCTAAAAATAGATGTCATTTGCATTTCCAAAAAATACAGGGACCAAATATTGTGTGACCTCCTAAGGGATGGCAGAGGTCTGCAGTCTAGGATGCACTAGCTGTATACAGACAATTATTGTATGTGTGTTACTTGCGGTCAACAGAGCAGATTCCAGTGGGGGAGGGGGAAGTACTGTCAGGAGGAAAAAAATAAATGTGTTTTTGTTTTGTGTATGGAGAAGTTTAATGCAGCGTTTTTACTGGAATTGTTTTTTTACTTTTTTGTTTCATTTTCAGATTTACATTTTTGTTTATGCTTTTTTAGCTTTTATTTTAATTCCGGACATATTTATATTTTTATGAATGCAGTTAGAGGTATGCTTTAAATGTCTGCAATGTTGGACTTAAATCCTTTTACCATCTATAATCTTCTCCTCCTAGTATTTAGTGTAGTTATAGTAAATGCATGTGCCTTCCCTGAGATGTCTTCTGATCTAGTACTGGGGTGTGTAATGCTCATGGTAGGTCAGTGTTGATTTTTACCGTATGATTAGTTTATTTTGCAGTTTGGCATGATCTGCAGGAAAAAAAATTTCCTTTTCTGTTCATTTGCAATAGTGTTTGGCTATATGAGTGTGGCAGGTAATATGCCTATATGGTATAGTAGCTTAGGGGTTAGTATTGAGGCCTTGTAGCACTGGCCTTTGGTTTTATTCCAGTTACATGTGGGATTCGTATAGGCTTGCCATGTTTATGGGGTCCTTCTACATCAGCTATTTTCAACCAGGGTTCCCTCAGAGGTATCTAGTGGTTCCACGAACAATTAACAATTTCTGCCTCTCAGAAAAGTAACCCCTGATTTAAATGATTGTTTCAGCTATCAGTAACCAAGGCATTCTGGTAGCTGAATGCAATGGGGACCTTGTTCCTTCTGGCCATCAATGTAATTGAGGTCCTTTTTCCCTATTGCCACCAATGTCAGAGGGTCCCTTCTTTACACTGGCCGCCAATGTCAGAGGGTCCCTTCTTCCCACTGGCCGCCAATGTCAGAGGGTCCCTTCTTCCCACTGGCCGCCAATGTCAGAGGGTCTCTTCTTCCCACTGGCCGCCAATGTCAGAGGGTCCCTTCTTCCCACTGGCCGCCAATGTCAGAGGGTCCCTTCTTCCCACTGGCCGCCAATGTCAGAGGGTCCCTTCTTCCCACTGGCCGCCAATGTCAGAGGGTCCCTTCTTCCCACTGGCCGCCAATGTCAGAGGGTCCCTTCTTCCCACTGGCCGCCAATGTCAGAGGGTCCCTTCTTCCCACTGGCCGCCAATGTCAGAGGGTCCCTTCTTCCCACTGGCCGCCAATGTCAGAGGGTCCCTTCTTCTCACTGGCCGCCAATGTCAGAGGGTCCCTTCTTCCCACTGGCCGCCAATGTCAGAGGGTCCCTTCTTCCCACTGGCCGCCAATGTCAGAGGGTCCCTTCTTCCCACTGGCCGCCAATGTCAGAGGGTCCCTTCTTCCCACTGGCCGCCAATGTCAGAGGGTCCCTTCTTCCCACTGGCCGCCAATGTCAGAGGGTCCCTTCTTCCCACTGGCCGCCAATGTCAGAGGGTCCCTTCTTCCCACTGGCCGCCAATGTCAGAGGGTCCCTTCTTCCCACTGGCCGCCAATGTCAGAGGGTCCCTTCTTCCCACTGGCCGCCAATGTCAGAGGGTCCCTTCTTCCCACTGGCCGCCAATGTCAGAGGGTCCCTTCTTCCCACTGGCCGCCAATGTCAGAGGGTCCCTTCTTCCCACTGGCCGCCAATGTCACAATTCTTGTTACTGAAAATAATTGTGTCGTAGAACAGCTCTGGGTGTCAGATTGGCTAGTTCCTTATTATTCTTCTATATCAACTTGTTGTCAAAGCTAATGTCCTGTGTGCTATAGATCTAGTAATTGTTAGGAAGGTTCCTTAAGGTGGTTGTAAAGACAGAAGTATTTTTTTTTTTATCCTAATGCATTCTATGCATTAAGATAAAAAACCTTCTGTGTGCAGCAGCCCCCCCTCAGTCCCTCTAATACTTGCCTCTGAGCCCTTCTCTATCCAGCAATGTTGCACGAGAGACTCGGCTGCCCGGGACTCTCCTCCTCATTGGCTGAGACAGCAGCTGAGTCAATAAGGAGAGAGAGGGGGCGGGGCCTAGACCGGGGCTCTGTGTCTGAATTGACCCATGGAGCTTCGGCATAGCAAGCTGCTTGATGTGGGGGCACTTGTTAGGAGGGAGGGGCCAGGGGAGCCAAAGAGGGACCAGGTAAGTAGAACATGTTTGTTATTTTAATCATGAAAAAAAATAGTTTCAATAAAAAAAAACAAAAAAAAAAAAAAAACCTTTTCTTAAAGCGCAGTTCCACACAAAAATTGAACTTCCACTTTTCGGAACCCTCCCCTCCTCCGGTGTCACATTTGGCACCTTTCAGGGGGGAGGGGGGGTGCAGATACCTGTCTAAGACAGGTATTTGCACCCACTTCCGGCATAGACTCCCATGGGAGTCTATGCCTCTTCCTGTCCCTCCGCGCTGTCTCCTGGGAAACACCCAGGTCCTAGGAGATAGCGGGGACCACTTACGATGCGCAGCGAGACTCGCGCATGCGCAGTAGGGAACCGGGAAGTGAAGCCGCAATGCTTCACTTCCTGATTCCCTCACCAAGGATGGCGGCGGCAGCTGCCGAGAACCGAGCGGGTTCTCGGCGTCGCCTGCCGACATCGCTGGACCCTAGGACAGGTAAGTGGCCATGTATTAAAAGTCAGCAGGTGCAGTATTTGTAGCTGCTGGCTTTTAAATTTATTTTTTTTTGCGGTTTGGGTGAACTCCCTCTTTAAGGCCTGAAAATTATTTTAAGGGTTCCTTTGTGATAACAAGGTTGAGATGGGCTATTCTATATGTTGTTTGTTTTGTTTTTTGTTTGTTTTTCTCTAGCAGTTCCACTGTCCCGGCTACACATGTAGTTTTCAGACATTTCTACTTCTGATCATGCAATATAGAACAATTGAGGTATGCTGGCTAAGATATTTTAGGATTATTTCCAGTAATTGATTAGTTTTTGGGTTGCAGCTTTCCATGATTGAACTTGAGTTGTACTGCAGTCAATCATCTCAGATCCTCGATCGGGCAATGAAACAACTTGTAGGTACATGTACGTGATCTGATGCAGGAGAGCTGCCAGTCCACTGTATATCTGCATGGGCCGGACTGGAAGCAGTTAACTGGCATCTGTACTTGTAATCGACAGATAGTGGTCAGGTGTGTTTTACAGATCATGAATGCCAAAAAAATGTATTTATAACAGAATGAAAGAATACCTACAACCTGTGAACAGGTATGTCTGTGGGTTACAGGTGGCATTGGCGCCTTTTGTAGGGGGAACAATAGAGCATAGGCAAAAAAAATCAGCCTTTTGCCATTAGGAGTGTCTGTCAAGGTCATTGGAAGTCCATAGACTACTTGATTAGAGAAAAGTGACTTGATCTGCTGTCTACTATTTGGTTAGCAATATGTATGTACAGACTGTGACATAATGGGCTGGGGTTCGTACATATGGGCACTTCAATATTAAAGCACAAATGGCACAACCTCAGTCGTGTTTGCACTTTTCACTTTAGCCAGTCAGTTTGATCGCCTTAAGCCCAGTTGCAGCCTGGTCCCATTGATTGTGCAGAGAACGTCTAAGATTTGTAGCACCAGTTGTGGTAGGACATGGATTGCAAGCTTCAATAAAAATCACAGCTGGGTTTATGTAAGGTTCAAAATAATTCCGTGTTATAAGGGTATAGATTTGCCTACCTATTTTACTTTTATCTGATCAGTCTTTGGTTTTGTTAAGGAGTCAGAGGTCACCTGAAGGCTGACTTATTCACTGGCCAACCTCTATGCTGCACATTCAGATGCTGGAAAAGTATGGATAGGTCAGACTAATTCCTGCCAGATCTTGAAATGAGTCAAAAGGCCAGTTTTTTTGCAAGAGAAGATCACTTAACCAGGGCTCGACAAATCCCAGGCGCCAGGTTGCCATGGTGACTAGAAATTGCATCCTGGCGCCTGGGCATTTGTCAGCCCTTTCACTGTTGGCACCAAGCGCAGGGATGCACAATTTCTATCATCCAACGGCCAGGACATGTAGTTCTGGGAACCAGCCAGGTAGTATTTTATTGAATCACTTTAACCTTAATCGAGAAGCGTATTTACCTCTACTTTTCAATCCCATAATACACTTGTCTGCTCAAATAAAAAAGCAGCCCTGTGCGTGCTTACATGCACCGAACACAGAAAAGTAGTCGTATCATAAACAAACAAAGCTACGTTCCTGTGTACCAATCATAAACAATGTCCCCATGCACAAAGAAGAAACAGACATGGACTGTAGATGCAAGAATTCAGACATTTGCACAGCAACATTAAAGAGGAAGTAAACTTCCTTTCCTGACTTTTATTTATAGGTAAGCCTATAATAAGTCTTTCTTATAGGTAGTATAAATATCTCCTAAACAGGCCCTGTTTAGGAGATATTTACTGTACATGCAGCCAGTGACATCACTGGCGTGTTCGCTCTGAAGGGATGGCCAGCTGTGTTGTTAATGGAGGCTCCCGCGCACATGCGCAGGAGTGACGTCATCCCGGCTTCGGCCAGTCACATAGTCAGAACCCGCAAACTCAGAAGCAAGAGAGGGGAAGATGGAAGCTGCTACAGCACTGACATCGCAATGCATACTAGCACATAATGACCTTACCTTGCAGTAGAGCTACATAATTAATCGTTAAAAAAAATCAACCATCCATTTTAAATCCAGAGCCATTCTCTGCTCAGAAAAAAACTCAGTTTGTCAACAGAGCTGAGATAAAAGAAGCCATGTATCGCTTGGTTCTTTTGGATCAATGCGACGAACTTCCGTCTACAAATGAGGTCAGTTTAACCCAGCGGTCTCAAACTGGCAGTCCTCCAGCTGTTGCGAAACTACAAATTCCTTTATGCCCCTGCCTGGGGGAGGCATGCTAGTAACTGTCAGCATTGCAATGCCTCATGGGATTTGTAGTTTTGTAACAGCTGGAGGGCCGCCAGTTGGAGACCCCTGGTTTAACCACATAAAGTGGATGTAAACCTGATTCATGAAATTTGAGCTGGGCATATATATCTGCAGTGTTATCTCTCTTCAAAGCACTATATCCTGTAGCTGTCTCCTGCTCTGTTCCTGTTGTCAGACTGATAACTCCTGACAAGTTCTCTGTCACATATGATAAAAGCAGCCAGAGTTTTGTGTTGGGGAGGATGCTATAAATAGGTAAGCAGAGCCCTGAAAGATTCAACAAACAGAGCTTAAAGTCTCTACCTATGAGGTTAGGGGGAGTTTGCCTTTCCTCCAATCAGCTGTATTGGCTGTATGCTCAGGCTTCACTGCAGTGCTGAACAGTAATGCCCCGTACACACGGTCGGACTTTGTTCGGACATTCCGACAACAAAATCCTAGGATTTTTTCCGACGGATGTTGGCTCAAACTTGTCTTGCATACACACGGTCACACAAAGTTGTCGGAAAATCCGATCATTCTGAACGTGGTGACTTAAAACACGTACGTCAGGACTATAACGGGGCAGTGGCCAATAGCTTTCATCTCTTTATTTATTCTGAGCATGCGTGGCACTTTGTCCGTCGGATTTGTGTACAGACGATCGGAATTTCCGACAACGGATTTTGTTGTCGGAAAATTTTATATTCTGCTCTCAAATTTTGTGTCAGAAAATCCGATGGAAAATGTGTGATGGAGCCCACACACGGTCGGAATTTCCGACAACAAGGTCCTATCACACATTTTCCGTCGGAAAATCCGACCGTGTGTACGGGGCATAAGAGAAATCTCTTAACACGACCTCAGCTTTCTAAACAGAATATAAAGCTGAAGACAGCAGATATACATGTAAAACTTATGTAGGAGGATTTGTTTCATCCCTGTGTATCATCTGAGGCTGTTCACTTCACTGGGCATATGTGAGGGTTTACTTCGACTTTAAAGACTAAACCTTTTTTTTTTTTACACTTGTTGCTTACAAGTTAAAATCAGTATTATTTTGCTGGAAAATTGCTTAGAACCCCAAACATATTGTATGTGTGTGTGTATATGTGTATGTATGTATATGTATATATATATATGTATATGTGTGTATATATATATATATATATATATATATATATTTATTTATATTTATTATTTTTCTCAGAGACCCTAGAGCAGTGATGGCATACCTTGGCATCATGGGAAATGTAGTTCCAAAACCTCTGGGGTGTGAAGTTTTGCCATCATTGCCCTAGAGAACAAAATGGCGGTCATTGAAATATTTTTTTTGTCACACTGTATTTGCGCAGTGGTTTTTCAAAAGCAATCTCTTTGGGAAAAATACACTTCAATTAATAAAAACGAAACCGTACAGTTAGTACAATTTTTTTTGTATCATGTGAAAGTTCCTTCCTTCCTTCCTTCCTTCCTTCCTTCCTTATAAAAAAGTGTGCTATTCCTTTAAGAATATTGTGATTTTTCGAGTATTGTGCATGTTGTATGTTCTTGGTGGAAGACTCCTGATCTACCTTGTCCTGCAGATGTTTTTCTCCAGCAGTTGTGCCCTCATGCTAGTGTTGTTGTAGGGAAGACAGTTGATGTAGCATCCCACTAATTGTCATGTCTCTTCTGCTGTGCACAGAAGCCGAGCATGGTTATGCTTCCATGTTGCCTTACAATAGCAAAGAGAGGGATAGCTTGAAGAGGAAAAGCAAATCGAAAAAAAGCAGCAGTAGCAGGTAAGCCGATGTCGGTTGTGTTTCTTGTTTTTGCCTGTGACATTCTGCAGTATGCCTCCGTCAGTACGGGGTTTTTCTCAGTGCTCACATGCAATCCACATGTGACATTTGGCAGGCTGCTCACCCCCATGGATTTGTGCCTTCACTGAGAAACCTCTGGTGGCTTTTGCTCTTGTTTTCCTGTGAAAAATACATCTAAGCTGCTGAAGTGGTGAGAATGAAGGACAGATCGGCATGAAGTGAATCAAGCAGCAAAAAATAACACATATTAGGGTGATGTGAGACTGGCACAACCATTGTGATCTGTGCAGAAATAGTATTAGTAATGAGAGAGGTTCTTGTCTACATATGTGTTTAATATATCTACTTTATTCTGCCCTGTAAATATAGTGAATTTAGGTTGTATACACACAACTAGATTTTCCTCTCGGATCTATAAACATATCTGATCATGTGCCGATCCTTTGTTTGCCACTCTCTATAACCATGGTCCTAGGTTTTCCAGTGGAAATGTCGCACAATGGACAAATCTTAAAAATTGTCTATTGGGCAGCTTTTAGTTTTACTTTTATAGAATGGAAACCTGATTTAAAGTGTCACTAAACGCATCATAAAAAAAGATCAATAAATGATGTATTAATGTATTACATGCTGTTCATTCTCACTCAGTCACTTTGATATTCGTTTTCTGTACTCTGCAAAAGACCTGGTTGATCCTGCTGCTCTCTATCTCCACATGTCCCCAATTCAGCTAGGGATTTTGCAGCTGTGGTGGCAACTCTGCACATGCTCTGTTTTCAGTGAGTTTTTCTATGCTGAATGTTTACTCCCTTTTGCATCTGATTAGTCCATGTGACTATAGTCACCCATGTGGGCGTATACACAGTGGAAATTACCGCCCACTCACTTCTCCATGCCCAATTTATTATGTGACACAGCCTGCGACTGGCAGAAATCTACCCATACCACGTTATTGCCAAAAATAATAAAGATTTGATTTCAAATATATAGTTTTATTGAAGTTTTATTGATATTATTTATTGTTTCTTTGTATCCCAAAGGCTGTTTTTTTATCTTGAACATGTGACCAGCAGCAGAGGACCAGAAGCTCCTCCTGCTCATGTTTTCCTGCAGATAGGCTGTGAAAGCTGTATATGGATTAGGAAAAAGGTTATATATATATATATATATATATATATATATATATATATATATATATATATATATATAAAATTAGGGCTGTGGAAATTGAAGATTAATTCCTTGATTAAACGTTAATTTTTTTGATCGTTAGGCTGCCTGCCCTGGGGCCACTTTAGGCCGAGCTGTGGCTGCAGCGCTCCGCTCCCTCCTCCACTATATGTCATACACAGTCTGCGGGCATCTCCCGTTGTGTGTCTCAGAGCTGAGTGTGAAAACTTTGGCCGCGCTGTGAGAAAAGTCCCGCCCTCCTCCTAGATCAGCTCGTGTGATAGACAGAACACTGCGTCTATCACACGAGCTGATCTAGGAGGAGGGCGGGACTTTTCTCACAGCACGGCCAAAGTTTTCACACTCAGCTCTGAGACACACAGTCGGAGACGGCCGCAGACTGTGTAATCCAGACACTGACTACAGTGAGGCTGCGATTGATTATGGGCACAGCGAGGCTGTGAGTATGGGCACAGTAAGGCTGCGTTTATGACGTGTGATGCCCTAGCCATGCCCCGCTATGTCCGGCTTCGGCTGTTGCCATAACGGTACTAAATCAGCTAAAAGTAGTTCGATCTGTATGTGCGTTTATAATTAATCGAAATTAGTCAATTAATCGATTAAAAAAAAAAAAACGATTAATCGAACACGAACATTTTAATCAGTAATAGCCCTAATATAAACAGCTGGAGGGCCATAGTTTGGAGATCCCTGAGTTAAGGAATCGCTGGCTGAAAAAAACAATACTGGGTTTATGACATACTGCTGCAGCCATAACCCCGGTATGCCAACGACCGAGGACCTCTTTTGTCTGTGGCCAAGTCGGCAAGTAATTGCAGTGCCATCATCATGCACATACAGAAATAGAAAGGACAATGTAAATTTAAACACTGTGTGTTTAGTATCACTTTAACCCTAACATGTACATGTATTTACCTCCTACTTATCAATCCCATAATGCACTTGTTTGCTGATATAAAGAAGCAGGCCAGTGTTTACATACACTGAATGCAGAAGTGGTATCCTAGACAAAGCTAGAAAGCGAGAAATCCCCTGGGGGTGGGACTTTAAAGGCACTCAATAGTGATACAGAAAAATATTTAAAATATCAATTTTATTGAATAGAAAATTTGTTAAAATAGAAAACCTGGAATAAACCTGGATAAATCAATGGGAAATACATCATGACAATGACACTTGACAATATCCTTCCATTCATAAACAAAGCTATTTCCCTATGGTAAACAAAGCCATGTCCCCATGAACAAAGACAGAATAGACATGGACCATAGATTCAGGAGTTCAGACATTTGCACAGCCACATTAAAATCACCATTTTATTATAGTCTTGCTTTTGATAAGATAGGGCAGAGAAGAAAACGTCTTTTGTGTGCATAGGCCCTTATTACGCAGCATTAGTGTTATAGTGCGCCTGTAAGGGTAGAAGCAAGGGAGCTGATTTGTTTAGAGAATGCAAGCTCCAGGGCTGGAGTGGAAATTGATTGGTGTGGTAGACCTACAATCCAGGGTTGATTCTTACTGGGCAATGGAAGAAGGATTGGAACAATAGGCAGTCAAAGTCTGAATGTTAATCACATAGGTCTCGGTATACTGCACGGGCATAGCTCCCCAGCCAGAAAGTATGATTTGAGCCAATCTTCTTAGTACATTCTCTTACTGTCAGAACTGGGAACAGTGTGAACGAATCCTCCCAATCCAAGGTCGTGATGCCACCTTGCATACTTCTACTATGGGGCTCACTTTATTTTTAACACTAGTGGTTATATCAGCAAAGCAAGTTACTTACCTTTTTTTTAATGTAAATATCAACATGTTTCGTGCACCAAATCAACAATGCCATTACACAAGTTCTATGTCTTGTACCAACTGTACAAAATCAAGTTACAAGTGCTATACTGTGTGCCATTTTAAAACCAGTTCTAAAATCGACACCATTACCAGAGTGTCATAAATAGTGTGGGCAGTACAATGGCTTAGTGGGTAGTGCTTTTGCTTGGCAGCACTAGGGACGTTGGTGCAAATCCCATCAGGGCTCTAACTGCATGTAGTATGTTTGGTCTCCCTGTGCCTGTGTGGGTTTCCTTCGGGTACTCCAGTTTCCTCCCACACTCCAAAGATATGCTGGTAGTTTAACTGGCTCCTATCTAAATTGGCCCTAGTATGTGTATGTATGAATGTGAGTTAGGGAAGTTAGATTGTAAGCTCCTGTAAAAAATAAATAGCGAGGAGGGATGTAGTACAGATCAGCACTGCAGGAAGGATAGGGGATGTGTATGGACAGCCAGCAAGGTGTAGCAAAGCGGGAACGAGGAGTAAATTCCCAGTGGAAGATTGCCTCAATTTTGCAATATACTTTTGGCACACACAAGAGTAAGTGCGCACAAATCTGATGCTACAAATTAATGAATTGGCATGAGCCATATTTCCAAATTTAAAAAAGCACTAATTAAAGACTAAGTTCACCTTTAGAACATGTTACCCATATTTAGGGTGAAACATGTAACTTGTTCCAGCTGCTGCCGCCTCTCCCCCCGATTTTCCCACCCATTGTGACAGTGGGCAGGGGATATTCTCTACACACCCGCTGTCACAGTGTTAAATCAGCGTGGCCATGCAGGGCTCTGCCCACGCGGCCATGTCATTCATTGTTTCCTTTGAGTCAGTCCGTTTTATATGGAGGTACAGGCTAAAAGCTTGTCTACAAGAGCCTGACATTGCACTCCTGATCCACTCAAAACATTTAAAAATGCACATTTTTTTCTGCCAAAACATGTGCATTTATTAGTTTTTCTGGAAAGGTGAACTTCTCCTTTAAGCAGACATATTATGGGGTTGATTTGCTGAAACTGGACAGTGCAAAAGCTGGTGCGGCTCTGCATAGAAACCAATAAGCTTCTGGTTTTTATGTCAAACGTAATTTAAGAAGCTGAAGTTAATGGCTGCACCAGATTTTGGACTCCAGTTTTAGTAAATCATCCCCATGCGCTTTTTTTTTTTTTTTTTTAAGGCATACCCTGCCAATCTTTGTTAATCCCCTTCTTTTGTGTATGAATTGTGGGGAAAAAAAGCATGGTCATCCAAAATCCTCTCTTCTGCCATTTTTGTTATTTTTTTTGTTCCTTTTTATTCTGTATCATGCTTTATTTTGTATACTTGTTTTGTTACCCTGACATGTTTTACTTTCATTTCTACCTGAAATTCTCCAGCACAGATTCCTTATGGAATCTGCTTAATGTAGTAAAATGTTGAACATTTTTACTTGGCAGGATTCTCACATTGTTACTATGGCAACTTCAGCTGGGATTAGGCTACGACTGTGCACTCACGGGCAAGCACGCTGTTGGATTCCCTAGCCACGACAAATTACCTCCCCCATCTAGGAGCTTTGATTATAGAGCGAATGCGCACACGTGAACAAGGGGGGAGGTCACACAGAGTTCGGGCCTAATGGGACATCCCTGGAGATAATTGTCACCACCAAATTGGTTGTGTGAAAGGCAGCGACACTGGGACAAAACTAACATTGGGCAAATGAGATGCCATTTTTTTCCTGACTGGCTGATTTGCCTGCTAATTTATACAATGTAACACAATGTGGGGGCCTTCATTTATTTACTTACAGATCTAATTGTAAGTGACCAGCAACAAACCTGAGCCCAGAACATTGCAGCACTGACGCAAATTGAATGTGACAGTGTTCCTAAATAGTTACTATGGTAATTGCATATATAATTGGGCTGATACCATGAAAAAAAAAATGGTTGATTAACATTTAAATTTTGAAGCGTTACTACTGAACCTACAGTGTGAAAGATACAGCAGTAACAGATGAATCGTGAAAAAATCTCACATGCTAGAACTGTTAATGATTGTTTGCCACTGTGGCCCAGTTTACGTAGAAAAGAAAATTGCAAATCCGAAGCTGATGAGTGATCATTAAGCTGCAGCCTGAGCTTGACAGCTGATCATATATAAGCAGCTGCATTCCATCCTTGGCTTGGGTAAAATAGAGCAGTCCGCCATGTTCAGATTCTACATTTCTAGTGCTGGTCTTGGGAAAGGCAAAGGAAACTGCTTTACAACCAATGGATGTTTTGCTTAACCGGGTAAAGAAATCCCTTCCTGACCCCATAGTAAACTGATGATAATTAAAGAGGTTTTACACTTTTTAGGCTAGAAAGTGGCGAGCCCATGAACATTCCAACCCCCTACGATGAGCTGTTGGAAATGAGCCTCTAAGCACCTCTGAGGCTACTACATGGGTTGGGGCTCCTTCTTCTTTCTTTTTTTTTTTCCAGTGAGATACACCCTAGCATAAATTGAAAGCAAGTGGGATTCCAAATTTTATGAAGTTTTCCCTAGTGGGAAAGATATTCCATTTTTACCCCATAATTTATGGTAAAGAGGGTTCTATTTTAACAGCTCACTGAACATTACACAGTTATTGCGATCTCAGAACTACTCTTTATGACTTGTAGAACTTCCTTCCAGCTTTTGAGAAATGGCTTGTCTTAGTTGGCAAATCTTTACCATGTAAGTAATTTGTTTATTCCCATAGGGGATGTCCCATGGTGACCGGTGCCTCTTAACCCTCTGGTATTTTGGCACTCTGACAAAAGATTGCCTCCTGTTCCCTTCACACATACACCAGCCCAGACTACCCCATCCTAACCCTTCTTATAAACGAGACACAGGCGCATTGCTTTGTTAAATGTATTTATCTGAATTGGTTTATTCACGTTCTAATTGCTGTTATTGCGTGATTCATACCTTGTGATATACAGCCAAATTCTATAGATTTTTTTCCCACCCCCATGTCTGTATGCACTTAGCTTTACTTTTGTATACGTTCTGCAATGTGAAACTCATTTAATATGCTTGTTTTGTTTAAAAAAAATAAAAATTAAAAATTAAATTTTATGTTAAAAAGATAAACCCATGCACAAGCAGTGTATATGTTTTATAGACCAATGGTGTGCAAGAAGTGTGGGTGTATCTGTGTACATCATAAATGGAACAGTTGGCTCATTAACTGGATTTGGAATGGAAATAGTTTTGGTCATATATAGTTATTTCCAAATCCAAAAGTTCAGAGAATTTGATGTCCTAAGGATATTGTCCTGTAATAAATGCATATGCAGTTGCTCAGGTCATACCCCTATTGTGTCTTGGATGTTCTGTGCCCTTTTTAATGATGATTGGATACTCATTGGCCACAGAGGTTTAGCCCATGCGTAGGGTTTATAATGGGAGATAAGGTGTGAAACAACACAGTGAAATTTGATGCGAATGAACATGTATTTTTAAATCTAACAAACTTTGCTATCCACTATGACTCCACGTGTGTGTGTGTGTGTGTGTGTGTGTGTGTGTGTGTGTGTGTGTGTTTTTTAGCTTTTTTTTTTTTTTTATACTAGCAAAATGTTAGTAGATGGCCTTCTCACCATTGGCGACTCTTTTTAATTAGGTAGCCGCAAGGCCCCTGTGAGCGTGAGGCCTTAGGCGACCGCCTCTGGACCCCCCTGCCATCAGCACAGTGCCAACTCCTGGCCAGTTCGTAGGCTGTACAATCCGAGGCTGCAATCAGGACCAATTCACTGGGGGACAGGAGCTCACTGATCATTCTGGATCACAGCCAGAGAGAGCTAACAGTCGCCCCCCCACAGACGGGAGAGGAGAGAGAGAGCTGATTCTGCTCCTCCTCCTGTGTCTGTCCCGCCCACACTCCCTGCCAGTGTTCTGTCTAAGAAAAGGGGTTTTGTGGGTGGGAAGTTTCAAGGCAGCAACCAGAAGGGAAGAAATGCAGCCTGATCCACCCATCCACTCCCTCTCTTCTCTCACCTGCCTCCCAGTGAGTATTTTGATGTACGGGTCTCTCTCTTGCACACTCCCTCTACAGACCAGGGTCCCTCAGTTTCACTCCAGTTCTCCTCTACTCATCCCTCATCTCCTACCCACATTTTACCACCGTCCCATCCCCCTTACCCACCCTCATTTTTTCAGGGGCTAAGGTAGAACCCCAAGGCCGGGCATCTTATTACTACTGCTGTCTGTGTAGGTGGGATGTGTACTGCACCAGTCCCTGCTGACCATCTTCTCCTATTCATCCCATGTGATTGGCACAGTACACATCCCACCCACACAAGCAGCAGCAGTAATAAGATGCTCCGCCTTGGGGTTCTTCCTTAACCACCTGTCTAAATTTTGCCTAAGGCCTCAGTAAGACCCCTTTCACGCTGGGGCGGTTTGCAGGCGGTATTGCGCTAAAAAAACCGCCCCTAAACAGCCTCCGCTGTTTGTTCAGTGTGAAAGCCCGAGGGCTTTCACACTGAAGCGGTGCGCTGACAGGACAGTGAAAAAAGTCCTGCAAACCGCTTCTTTGGAGCGGTGTATTCACCGCTCCTAAACCGCTCCTGCCCATTGAAATCAATGGGACAGCGCGGCTATACCGTGGCAATACCGCGCTGTACAAGTGATTTTAACCCTTTTTCGGCCACCAGCGGGGGTTAAAACCGCACTGCTAGCGGCCGAATACAGCTGCAAGAACGTGTGAAAGGGGCCTAAGCCTAGAGCTGCCTCTGCTTCTCACTATTGTAGTTAGTTTCCTTCCACTATTTGCCTGCCCATCTAAAGGCTATCATTACAGCCAGTGAAAGCTCTACAGATGTCATTGCTACTGCAATCTGAACCCTGCTTCCAGAGTTTACAGCTGCAGCCTAGTATTTCACTACAGTGGGATTTCAATAGGATAAAAAAGCGCACGCCCCCTTCTAAAAAAGACATTTAGGAGGTGGCAGGATCGCCTTCCAAATGCCTGGCATCCACTGCCCTACCTTCTTTTCAGAGGGCAGTAGACACTGCTGCCTGTATGAAAGAGCCAGCATCTTAAAATTTGTTATTACTGTTTGACAAAGAACAGTAGCACTTCTGTGCCAACTGATCGGGTTTAGCACAAGGAAGGCTTGCAACAAGGTTCCTGGCAGCCATGTTTCTGGTCACTTTTACCAAAGCAAAGGTTATTAAATGTATTCATAGAGTATGGGATGCCCATGACGATTGAATAAAAGCATTAGACAGTTTTGATACATTACCACTGATCAGTTTTTCAGCCTATTGGAAAAGAAAATTTCCAATGAGTGTCAGCATTAAACCAGTAGCCTGTTAACAACCGTACCATGGTCTTGCCATAAGGGAATTTAATGTGGTTGTGGTTATAAGCTAAAAACAATGTATTTGGGTTGATCTGCTACACTTAGCAGTGATCTTCGGGAATCATAATGGGTGACTTAAATGGGATATCCAGTTGATGTGCATTTTTTTCACTCTACTTATAGCTGGGTTAGTTTTATCTAATTTGGTATTAATTTCTTATCCAGCAAGACTTAAATTCATCAAAACAAAAAATGGGAGCAGAAAATTAGATATTCTTGCAGGACAATGAATTTGCCAGAACACTCTTATAAAACATGCAGGATCCAAGAAACTATCATTTACATTCAATCACCAGTTATTCGATGTGCCTTTTCCATGGGGTAGGCATTAGACTAATGTTGGTGTGACCTGCTGATCTTTGGATGTGTGATATTGGTACAATGTAGGTATGTAGTCTTCTGTGATAAGTGTGCATCTATATGCTGTCATTTTGTAAAATATGGATTGTGTAGACATTCATCTGATGTCCATGTCCAGCTTTAATAATATTGATGTACTAGGCAACAAACATTTACTACCAATTTTACGTATTCATGTAATTCATTTTGACATTCCTCCTATAGTCCTATTTACATAACAATTGAAATCAGCTGAGCAGAAGCCTTTTCACATGGACATCTGATGCCCATATGTTTCCGTTCCTCCTTCATGGAGCAACTTAGATAAATCTAAAGCTCTTTGTATTGTCTTCTTTTCTTTGGCCATATCAGAATATTGATCACAAGGTTGCATTCACCATTGTGTTTGGCTTAAATGGGTATTTTACTTGACAAGGATTACTGATCCTTCTGTTTTTTTAAAGCGAAACTACACAGCACTAAGCGCTACAAACCAAGAAAACACTATACAGTATAATTACTTTGCTTTGATTATTAAAAAAAAAAATCCTCCTTTCATGTCTCCATTTTTTTATTTTGCTAAGAAATCTCTTTGAAAACCCCTCGCCTAGCATTTCTAGTTATGGCCATTTTGTTTAAGTGCAGGTGATTCATGTAGCATTTACTTCCAGGAATTTATCTGCCCTTAGCTCAGGTATGCATGCAGGAGGGTGTGCTTAGCTGAGAAAACTCCTGAAGACTCCTGGGATGTAGGACATCATTTGCCTAGACTTGGCTTGAGGATAGAGAAATGAGAGATGCCATTGCTGACTTGTTTTTGAAGGTGAAGCCTGGGATGTTCATGTATCTCTGGGGTGTTAGAGCATCTGATGTGTACATGCTTGTTCCAAAAAGGAAAAGGATAACTGCCTTCAAGATTGCCAGATCTGACTGTTCTTTAAAGTTACATTTCCATTTTCCATTTGCCATTAGACTTGAGAAGACAGTTTTCGTTGTGCACCAATACAACCTTCAAGTCGCCAGCATCCTAATAACCAATGACCTCATCGGTTGATAAGGAGGATTTTGGGCGCCTGCACAGCATCCTTGTTTGCTCCTCTCTGGCAGCACTGCTGAAGAGTGAAGCAGAGAGAAAAGAAACCTTGGAATACTATTCAGTAAGGGTGTGCAAATTGTTTGCTTTAGAACAGGGGTCTCTAAACTGTGGGCCAGATGTGGCCCTTTGCTTGCCTTTTATCCTGCCCTTGTGACACTATTCCTTCCAATGATATGACTCACTAGTCCCATCTGACACCAATGATGGGGCACTATTCTACCAACTGACACCAATGATGTCATTTGTTTTTACTCCCACTGACCACCAAGCCTATGGCATTGTTTAGGGCTGCAACTAACAATTATTGTTTCGATTAATCAGATAAAATCATTAAAAAAAAAAAACATAATATGCAATTTTTTCGTTTATTTAAAGTAATAATGAAAATTATGGGGCGCTATTCCTCCCGGGAACACCAATGACGGGGCAGCACTATTCCACCCGGGAACACCAATGACGGGGCAGCACTATTCCACCCGGGAACACCAATGACGGGGCAGCACTATTCCACCCGGGAACACCAATGACGGGGCAGCACTATTCCACCCGGGAACACCAATGACGGGGCAGCACTATTCCTCCCGGGAACACCAATGATGGGGCACTATTCCACCAACCCCCCCAGAAATACTTAGGATCATGGGGCACTTGTCGTCACAGAAATGAATGTACTGTACTGACTGAGTATTCTGTATAGCCATTAGCCGCTACCTTATCACTTCACACAGGTGTAGCTCGGCTCTCACGGCTGCTTCTCGCCTCTCTCTCTGTCTATTCCCTCGAGGCAGCAGCAGGCGGGGTTGAGAATATCAGGGGGGAGCTGACGTCAGCGAGGAGGAGAGGCGCGGACGTGCCTGGTCACATGAGCGCTGCTGTATTTTCATGAGGATTCTAACGGACTGGCAAGGAGGAAGGTGCGGACCAACCAATCGATTAATGAAAATCGTTGACAACGATTTTCATTGTCGATTATTATCGATTAATCGTTTCAGCCCTAGCATTGTTTACTCCCACCAATGCAATGACATTTTCTACTCCCGCTGGGCACGATTCCACACCACCCCCCCTAATAATTGAAGGGCAATAAACTATTCCCTTGTTTCAAAAGTTTGGAGATCCCTGCTTTAGAAGAATATATTATCTCTATTGTTGGGTGTCCTACATGTGTTGATGTTACTGCTTTGTTTAAAACTATTCGTTTCGCTTTTTTCCATTTTTAGAATGGGGTGCCTTGAGATTGTGCAGAATTTTAAAGGGTTCCTTGAATGGAAAAGGGTTGAGAAACACTGCTGTAGATACTAGACTTCAATTGGAGGTAAGGGGACAACTTGATTGTCAGCAGATCGTCTAGAAAGTCAGTTCTCCTATACACATTCATGTTTATGTGTATGACAGAGGCTGGCATTGTCCAAAGAACAGCAGGTGATTTCTTCACTATATCCAGGCCATTTAATTGACATAGATATTGTATCAACGGTCATCCAAGGTCCATGGGTAAGCTGTGCTTGCACTAATCATGAACACCCAAAAGCACGACTGGCCATTGCGAAGCCGAAGATACAGCCCTTATCTCCTTGCAGACTAATAAGCTTTAGTGTGTCCGTAAAGGGATGTATTACACTGATTTATTCCTAATCTATAGCTAAATTGATGGGACTCCCTAAGCTTCCGTGGGGTTTGTACTCCCTGGAAGATTAACATCTGTCTTTAGTGCATAGTCTGGTGTAAAACACTGATGCAGTACTGTTACTGTGCAGATGCCAAATAAATTGGAGCCAACAGAAGCTGTATCCATTGTACATCTGGTGTGTTATTAAGCTCACGCTTGCTCTGTAAGGCCAGTTCTGACGAGCAGCACACCAGCATTTTCAGATCTGTTGGAATTAAAGTGGCTTTGTAGGTAATAGTAAAATGGTGCAAAAAAATAGATAAAAATGACATCCATCTATGTGCTGGCATCATAGGTGTGCGCAGCCTATTGCATTAGGTTGTGCACCCCAAAGCTCAAACACACGTGTGTGTGTGTGTGTAATATAAATGTGTGTGTGTATGTATGTATGTATGTGTATGTATATATGTATATATATATATATATATATATATATGTATATATATATATATATATATATATATATATATATATATATATATATATATATATATATACGCATAAAATGTATGAAAACATTTAATTGTTTACACGTGGTTGAGGGGAAGTAAAACTCTGCTTTTACCACCCCTCAACCTTGGCTGTAGATGCAGCAGTTGTGGCTGCAATTATACCCCCCCCCCAATTGCTTTCAACAGGGGTAGCACCCACTGACCGTGACCCATTCAAGTGATTGGCGGCACTCTGCAAGCGCCCCCCAATCTTGTGGAGTTCAAGGGGTTAAAGTAGGTGGTCTTCAACTCTCTAATGCTCTCTGAAGAGTGATCCGCAAACAGATCAAAGCATTTGTGAATGAGCCCCTACAAAATTCCCGTGTCCAACGTGCCCCCTCACATCTGAGTCCTCCTTTACATCAGATTCCAAAGCATTCCCCCTTACATCAGAGTCAATAGCGTTACATCTTATATCACAGTTCCCCCCTTAAATCGGGGTTCCCAGAGAGCGCCCCTTACTTTAGAGTCCCCAGAGTTCCCCTTTACACTAGGAAAGCTGTTGTAAAGAATGCTGTGGACTCTCTGGTGTAAAGGGGAACTTTGATCACCAGAGTCCCCACTTACGTCAGAGTCCCACCTTTTATATACACTGTAAGGGAGGGGGACTCTGGGAACTTTGATGTAAGGGGGGGACTCAGGTGATCAGAGACCCCTCACATCAGAATCCCCCTTTTATATACAATGTAAGGCGTAACTCTGGCACAAAGGGGATCTCTGGGGACTCTAATGTAAGGGGGGCTTCTGATGTGAGGGGATCTCTGGTTACCACAGGGTCCCTTACATCAGAGTCCCAACTTTATATACACTGTAGGAGGGGGCTCTCATGTAAGAGGGAATGCTGGGAACTCTGATGTAAGGGGGAGACTCAGGTGATCAGAATCCCCCTTTATATACAATGTAAGGGGGGATTCTGACACAAAGGGGATCTCTGCAGACTCTAATGTAAGGGGGGCCTCTGATGTGTGGTGATCTCTGGTTACCACAGGGTCCACAGAGATCCCACTTACATCAGAGTTCCCGTTTACCCCAGAGTCTGCAGAGTTCCCCTTTAAGCCAGTGTGCCAGACAATAAGTATAGCAGCCCCCTCACAGCACAGAGTCTTTTACTTTATATGACCAATACCCCCCCCCCCCCTTCTCTAGTATGTGTGAGCATTGTCCTCCCCTCCACGGGACTACAAATCCCAGCATAGCAGGCTGGGCTCCTATTTCTCAGGTGTGCCCCACACACAATATGACTGAGAATGATTGCATTGCATACTCTTTCTGCCTGCTGCACATACACTGCTACTGTGAGAGTCTGTGCCCCCACTCCCCCTTACCAGTGACATGTGCTGAGTCCTAAGTCCCGGCGGGTCTCCCTCACCTCAGCTGGGTCCATTGTCGGTAGGACGGAAGCCAGCAGGTGGGGCACTTGGAGGCGGAGCTAGGAGGATAAAGTTGCATCCTCCTCTGCCAGGGTCGATCCTGGCAACCACAAGGACACAAGGCAATGGTGGGCTGCAGCGGCCCCCTGTTGGCAGGACTTGTTTAGCAGATAAAAACAGTGGGGTTAATCCAGCCCCGATGCTGCCTCTATAGTTCTGGCTACAGCATCCCTGACAGCAGGCAGCGGAGTGATATTCAGGGATGCTGTAGCTAGAACTATCGCATCAGAAAATATGGCTCCTGCCTGCTTACTCTGTGGCCAATGGCTTGCACTCAGCTATAGCCAACCAAAAAATAGTCCCACTCGCAGTTCTGCCATTAGCAAAGGTGCCGAAATGGAGATCCCGCACATCTGCCAGTAAAAATTCCCTGGGGTGTGGCCGGACGTTAGGGTGTGCCCAGGCACACCATGTGCGTACGCCTATGGCTGGCATCATGTCCTGTCAGGGGCAGAATTGGGTCATGTGATTCTTGGGGGCTCTGCATTATGGGTTCAGCGCCTATCAGATTCTTCATTTGCTTTCACTGACATCCATTCCCAGTAGGCCATAGCATCATATGACCTGGAAGTGAGTTGGAACTTTTGATCCAGTGATAACTGTGGCAGTTTCACTCATTATCCTACTGTAAATCCCCCTAAAGGGAACACAAATGGCAAAAAAAGCCCAGCGCATGGCAAAAGCCAGCACACCACGATAAAGTCCAAGGTGACAGACATTATGTGAATAACGGCATGATTATATATACCGCTCCTAAACCTCCTCTGCCCATTGAAATCAATGGGCAGCGCCACCTTGCTGGCACTTTTAACCATTTTTCGGCCACTAGCGGGGATTAAAAGCGCCCCGCTAGAAAACGATGGTAAAGCGCCGCTAAAAATAGCGGCGCTTTACTGTGGACGCCCGCCCCAGTGTGAAAATGTCCAAATTGGGCCAAATTAGCCATTTTGCCTCCCCGGTGTCATGTGACTCGTTAGTGTTACAAGGTCTGAAAAAAATAATTGTTGCTCTACATAAAGATGGCCTAGGCTATAACAAGATAGCTAAGACCCTGAAACTGAGCTGCAGCACGGTGGCCAAGACCATACAGTGGTTTAACAGGACAGGTTCCACTCAGGACAGGCCTCACCATGGTCGACCAAAGAAGTTGAGTGCACGTGCTCAGCCTCATATCCAGAGGTTGTCTTTGGGGAAATAGACCTTTTGAGTGCTGCCACCATTGCTGCAGAGGTTGGGTCAGCCTGTCAGTGCTCAGACCATACGCCGCACACTGCATCAAATTGGTCTGCATGGCTGTCTTCCCAGAAGGAGGCCTCTTCTAAAAATGATGCACAAGAAAGCCCACAAACAGTTTGCTGAAGACAAGCTGACTAAGGACATTACTGGAACCATGTCCTGTGGTCTGATGAGACCAAGATAATCTTATTTGGTTCAGATGGTGTCAAATGTGTGTGGTGGCAACCAGGTGAGGAGTACAAAGACAAGTGTGTCTTTCCTACAGTCAAGCATGGTGGTGGGAGTGTCATGGTCTGGGGCTGCATGAGTGCTGCCGGCACTGGGGAGCTACAGTTCATTGAGGGAGCCATGAATGCCAACATGTACTGTGACATACTGAAGCAGAACATGATCCCCTCCCTTTGGAGACTGGGCCGCAGGGCAGTATTCCAACATAACTACCCCAAACACACCTCCAAGATGACCACTGCCTTGCTAAAGAAGCTGAGGGTAAAGGTAATGGACTGGCCAAGCATGTGTCCAGACCTAAACCCTATTGAGCATCTGTGGGGCATCCTCAAACAGAAGGTGGAGGAGCGCAAGGTCTCTAACATCCACCAGCTCCGTGATGTCATCATGGTGGAGTAGAAGAGGACTCCAGTGGCAACTTGTGAAGCTCTGGTGAACTCCATGCCCAAGAAGGTTAAGGCAGTGCAGGAAAATAATGGTGGCCACACAAAATATTGACACTTTGGGCCCATTGTTCGCATTTTCACTTAGCGGTTTAGACATTAATGGCTGAGTGTTGTTATTTTGAGGGGGCAGCAAATTTACACTGTTATACAAGCTGTACGCTCACTATTTTACATTGTAGCAAATTGTCATTTCTTCAGTGTTGTCACATGAAAAGATATAATAAAATAATTACAAAAATGTGAGGAGTGTACTCGCTTTTGTGAGATACTGTATATACCATACAAAACTGACCTCCGGCGTGTTCTGCAAAAGACCCTGATGGGCATTGGCAAATATGGGATAGCAACATAAACACCATTGAAAAAAAAAAAGGTCAAAACTAAACCATAACAACGTATATGTAAAATAATGATCACAAATGTTAACTAATGTTCAACATATACACAAAATAAAATGCAAAAATGTAATTAACCTGCATTAACACTAAATCACTAAACTCCAAATAAGGATCTTCATGGCAGGATCAGCAGACATTATTTTAATGAATGTTGTAGATTAAAAAAATGTAATGATTAAAAATAACTTTTGAAATCCTATTCATTTAGTAAAGCTTAAATGACATTTTATTGACTGGTTTTACATTTATGTTACCATTTGTCTCAGTAGAGGTGTTTTGTTTTTTTGTTTTTTCCTTAGGGTTATGTATATGATGCAAGTTGTGGTTCTATGTTGCTCACGTTGATGAGATCTAGTGAAATCACTCTGGTGTGTACAGGCTACAGCTGTCTCTTCCTCCCCAGCAGTCATGGTGCAAAAGCAAAATTTTAAATATTTGAATACATTTTGCATACTTTTATGTCAGGAGAATTAGACCGCGTACCCATTCAGGTAGCTTATGAGTACAGACTTTTTGGATTTTTTTCAATGAATATGTGCTGATGAAGTGGAAGAAGCTATTAGGAAGTCATCATTCTAACCAACCACGACATTTGTTTTTGTGATATTTAAAAATAACAAGTAATAAGCGCCATTTCATTTAATCCAGCCAGAATAACACCCATGTGAAGTCTTGCTCTTCATGGTGTACATGTCATCTTTGTGGAATGCGCCTTAACAGGAGGAAAATTTTTTTTTTTGTCTTGAAGCCTGGGTATTTGTCAGGTCTACTAAACAATAAACAAAGTGTGGATGCTCTAGAGCCCCTGTGTGAATCATTCCACTGAAACAAGAACGCAAGTCACCGCTCCAATGTCGTAGGACAGCTCCACCAGTAATCTGATTGTTGTTAGGTTCAGAAGATAAGAAGCATTTCACTAAGGCAAAGCATTCTAGCTTATTTCTTTTGTTTTTATGTTCTATTTTTCTGCCCTTTTGTCTTAAGCTGACCATAGGTGGAGCGATTTTTTTTTCTTTAATGCAACCACGGATGTGAGGTGGGGGGGGGGGGACTGTCCCCACCAGGAGCACACAGTGATTATTATTGCTAGCTGCTTTAGCTGCTGGCAATAGTCGCGTAAAAAAAAATCCAAAATGCTGGTTGTATGGAGGTTGATAACTTGGTCAACTGGGCACAATAAGCTTCCACTGAATCTTGGCTGCTGAAACTTGGTACAATATTCTCCATAGGGGGAAAAAAAGCATTTTCCAATAATTTGGAAAATTGAACAAATGTTCCGAACACAAATTTTAATTTGAAATTATAATATGCTGATAATTTGCTGGAGTAGCCACACTCTGAAGCTAGAATTCCAATGGATCCACGTGTACCTAACCTAGACAAACCGTAAACACTGTTTTTCACAAACCTCTGTAGCTTTTCTAAAGGGATGGTGGGGTTGTGACATGCTTCGTTTTTAATCCCAAACCCTGCTTAGCGGGGTTCTAATTTAAGCCACACGCAATTAGTCTCATGATTGTTGGGGAGGATGTGACTAATATATTGATTTATTTTTGTTTTTCAGATCAACCCATAATGAAATGGAGAAAAACAGGTACGTCCAGTCTTTTTACAGGTTTATTCATTTGTTGGCAGCAGCACGGTGACTTGTTTGGTGCACCTGCTGACAGTGTTGTCCTAGCTTTTTCTTCTACGTCCTCCCTTTTCCCGGATCGTCGCATTTCTCTCCAGTCTTTGCTTTGAGTCATTAGTGCCGAGCTGTGTCCTTCCCTTTCTCTGTGTGAATGTGTGTTTGTTTTTCTTCTATCCCCAATACTACTCCACCCTAATAATTGGTGTAATTAGCGAGTAGGCTTGGAAGATCACTTTGTTAGATTTTCGTACTTATTTCTGAAGCTTGAATTGGGATCAATTTCAAACTCTAAAAATAAGTTTCTTTCCTTAAATGTTTGTTTAGCACATCTCAAATTCCAAATTGTTAGTGTAAAAAGGCATTGCAATCAGGCAATTTGGTCATGATTTGTTTAAAGCGCAGAACTGGAAAAATGCATTGAGCTGTTGTGATTATTTAAATGGCCACTAAACCACAATTTGAAATTCATATTTGTACTAGTATATGTTTCCATAGTTGAAATAAGACTGATCACTGTGGCCAGAATGCTTTCTTTTTTTTTTTTTTTTTGCCTTCGAATCTGTGTCAGCTTTTATTGCTGTCTGTTTCTGCATTGGGGTAATTTTCCTCTTCTATCCTGTTCCAGTTTAAAAAACATGACCAAAGCAGGAATGGATGAAAATTACCCAGTGGGGACACAGATGGCAATATCCGTAGCTCCAACTATTCCCCACTCTATCCATTAAAAATGTTTTACAGGAGTTGTGGCTGAGCATCCCAGTAACTGAACACCTCATATTACATAATCAGCCATTTCAGGCTCTGATTCATACTGAGCATTAGCGTAGCGAGGCAATTTAGAAGCATTTTTTTTCACGCTTTTGTACACCTTGTAGTACAGCAGCAGAATTATACATTTTTGCCCACATACACCTATAGATCTCCCATTTAAAGTCTTATTAGGCTAAAAACATGTGATTCTGCCCCCAAAAAAGCTTCTGTGCTTTTTCGACTTGCACATGGAAAGTGACACAAGTGGTGTGAACAGGCCCATTAGGAATAATGGGATTCTTCATTTTGAGCTTTGTTGCACTTGGAAATCGCATGACAAAGTGCTCAGGTGTGAATAGGGGCTCAACAAATACAAAATAGAGGGTGCACCAGCCTATCGCATTGCCTTTTAATAAACCATTTATTGATAAAATCCATAGATGTATACTTACAAACAACTGTGAACCACAAGCTCATCAATATTATCAGAGATCATGTTACTCGATCCACTGCACGTGCTTGGGAAGACACCACCTGGATCTATTCGGCATATGCATTTGGAGGGTGATTCCCTCTTCATCTATTTTGATTTTATTAGGGATGCACCAAATTGTTTTTTTGGTGCCCAAACCGATACCGAAAATAAATCTTCCTTGATCCCGAAAACCGATACCGAAACAACACAGATACCGAAAGTGACAGTTTTTAAAAATATTTTTATACAGGAGATGGTCAGAGACTGGGGACATGGTACAGGAGATGGTCAGAGACTGCGGACATGGTACAGGAGATGGTCAGAGACTGCGGACATGGTACAGGAGATGGTCAGAGACTGCAGACATGGTACAGGAGATGGTCAGAGACTGCAGACATGGTACAGGAGATGGTCAGAGACTGCAGACATGGTACAGGAGATGGTCAGAGACTGCAGACATGGTACAGGAGATGGTCCGAGACTGGAGACATGGTACAGGAGATGGTCAGAGACTGGGGACATGGTACAGGAGATGGTCAGAGACTGGGGACATGGTACAGGAGATGGTCAGAGACTGGGGACATGGTACAGGAGATGGTCAGAGACTGGGGACATGGTACAGGAGATGGTCAGAGACTGGGGACATGGTACAGGAGATGGTCAGAGACTGGGGACATGGTACAGGAGATGGTCAGAGACTGGGGACATGGTACAGGAGATGGTCAGAGACTGGGGACATGGTACAGGAGATGGTCAGAGACTGGGGACATGGTACAGGAGATGGTCAGAGACTGGGGACATGGTACAGGAGATGGTCAGAGACTGGGGACATGGTACAGGAGATGGTCAGAGACTGGGGACATTGTACAGGAGATGGTCAGAGACTGCGGACATTGTACAGGAGATGGTCAGAGACTGGGGACATGGTACAGGAGATGGTCAGAGACTGGGGACATGGTACAGGAGATGGTCAGAGACTGGGGACATGGTACAGGAGATGGTCAGAGACTGCGGACATGGTCACAGAGTCAGAGACTGCGGACATGATACAAGAGATCAATGCAGCCAGCCACTGTCCCCGGTAGTGCAGCCTGTGTCCCCACTAATGCAGCCTGTGTCCCCATTGCAGCCAGTGAAGGGAGAGGAGAGCTGTCGCCTGTTTGATTACAGCGCCGGGAACATCACAGCTTTCATTTCAATAGCTGTGTGTTCCCCGCTGCGCGCCGTCACATACAGCCCCTTCACCTTGTCCGGGCACTTTGATAGACAGATCACTCATCCCATTGGACGGGTGATCTTTCTATCAAAGTGCCCGGACAAGGGGGAGGGGCTGTATAGGACGGCGCGCAGCGGGGAACACACAGCTATTGAAATGAAAGCTGTGATGTTCCCAGCGCTGTAATCAAACAGGCGGCGGCTCTCCTCTCTTCTACGATATAGGAAGCCCCCCTAATAGGTGGCACCGGGGACGGAGCCGCCCCTTTCGGTATCAGCAAAAATTCTCTTTCGGCTTCTTGCTTGATATGTTTCGGCGGACGAAATTTCGGTGCATCCCTAATTTTTATCAATCAATGGTTTATTAACTTAATGCACTAGGCTGGTGCACCCTCTGCTTTTGTAGAGCTATGATATCGGGCTTCCCCAGTCCTAAGCGGGCAGCAAAGCATGGCATTCTTCTTCTACACTTGGAGAAGTGGATGAGTGAGAAGTTTTAGTGAATAGGGGCTCAGGCTGGAGAAGAGCTGCCAGTTATGTCTCATTTGGTTCACTGGAACTAAAATAAACTTTGTAGCTAATTTATTAATCTTCTTAATACCAAATATTTAGAACTGTGTTCCTGAACGGTTTTAATCCTGAAGAACCCTTAAAGTAATTTTCAGTTTTTTTTTAGAACCCTTTCTAAAATGATTAAATCCAACGTCGGTGGGAAAAATGCCCCTTACATTGGTTGTCTGTAGGGAAAAGGCACCCCTTTTACAGTGGTGATCAGAATGGCCAAACTTTCAGACCGCTTTAAAAAAAAAAAAAATGTTGGTGTATTGTTGGCCCCAGAATTCCATCTATCAGGAGGTCAATCAACCAGAGCCCGAGGAACCCCTACCAACTCCTGAAGGAACCCTAGGGTTTTATGCAACCCTGGTTGAGCATGGCTGTTGTAATGTGTTTTTAATATGTGGGATATTATATACACATGCGCTTGTTAGCCATTTATATTTTATACTTTTATAAAACCATTCGCAGGTGATTGAATTACTGTTTCAGAAATGTAATTTTCTGTTGTATGTTTTTATTTTTTTATTTTTGTTTTTTTTTTCATTTTAATTGATTAATTTAATGAAATACTCTTTTTAGCAAAACTAGATGTTTACGACTATGTTTCAAGACTAAGCAATGCAATCATCTCTATTTTCTCCTTAAACCTTTACTATTCTGTATTTCTCACCTAGGCGAGCTCATTTACGGCTATGTCTGGAAAAGCTGAAAGTATTGGTACCCGTAGGACCTGATTCCAATAGGCATACTACATTAAGTCTCTTAACAAGAGCAAAGTTGCACATAAAGGTAAATTCTTATCTGTCTGATTATATGGTGCTGTGGATTCTGGCAAATTTTGGTGCTGCAATGTACCTACATTTATTTTCTGTGAGAAACAAAAAAATACTTTTCTTTTGTCTCCTTTTGCCTTTTGTAGAAACTTGAAGATTGTGACAGAAAGTCACAGCACCAATTAGAGCAGCTACAGCGGGAGCAGCGTCATCTAAAAAGGCAGCTAGAAAAATTTGGCGTTGAGAGGATACGAATGGATAGTATAGGATCTGCAGTATCTTCCGAGAGATCCGATTCGGATCGAGGTTAGTATCTATTGCACAGCAGCCTGTCTCCTCTCTGGCTGATATGATTTTTGCTTGATTTTCTGTGTTTGTCGCTTGCATACAATACCAGCAGCCATTTTGTAATATGGTTGTGGCCAAGACATCAGCACAGCTCCTTATAATCTACACCATAAGCATATATTGACAACACAACACAGGAATGCAGCCTGAAAAAAGAGATCGAGCATTGTCACCTTATACTAGAAAGTACCTGACTAAAGCTGGCCATTCGGTTTCCTCCATCCAAGCTTTACAGCGTGGGTGGTGGTATCTCCCACTGTGTCTGTTGTATTCTGACAGCCAGCTCCATCAGCTGTCAGGATACTTGACCAATAGACAAATCTGATTGGATACAGCTGCTGTTCTGCTGAAAATGTCTCCGTTTTTGGCTCCTTTTAAGGTTTTCAGTTGAAGGATGTCAGGCGGGAGGGTGGCATCGGGGCCAACCATGGAGCGAACTTCATCTGATATAGTGTATGGCCAGCTTAAAGTGGAACTTCACTCTCTCAATCTAGATTGACTGTTTTATTCCTTATGCTGCTAGCATTAGTAAATGGGATAGTATGTCAAATTTACTTGTGTTAAACTTTTTTTTGTACATTTCTTCAGTTAATTCCTAGTTTCCAGGCCTAGACAAATGATGTCATACATCCCAGGAGTCTTCAGGAGGGGCTTTCTCAGCTAAGCACACCCTCCTGCCTGCATGCTTGAGTTAAGGGCAGATGAATTCCAGGAAGTAAATGCTGTATGAATCCTCTGCCCTTACTCAAGATGGCCACAGCCAGAAACGCTAGGAGATGATTTTTAAAGTGATGTCTCAGCAAAATAAAGCATGGAAATATAGATGAATGAGTTTTCTTTAAACAATAGAAATTAAATAAATAGCACTTTTTGGTTTGTGGTGCTCAGATGCAGCATAGCTTCGCTTTAAATTGGAGTTCTACTAATTTTTGTGTTAAAAGTCAGCAGCTACAAAAAGTGTAACGCACTCATCTGTCCCGCGGTTCAGCGATGCGGCAGCTCGAGCCCTCGCCTCTCCCCGGCTTCACAGCTGGGTGCGCACTGCACATGCGCGAGACACGCAGCGCTTCCCCATTGGTCTGGTAGTCTTTTGGGACCTGTAACGTGACCCAGAAGATTGCAAGGAGGGAGCGGGAGGCTCGAGCGGAAGTGGGTGCAGGTACCTATCAAAACTAGTTAACTGCTGCTCCCCCCAAAAAATAACATGCCAAATGTGGCATATTTAGGGGGAGGAGTAGGAGTGCTTAAAGCGTATCTTCCCCTTTTGGGTGGACCTTTTTGTGGCAGGATTACCAGGTTTTATTTTAGTGATAGCTGCAGGTTTAAAAAGGGACTTTTGAAATTACATTTAGAATGTTAATATTGAAATTTTAGTATTGCCGCAGACTTCCTCCCCTTGATTCCACAAATGAGCAACATCGCAGTACACGCCTGTCCCTACTTGTAATGCTTTACCTGCACTGTATGATTTTCCTGATGAAGAGTCTAAGGCTGGCCACAGACAGTTTGAGTCTTGGCAGTTTCAGCAGTTCGATCAATTTGGGTACAACCAGCCTGCCAGATTCATTTGTGATTATCGCTAGCGGCTGCTAAAGCTGCTGGAAATATTCACTGTCTTCTCCCAGTAGGGATGGCGTCACAAGCCAACTCCCGCCTCCCCCCCACCACCCAACAAAGCAGAAAATTGCTCGGCAGTAGGTATTCCCCTGTCTGCACTGTCTCTGTTGATGGAGTAACTGCGAATCTTTCTGCAACCTGAAAATAAATTTACACCACCTATGGCCTGCCTTAGGTGCATAACTAATGCAGGGACACCCCACAAAGAAAAAGTAAATTATTTTAATGTTGCCTGCAAAACCTGTTAAAATGTTTTATGCTGAATAACTTTTCATACAATGCCAGTTCTACTGCATACAAGTTGTACACAATGTCTTTTCCTAGACTCTCGCTCACTGGATTTATTTTCTCTACAGAGGAGATTGATGTGGATGTAGAAAGTACAGACTTTTTAACAGCAGAGCTGGACTGGAGTAGTAGCAGCAGCAGTGCCAGTGACTTGGACGAGCGGGGAAGCATGCAGAGCATTTGCAGCGATGAAGGGTATTCGAGCTCTGGAGTTAAAAGAATAGAACTCCAAGACAAGCCAAAACACAGTGTTACCCTATAAACCAACCGCAACAGGTGAGGGCAAAGTGAGGGGTGTTCAAATGTCCCAGCAGTTCCCCCCCCCCCCCCTCCCTCTTTCCCAGTGCTCCCACATCAGAGACTTGTCTTATCTAGTGACTGCATTCACACCATAATCTTGCACGTGAAAAAGAACCACTCCGACTCCCAGCTCTCTGTTCCTCGCTTCTTTTTTTTTTTTTTTTTCCCCCAGAGCTCCTGAGAGGCATGTGGGCATCCGTTTACATTTTGAAATCACACGCTATCCCATCAGCCAGTTGACCTCCAGGAGACTACATTCCAGACCTACGTTGAAGCACTCAAAGAAAGTTTAAAATGATCTATATAGTTCATGTTTATGGGAAGCAACATTTCTGCAGTGGTAAAGATTGTTGACTGTGAATGCAGAGGTGAGTGTCTGCCACTCACTTCTCTGCACGTGTTTCCTCCACCCACTAGACGGCAGAGGTCTCGCTTTCTCCCTGTAACACCAAAATGTTCTTGCATCACCTGGAAGACACATCTGGGAGCGGTATGAAGGATTTATGGTTGAAAGCATCTTGCTACACGGCAAGGCTTCAGTTTACAGCTACTATACAATTCAATCAGAAGCTGCCAAAAAGCTAGAGAGGACCTTCCACCTCTGTTGAGTGACTCTGGCTCAGAACAGTAAGATTGCTGCTAATATATAAATATATATATTTTGTTTTCATAAAGTTGTGCACCAAATGTTGCACTGAACCCAGCACAGTCTAAAGAAAAGCAAAGCTGGACCTTTCTGGCTACTTTTTTTTTTCTTTTGGAGATGTCTAAAGCCACTTTTTTTTTCCTTGGTCTTATTTACTGTTCTTCTTTGGGTCATTGTGTTCCATGTTTCTAGTAGTACATAATTAACATTGATTTCATGTTAAGTCAGCATGTACAGAATGGCTAGCATGTCTTTTTAGACCAGTCTTAGGAATCCTGTGGCTCTCTCTCGCCACTTAAACAAATGTTCTGGGGTTAGGGAGCAGTAGGTGGCTGCAGATTGTCACAGTATGCCTATGTGTATTTTTGAGAGTTGGGCCTTTCATCGAAAGATGGAGCCACTGCTAAAGACCCCTCTTCCCTCATTGTTGAAGTCTTAAAAGAAACCGACCATTGGAGGAATAGATTGATTGCCATTGCCAAGCCCTTTCTAAAATATGAATTGCCTAGCTGTTAAGCTGATCCTCAGACTTCAGTACTTTGAGTCACAGACCCAGACCAGTATGACACCTATGAAATTAGAGCTTCAAATCTGTGTGGTTTTTCAGGGCCAGTAACTCCAAAGGTAACCAGAGATCAAAGGATCAACAAAACAGACGCTCTTTTTTTTGAGGGAGATAGGCAGTGGCAGCTCATGTACTTCCTTAATGATTGGGTACTTTTAGGACCTAGGGATCTAGCTGCACTCCACTCAATATAAAGATCTGGCTGTAATCTGCTCAATTTAAAGACTCCCTTCCCTTCTGATATGGTGTTTAACACTTCTATTAAAATAGATATACTTAAAATGGCCAAACAATCTACACAACCAAGAGGAGTATGGCAATGGTGCTTGTGGGGTAGCGAGATGATCCCACACCCCTCAATATTCTTAAAAAGAGTGAGTCTAAAGCAGGGCTCCACTCTTTAAAGTGTAAACCCCTTTAATGAATGTTTGTTTTTTTGTTTTTTGTGCTTGTATGAACACATCACATATACATCCTCTTACCAAGCAGTGCTTTGGATGGAAACCATAAATCACTTCAAATGCTCAGCATTTGCCACTGCATTTAGTGATCCTAACAGATGCATTATTGAAGGATATCTACTTTGCGTCCTGTTGATGGGACATTTTTATTATTTTCTACCTCACAAGGATGAACAAGGATTGCTCTGCATCTTTCAGAGCAGAACATAAAATGTCTTGCTAGATGCTCCTTATATTTTGAATAGTTTTTAGCAAAACCAAATCTGAAGTGTGTGTTAAGTACTGCCACAGCTTTTCTTCTGAACTCTGCTGAGTGTAGGACTTGCTGTGGTGTCCAAGCAACTGCTGAGGTGTTAGGCCTTAAGTCACAGGCACACCACACAGACACTGGAGCAATAACCAGGAGCACTGCATTAGCTACCCTGCTAACAGCACAATGTTTTAGTCACAGAGACTTGGCTCCTGGCTTCCTTTTTTATAGCTTTCATTTTGCCCTTCCATTTTAAATTTACAATATCTTTTCCCCTCTGAGCTTATTAATGTGCATCTTTTGTTTAAATTCTTGTGCAATCTAAAAAGACGATATTTTTTAGATTTACCAGCAATGCAGATGTCCCAGAATTCTTTTCCCCATTTCCTGCTGCCTCAGATCACTCAACTGTATTCCCACCAAACCAACCCTGCAGTAACCACAATGAAATCAAAGTAGGACCACCAGGACTTTTCAGCACATAAGGGCTTACTGGAATACTTGCCTCATTAACACAGGGGTGAATAGGCCATCATCAGAAAGTATTCTATAAATATTTTTCAAACCATTCAGGGAGAGGCCATTTTCTTTCATTGGGTCTGAAGAGCTCATACTGTCACATGTAGCTCATGGCCCTGTCACTTATTTTCCAGTCAGTAAACCCCTCCACTCTAGTTTTCTACCTTTCTAGGAATACAGTTCAGTTATGCTATAAAGAAGCACACCTAGTTGTAAATAAAACACATTAAATCTAAAACTATTTATTCTTGTTTTGTATAGCTGATGTATTAGGGAGATTCTTATGACTTTGTGCTTTTATAAATGTTCTAAAATCCCTTTTTTTGTATGTATATAAATATATGGTATATATATATATAAATATGTCTATCTGCAGATTATAAAAGTGTGTAATGTTATACACAATACATTAGCACACCCTACCCCCTAGCAACACTCTGTAGCATTACCTAGCTGTTTCCCTCACACTAATGCTAAAGCTGGTGGCGTAGCCCAGAATCCCTTCACTGTAAGAAGCCTAGTCGTAGGATATAAACAACTTGTATGAGGGCTACCACTGAGCCACCCTTCTGGTTTTAAGGGGGAAACTTTTTTTTTTTTTTTTTTTTTGCTGCTATTCTGATGAATTTTGTGTTGAATTTACTAAATTATCTCTCTCTTGAGACCCCAGTCAGTAAATTTTGAGTTTGAGTTGAAGGTGCCGTTTCATCACGTGGCCATTTCTTGATATAACACTACAGTCTAAGAATTGGTTTTAGTATGGCTTCTGAAACCCATTCACTTTATAGGGAGCTGTTTTGTGGTCTTGAATAATGTTCTTTGATATTGGGGCTGCAAAATGGCTGCTTCAACTCCTACTTGACTGGGGAAATGAAAACGGCAATAGTTTCTGTTTCTTCTTCTTTTTTTTGTCTGCTATGCATGATTAAGGTCACATGTAGTTGTGTAAGTATTGGCAAAATTAGATTCATACAATGGAATCTCCCGCTGTTTTTGGCATTAAAAGGATGGATGAACACTCACTAGACAGCTACTAAAGTCACTAAACAAAATTGTTTATCATTGGTTAGTTTAAAGGTTCTTGTTTTTTGTTTTTTTGCTTACCAAACTTAGAGACCTGTCAAACTCAGGGATAACAAGAGTTGTAAAGCAACTCTTAAAGGAGCTCTTTTCAGCAAGGAATGTTGATGGGACAATTTGGAATGATGTTCTTTGGGGTAGGGAGTTAACTTTTGGCAACACTTGTGCTGCCAGTTTCACACCATCTTCTCTCCTCAACTCATGTGGCGTTTGGCTCTGGGCTTGTGTGGAGCACAAATGCAGCTTGTTTTTTGGTGGCTTTTGTTTGCTTTTGACATCAGTTGGGACACTTCTGAGATCTCTCCAAGTTCACTGACAGCTGCATTTGACCCACAGTTGACCTCCTAAGCTGTAACAACCTGCTTCAAGCTGTTTGTGTATCCCCTGTAATGTTTAGAGGGAGAGAAGCAGTTCTAATGTGAACAAAAGCCCGTCGACACAGGCCCTTAAGGTTTTCAACATGAGTCAAATAAGTTCTCAGATCATAGTTTTTCTGTGTGGAGTACTCCTTTAACAGTGAATCCTACCCAGCTATGTGCCTCTCATAGTGCAATAACCTACAATGTTGACTTTTTCCTTAGAAAATATTCAACAGATTCCCTTATAAACCTGCGGCTTACAGGGTCCATTTGTGTCCTTTTCATGTCTCTCTATCAGACACTGCTTGTAGACAGGACAAAACGTCAATCCTTCTGGTCACAATGGGCAATGTACACAACAATTTGAGCTCTGAAAAGCTTTCACGATAAAAGGGAAATTGCCGCACAGATCTTTGGTTGTTTTTGTAAAACCTTGAAACCTTTTATTGGCTACCTTTTTTTTCTTCTTTTTTCCGTCTTTCCTTACAATTTTTTAACTTGAATGCAGTAATCTAAATTAAGATCTTGCTAGCTATCACAGGTTTTCTTCCTTTTTATTTTAAAAGAATCAAAATAATGATTGAGTATTGAAGCTTGGTTAGGGAGATTTGCTCTTATTTAGGTGTACTTTTTTTCTCAGACTGAGCTTTTAGCTTGGGCCAGAGGTCATCTGAAGCCTGACCTCACACACACTGCACACTCAGAAGCTAGGAAATGGGTTGCAGGGTTGGAAGTTGGCAAAGTAACCATTGTCTTGCTTTAGATGTCCTCTGACCTTCTGAACCATTCTAAGAAGCCACACTCAAGGTAAAGGTAAACCTAATGTGTTGACAAGTAATTCTTCTATTAAAGATTGAATATTCAGATTCTTGAAAAATCCCAGTTCTTACGGGTCCTCTGTATATGACCACAATAACCATTATCTATTTTAACATAGGGCTTTATTTAATACCATGACACTTGAACCAAGGGTGCATGTATTACACAGCAATCCATATTTTATTATACCGTACTGCTAAAACCCAGTTCTGATTGATAGCTTTAGGTTAGTGCAGATCACTGATCTTTGCTCCAAGTGATTCAGGGAAAAAAAGTCAAAGTGCTCATAAAGCAAAACGGGCACACATTTTAAATCCCCATGTTTTCTTTATGCACTTAGACCAGGCAGCCATTTTATAATTAGACTCAACATTCCAAAGAATGCAAAAGCGAGTCAGATGACTGAATCCCTGTGAAGGGATAGGCTGCATTCCATCAAATAGTAGTTTGGTAAAAAAAATGCCTATTCTGCGCACATTTGTTTCTGGCAAAATGTGCAAGCCATTGCAGCACTCCTTTTGTTAAACAACCAAATAAATGTTTGTGGTGCTTGTGTACTCTTCCTGGTTCTTTAAATTAATAGCCAAGATGCTATTAGAGTAATGGATGTGCTGTTGAGCCCGAGGCCCTTAAGCATAACACTACTTTAGCTTTGGCTTTTGTATCCTTAGAATGGAAGCTAATGTGACCTTCCAGTCATAGAGTAAGCACAGATTGTAAAGAGAGTATGCCTGGAAATTGCCCACCAGCATCACAAAACCATATTGTCATGGACTGGAACTGCTATTGGCTAATGTCCTTTCCTGTTTCTAAATCCAAAATCAGTACATTGCCAATAAGCTGGGCATGTGCAATAATTCTTTCCACACCGTGTATCCTTCATACAATTGCAGTGTATAGTAGAATGGTTTTCAAGCTTAGAAACACAGAGGGTCTGAGGAATCTGAAGCTTTTATCTGGTCACTGTTCCCTTTTTCCCCTTCAGAATTAAATTGTTTTGAATGTACAATTGGCTGTCATAACCATTTGAAGGAAATAACTTTCCAAGGAATATAATAGTGCTTTGCTAGGCTTTTTTAAAAGAAAGATATTGTCAGGTTAATGCATTTTAGCTAATCCGATCTTGGCTATCATTTTCTCGCCTGCTTCACCACAATGGCAGAATCTAAATAGGTGCTGTACTTTGAATAAGCCCAAAAGTGACAAACAGTAAAATCTAACTAGGCACCACTCAATTTTCTGTTTAGCTCATGGGCTGACAGGAGAAAGTTGATCAGTTCCTACATCCATGCTAAACATCATGGATGGAGGAATCTTCCCTGGCTGCTGTTGTACTCAGGCAATTGCAGCACCCGGCCTGTTGAATATAGTGGCACTGTTATACAGTGACAGGTGTATTTGTGCTACCACCTCCTAAGTAGTAATCATCCACTTCAGAAGCAGGGCACTCAGCCTGGAAAGGTCTCTGCAACCTCCATAATCAACCAGGAAAAGGCTAGTGCCACAAAAATCAGCTAAAAAATAGTCAAACTTTATTAAATGCTGGTGAAAAATGGCCCAAAAAAGCCAACGTGTTTCAGCCGTCAGACTAAGGCCTGATAGCTAAAACGCATTGGCTCTTTTTGGCTATTTTTCACCAATATTTAACAAAGTTCTAATATCTTTTTTGTGGAACTCATCTTTTCCCTTTCCTGACCTCTCAAAAAGTGACTGCACCTGATAATTTTCCACTCTAAGCTAAGTAAATGTTTAAATTTACTTTTGTTGTGCTGGTTGGTGCTTGCAGGGTCTCCCATGGCTTGACTGTTGACCAAATCAGCAGGGCCCAGACAAAAGTTGAGCCGTCTATTGCCAGCCCTAGGTACAGTAACTCACAGCAAATAATCGGACTTCATCTTTCACCACTTTTAATTACAGTAACCTGAAAACGAATTACTGTAACTGCCCTTAAATATAATAATTTCCTAATAATAATTATTATTAAATAATTGAATATCAAAAAAGCCAGTTTGTGCTTTACAAAATAAAACCTTGGAATCCAGGGTTAGAGTTTGTATTATAACGCGTTACCTGTGAAACTGCCTTTATTGATCTTTGGTAAGAATCAAAGGCAGCTTCAGTTGTAGTTTTTCAAAGGAAATCCATCCCAAACATCACTTCAAAGCCATCTTCATTCTACACTTAACAGTGTTTTTGTCTGAGTATCTTGTTGCGATCTGTTGAACTTTGCTATCAGTGGCTTGTCATAGATGGGGAGTATTAGGCTTTCATTTATGGTAATAAAGCCAAAAAGACAAACCTCATTTCATGTAATAATGTGAAGGGAAAGTAGCTTGTAAAACCATTTTTTATACCTGAATCATTCACATGCCGGCCATTTTGTGCCCCTATATGTGAGCATAGGCTATCGATGAAATGGAACCTGTGACTTGTATAAAGTGCTGAAAATATACCATAAATCCAGTTAAGCGCCAGAGACTTTGCTAGTCCACAGGGCATGCTGGTTTCTAGTAAAACCATTTGGCTTTCTTGTGAGCATTTTTCCCCAAATGGATGCCTCCAGTATGTAGGAACAGGTGCGTTTTGAACAGTGGAGTAACTTTTTGGCAGTAATACGTCCTCCTCTTCTTCCTCACCTTTTTTTAAAATGTTTTTGTGTTTTGTATAGATGTTTCTGTTTCATTTTTAAATTATATGCATTATTCTCCCTACTCAGCCTTTATAAGACTCTACACAGTATCTGGACGCAAAATGCAGACCCTTATCGGTTATTACCATCCTTTTTGTGTAAAATGGTAATCGGGCAGCTAGGGACTATGTCCCATTATAGAATTGAAATTTTAACCCTTTAGGATTGGTACAGATATGGCACTTCTATTGGTGTGTATTTTGTTTCATTTCTGTTTTTTATTTGTTTTTACATTTTATTTTTTTTAATGTATTTCCCCTCTTAGTATTATCCATTTTCAATTTTGTGAATGTGTTATTCTTGTGTACAGTTTTAAAAACGCAACCAATTTGTTTCATAAAAAAAAAAATCTATCTATATATAAATATATATATATATATTGTATCTGACCAGTTTTAAGTTTAGGCAAGTGCCTGCAATGAACGTATTGCATAATAAATTTGTGAAGCATTTAAATAAGAACTCGGTTTCTACCAAAATGTATTTTTTAGAAAAACGAAATTCAAGCTGACCTCAGCAAGTTATTTTCCGTTTCTAAAAATGAATTGCTGTGCCTCTCTGTTAGTGCAAGGTAGTTGATAAATGTAATCCTATTACAGCTCCCTAGAAAAAACACTGGGGCTTGTATGGTGCATTGTGCACATGTACTGTACCTGAAAACGATTGTTTGCTCAGAATTGCAGTGCAGTTGTGTGTACTGCACCATGTTACTGAACAGGCTTCATAGGCCTTATGTTGGTCAAACTTTCTGAATGTAGAGTTGCTTTTGTTGGCCGTCACTACCAGTCAGAATCTTCTTTTCATTTTCCCATATTGTTCAGAGAGACTGATTTGGTTGCTACGTGTGACAGGAACAGCCCTTATTTCGGACGATTTGATAAAAATAAAAGGCCTAGGTATAGTGTAATGGCCGTTCTAGGCAGTCTTTGAGCATTCAAGCTGTAGCTGAGCTTCTACTCCCAGCATGCTTTTCTGCCTGACTGCCATTGTTTACCTGCCTTCTATGTTGGGTTTACTTGCTCTATACTTGGCGGTATTTACTGAAAATACATTGCTGCTTATTCTGTGTAACAAAAGAAAGAGAACCTTATTCCCATTTTTATACAAAATAAACACATCTGGAGTGTTTACCATTGTAAAAAGTTATATATTTGATGCATTTCTATAGCATTATAGTTAAATGAGTTTGAGGGTATCACATCTGTTGTCCTGGCAAAGGTCTATTGTGAAAGGAAGCAGTGCAATATTTTAAGTATAATCCTTTGTTCCACATATAACTGTGTGTGAAGGTTGTAAAATGGATTGAGGAACTATCCACCATTACGTTACAGATAGTAAACTATGTGGATACTGCAGTTTGCAATATAACATTTATTTTACCATGCTTACCATTTGCCAGCCATATTATCTGTGTTCTCCCCATTTCTGTTCCATGTAAGTTGAGCGTGTCTTTGGTTGTTTTTGCCAGTCTTCCAAAAATGCAAGTTCAAGAAAGCATCAAACACAACAAATAGTGCAGTGCAAAATGAAAACTCTCCTGGGTTGGTCCCTTGTTTGTATCAGTTTCTTTCCTTCTTTTTTTTTTATATTCATTTTTCAGTTTTTTTTGTTTTTTTTCGAGCGCTGTGTTGAGATCACATTATGGTGCTTTTTACTGCATTCAGCACATTCATTTTTAGAATCTACGTTTTAGAATATAAAACAGATCCATAAAACTTGCTGTGTATATGGAAATACTTCTGTACTGTTAAGCTGTTCAAAAATGAAATAAAAATTATTTAATTACTATAGTGTCTTGTCTTGTGTGTCGTTTTTTCTTTATGGTTTTGGACTTCGCCTACATTTAAGGCAAATGCAGTAAGTGTAGCCCTTGTAAAGCCGTTTTGATGTCAAACTATATATATCATAAATGTTTCTAAGGGTTGCTACACATGTAGCCTATCTAAAGCCCCAAACAGAACATTTATATATTGCATCTGGTCAGGCCTTGGATGTGGTGGCTGCATTTGTTTTGTTTTTTTTTTACCTGGTGATCCTGTCAGTAACACACTTCTGTCCTAGTGTTGGCGGGCCGCATCACGCATGGCCATAGCGAGCAGCTGAGCCAACCCCAAATGTGACATGACCTTCTGCTGATAACCTTGTTTGAGACAGTCATGCAGGCAGGATTAACATATTTGATACAGATAATATCAAACTTGCAAAAAATTTACTGAAAAGAGAAAACTAGTGCAGCCACCAAAACTAAGGGCAGGTAAGCTGAAATGAATGTAATTTTCTTTTTCATACATCATGGGACACAGAGTTAGGCTAACATTCATTACCTGCTGGGTTATACTTCATCTCCAGGTGAATGGACACCGGTAGACCAAAGGCATTTAGGCCCCTTTCACACTGGGGCGGTTTGCAGGCGTTAGTGCGCTAAAAATAGCGCCTGCAAACCGACCTAAAACTGCCACTGCTGTTTCTCCAGTGTGAAAGCCCAAGGGCTTTCACACTGAAGCAGTGCGCTGGCAGGAGAGAAAAAAAACTCCTGCAAACAGCATCTTTGGAGCAGTGAAAGAGCGGTGTATTTACTGCTCCTGCCCATTGAAATCAATGGGGCAGCGCGGCAATACCGCCTCTGTAGCGGCGCTATGGAAAGCGGTTTTAACCCTTTTTCGGCCGCCAGCGGGGGTTAAAACCGCACCGCTAGTGGCCGAATACCGCCACAAAAACGACGGTAAAGCGGCGCTAAAAATAGCGCCGTTTTACCGCCGACGCCCCCACCGCCCCAGTGTGAAAGGGGCCTTAGACAGGAAGTGATCCCCTATATAACCCCTCCCATGCAAGAAGTACTTCATTTTTTTTACCAGTGTCTGCAAGGTGGATGGCGCGGTTGTTTGAGCTCTCTGAGCTCCAGGTCTCTAGTCCCACAAATGGTTCTTAAATGAATCAAGAGATTGACCGATCGGATCCATTTGACACAGGCTTTATATGCTTTGATAAATGCTACCCAAGCCCCGCAAAGAAGACTCAAGACCCTGCAAGGTTTTGCCTGTAATTCGGCCTCCGGGCACTGGACCCTGCGAAGTGGAATCCTGGAGACCACAGTGCTAAGGCATTCCTTCAGGGTGCTGTATGGGTCCAAGGGAGTGGACCCTAAACGTGAAAAGGGTACCCAGTCCTTGAAGGTCCTCCAGTGACAGGAACCCACCATGATGGGTGAAGTTTGGGCTCTTAGTTTCTAAGCTGCCCTGCGCCTAGACGGGTAAGTGAAACCCCTTTTATTTACTTATTGTGGAGTTTCCCAGTGATTGTAACAATCTGTCAAGCTAGCTATGGGAGAGATTTGAGCTAGCTGTGGGTGTTTGCAAGGTGTATCTTTTTTTTGCTTCTGTCTGGCCATTTTTTTACCTGTATGATGGCACACGACGGTGCGCCATTTTGCCTTGGTTTGCCATGGCACACGTGCATTTGCAAGAGCACCGCTGGGCTCAGCAGTTTGTTTGGCAGCCATGGTGCACGCGGCTTCCCCGCACATGCGCTGCAGCCTTTATCTGGGCGTACAAAGATTTGCATCATATGCGAATACAGCCATGCCCGTTTGCCGGAACCACGCATGCACAGAATGTTCCGGCACACAGCCAGCTTATTTAAGCTGTTTATGCCAAGTATGCAGTGCTTCCAGAAGGCAGCTGTGGGACACAGAGCAGGCTCTGAACAGGCATTTGCAATGGTTCATTTCTCCTTACCCGGGTCACTTGAGTCACCAGGTGTTGCTTGGCAGGCAAAAGTTGGTTAGGATTGTTGCATAGGGGCTCGGTGAGCCCTATTAAAGGGTCTCCCTTCTGAGGTGTTTTAATACTACACCCATGTACTCTTTTTGTGGCTACTAAATGTCTTTAAAAAGGAGCGGGACTAACACTGCAGGGAGGGGGCACACCTATGTCGTCAGTGGTTCCTGATGAACCTAGTCGTATCCCTAGTGTTGTATCCCCTGAAGGACCAGAGGCTTCCGGGCAATCTGAGCCGCCGCGCCTATCTGGTTGTGCCTACAGTCAACGCTGCTGCTTCTCCCTTTCTCACCAGGGATGAACTGTCCTCGGCCGTAGCCGGGTTAGAGCACAGGATTGCTGGTATGATTACCTCCATCCTGCAGGGTGGCAAGAAGTGTGACAGATCCCCCTGCCCAGAGCCTCCTAGTCTGGAGCAGGAATGGGTTGAGGATGCGCAAGAGCTAAAAGCTCAGCAGTCTGTGGAGGGCCTGGCGGATGAGTCTGCTTCCGAGCAATCTGGACAAGAAGATATCCAGTTGATGTCTGCCTCTCAGTCACAGAGGCTTTTGATCCTGACTCTTACCGAAATAGTTCATTCTGCCTTTTTTAGGTTGCTTCTTGCAGAGGTTACTGAGCCCTCCCGGTCCTCTTTGGGAATTCTTCTAAACCCAGCACCAAGACCTCCTTTTGGGGGGACGCCCCCACTCCATCGGGTGGGGGGGAAGGCTGCTGCACTTTGTGGACATTTGGAGAACAATAATTCAGGACGAGTGGGTCACCTCCAACCATATCCCGCGGTTACAAGCTGGAGTTGAGAGGGGTTCCCCCTTGTGTTTTTTAGATCCAGCATTCCCTCGGATCCTCCAAAAAGACTTATTGCTTCAGGCACTACATCATTTAGTGCATCAAGGAGTGATTATAGAGGTTCCTGTATCTGAAAGGGGCAAGGGGTTTTACTCGAACCCGTTTACGGTTCAAAAACCAAACTGGGACACAAGGCCTATTTTGGACCCAAGATCCCTGAAATAGTATCTACTGATACAGTCATTTCGGATGGAGTCTGTCCACTCAGTAGTAGCCTCACTCCAAAGGAGAGACTTTCTTGCCTCCATCGATATAAAAGACGCGTATTTACACGTACCTATGTTTCAGCCTCATCAGAGGTTCCTACAATTTGCAGTAGAGGAACGTCATTTTCAGTTTGTGGCTCTACCCTTGGGGCTTGCTACAGCTCCCCGGGTGTTCACAAAGGTCCTAGCACCAGTACTGGGTCTTTTAAGGGCCCAAGGGGTCCTGGTGCTCGGGTATCTGGATGAACTCCTGCTCAGAGATCACTCATTACAGGCTCTAGAACAGAGCATAACATGCACAATGCAGTATTTGAAAAGCTTAGGCTGGATCATAACTACCGAAAAGTCAGCCTTGAAACCTGCTCAAAGCCTAAAGTATTTAGGTCTGATCCTAGATACGGTTCAAGCAAGAACATTCTTGCCACCCGCAAGGATCTGTGCTGCCCTGAAGGATCAGGTGTGTCAGATAAGGGGCACCAGACAACCCTCCATTCAGGTCTGTATGAGTCTTCTAGGGAGGATGGTATCCTCCTTCGAGGCAGTGCCCTATTCCCAGTTTCATTCCAGGCCTTTACAACAAGACATCTTGTTTGCTTGGAACAGGAGAGGACAAGCCCTGGATTATCCAATGTTCTTATCTCCTAGAGCACGCTAAAGCCCAAACTGGTGGTTGCAGAATCAGAACCTGCGAAGGGTAAAATCCTTCCTCCCGATAACTGGGAGGGTACTGACTACAGATGCCAGTCTCTCAGGCTAGGGAGCGACCCTAGAGGGGCTCACAGCTCAGGGGAAATGGTCAAGGACAGAACAGATCCTGCCCCAACGTCCTGAAATTACAGGCTGTACGACTGGCCCTACGGTCATGGACGGTCGAGCTTCAAGACTGCCCTATTAGGGTTCAGTCCATCAATGCCACTGCAGTGGTATATATGAACCACCAAGGTGGTACCAGTATTCGTTCAGCTCTGAAGGAGGTGAACCAAATACTAGCCTGGGTAGAGGGACATGTGCCAATTCTATCGGCAGTCCATATCCTGGGAGTAGAGAACTGGAAGGCAGATCATCTCAGCTGCCAGCAGATCTGCCCAGGGAATTGTCCCTACACCCAAGGGTGTTCCAGGAAATTTGCCAACGTTGGGGATGGCCAGAGGTCGACCTACTGGCATCCAGGTTCAACAACAAGCTACAGCAGTTTGTGTCCCGAACAAGAGATCATCTGGCAATCGGAGCAGATGCTCTAGTAGTTCCATGGAGCCAGTACTCACTGGTTTATGCTTTCGCTCCGATCCCTATCCTTACACATTTGTTGCGCAAGATTCGGAGAGAGGGGATTCCCGTCATTCTGGTGGCACCAGCCTGGCCCAGAAGAACCTGGTTCCCGGAGATTGTGAGACTGACAATAGACGGGCCATGGACGCTTCCACATCACCCCGATGTACTGTCTCAAGGTCCTATATTCCACCCCAATTTGACGGCATGGCAATTGAAGCCAGGGTGTTAGAGGACTGTGGCATCTTGGGACCAGTGGTGTCTACCCTAGTGAATGCTAGAAAAGCTGTCACTAGGAAGATCTATCATAAGGTCTGGAAGACTTGTATTGCTTGGTGTGAAGCCAAAAAATGGCATCCTCGGAAATACCTGATTGGGAGAATTCTCTTTTCTACAGTCAGCTGTGGAAATCAGATTTGGCTTTGAGTACAATCAGAGGTCAGATTTCGGCCCTGACTGTATTCTTCCAAAGGCCTTTAGCCTCCCATTCGCTGGTCCGATCAGGCAGGGAACCATATTTGATCCTTCACCACGACAGGGTCGTGTTACTACCTGTTCCATCCTTTTTGCCAAAAACGGTGTCAGCCTTTCATTTAAATCGGGACGTTATTTTACCTTCTTATTTCTCTCAGCCTTGTTCGGCGGAAGAGAGATGACTGCATTCCTTGGACATTGTCCGGGCAGTCAAGGTTTATTTGTCTACATCCGAGGATCAGACTTTTTTTTGTTTTTTTTTGTTTTTGTTTTACCAAAAGCACCCAGGAAGGGGCAGGCAACTTCCAATTGCATCCGTCATTTGGTCATTCAGGCCTATGATCTGAAAAGTAAAGCTCCTCCCTTTAGGGTGTGAGCTCATTCTACCAGGGGTGTAGGAACCTACTGGGCTCTTCGCCATCAGGTATCTGTGGCCCAGATTTGTAAGGCTGCTACCTGGTCTTCAGTGCATATGTTCACAAAATTTTATCAAGTGGATGTTGGAGCAGCCGAGGATTCAGCTTTCGGTCTCAGTGTACTGCGGGCTGCCGTATAAGGTCTGATGGCTATTGTTTGGCAGGGTGTCTCCCTCCCCTCAAGGCTATTGCTCTGGGATGTCCCAGCAGGTGATGAATATTAGCCTAACTCTGTGTCCCATGATGTATGAAAAAGAAAATAGATTTTTTCGTCATACTTACCTGTAAAATCCTTTTCTTTGAGTACATCATGGGACACAGAGGTCCCTCCCCTCTTTTTGAGGATTCAGTGCTTGCTGCAAAACTGAAGTACTTCCTGTATGCGAGGGGTTATATAGGGGATCACTTCCTGTCTAAAGACCTTTTTGGTCTACCAGTGTCCATTCACCTAGAAATGAAGTATAACCCAGCAGGTAATGAATATTAGCCTAACTCTGTATCCCATGATGTACTCAAAGAAAAGGATTTTACATTTTGACGAAAAAATCCTATTTTTTTTGTTTTGTTTTTTGTTCTTAGGTTTGGATATACTTTAAATGCAGTGCACTCAGGCAGATTGGTTATTTTTTGTAACTTTAAAGTACCAACATCATCAAAAAAAAAAGACTCGGTGCATCACCTTCTTATTTTCTGCCGTAATTACATTAAGGCCCCTTTCACACCAGCTGTCCGATCAGGTCCACCTGTCAGTTTTCCAGGTGGACCTGATCGGACCTTGCACTCTCCTCTATGGAGCGGCAAATGTCAGCGGTGACATGTTCACTGACATCTACCACTATCCGATCTAATCCTGTCTGTGAAATTGAGATGGATGGTGGTCCTATTTTCCATCTGTCTGCCAGATTGAATCGATCAGACGAAAATGGACAGGCGGCCCGTTTCCGTCCGATTTCCCCCTAGAGAAAAATGGGACTCTGTCCGTCTCCGCTCCGCACGGTAAGCGGAGACGGACCTGTCATCCGCCTGCTCAGCGGGGATTAGCGGAGCGATACCCTGCTGAGCAAGCGGAGTCCGGCAGGCGGAGGCGCCCGTGTGAAAGGGGCCTAAGAGTCCCTAATCCCTGGAAAAACTCGGTTTACTATCACAGCCTAATATCTCTACCAGGTACAGTTGTGCTCATAAGTTTACATACCCTGGAAGAATTTATGATTTCTTGGCCATTTTTCAGAGAATATAAATGATAAAACAAAAACTTTTCTTTCACTCATGGTTAGTGTTTGGCTGAAGCCATTTATTATCAATCAACTGTGTTTACTCTTTTTAAATCATAATGGCAACAGAAACTACCCAGAAGACCCTGGTCAAAAATAAACATACCCTGATGATTTTGGCCTGATAACATGCACACAAGTTGACACAAAGGGGTTTGAATGGCTATTAAAGGTAACCATCCTCACCTGTGATCCGTTTGTTTGTATTAGTGTGTGTATAAAAGGTCAATGCGTTCCTGGACTTCTGACAGACTCTTGCATCTTTCATCCAGTGCTGCACTGACATTTCTGGATTCTGAGTGGGGAAAGCAAAAGAATTGTCAAAGGATCTGCGGGAAAAGGTAGTTGAACTGTATAAAACAGAAAAGGGATATAAAAAGATATCCAAGGAATTGAGAATGCCAATCAGCAGTGTTCAAACTCTAATCAAGAAGTGGAAAATTTAGGGGTTCTGTTGAAACCAAACCACAGTCAGGTAGACAAACTAAAATTTCAGCCACAACTGCCAGGAAAATTGTTCGGGATGCAAAGAAGAACCCTCAAATAACTTCAGGTGAAATACAGGACTCTCTGAAAACATGTGGTGTAGCTGTTTCAAGATGCACAATAAGGAGGCACTTGAAGAAAGATGGGCTGCATGGTCGAGTCACCAGAAGAAAGCAATTACTAAGCAAATTCCACAAAGTATCCTGCTTATAATACGCCAAACAGCACAGAGACAAGCATCAAACCTTTTGGCGCAAAGTCATTTGGAGTGATGAGACCAAAATTGAGCTTTTTGGCCACAACCGTAAACGCTACATTTGGAGAGGAGTCAACAAAGCCTATGGTGAAAGGTACGGAGGTGGATCGCTGATGTTTTGGGGATATGTGAGCTACAAAGGCACAGGAAATTTGGTCAAAATTGTTGACAAGATGACTGCAGTATGTTATCAAAAAATACTAGAGGAACATTTGCATTCATCAGCCAGGAAGCTGCGCATGGGACGTACTTGGACATTCCACCATGACAATGATCCAAAACACAAGGCCAAGTCGACCTGTCATTGGCTACAGCAGAATAAAGTGAAGGTTCTGGAGTGGCCATCTCAGTCTCCTGACCTCAATATCATTAAGCCACTCTGGGGATATCTCAAATGTGCAGCTTTTTGCCAAGAGGAATCTGCAGCTTTACCATCTGCCGAGATAGAGCCTCATCCACAAATACCACAAAAGACTTCAAGCTGTCATTGATGTTAAAGGGGGCAATACACTGTATTAAGAACTGGGGTATGTAAACTTTTGATCAGGGTCATTTGGGTAGTTTCTGTTGCCATTATGATGTAAAAAGAGTAAACAGAGTTTATAATGGCTTCAGCCAAACACTAACCATGAGTAAAAGAAAAGTTTTTGTGTTATTCATATTCTCTGAAAAATAGCCAAGAAATCATAAATTCTGCCAGGGTATGTAAACTTATGAGCACAACTGTATTTAGAGATGAGGTGTCCTCCAAACTTTATCTCTAGCTGAACTCTCACTCTTTTGTTACGTCAATGAGTGGCGGGCAAGGTCATTTCCACTCCACAGCTCACCTAAATAAAGAGTTAGGCTATGAGGCAGAAATTACCTGGTTTGCAGCTCATTGGAGTAAAAGAGTGCAAGTTCAGAGTTTGGAGAACTCCTAAGCTCCTCTACTGGCTACATTAGGTGAAAACAGTTTAACCTACCAGTATGGTATTTAAATGGTGGTAATAAATCTATGCAAACGCAGAGGAGAAAATACTTTTTGCAGAGTGCATGGTGGGATCCAAACCCAAGACCAAGAGCAAGGTAAAACAGCTGACCACTGTATTGCTGTTGAAATGAATCCACTGTAATTGTGCAAGTGAACAGACTTCACAATATGAGTCGTGTATAAACATTCATATAAGCTTATTTAAAAGTCCATTTCACCCAAAGCCTATTTTGTGTGGTTATTAACAAGTTTCAAACATGTGATGACCTTCTAGATCTCGCATAGAATCCAGTGATAGCAGAGGGGAGAAGTCAGAATTTTTGGGAAGCTTTAGCAAATGGCCTTGTGGAGGGGGAAGATGCAAACTACTATAGGGAGATCTTGACTTTAGTGTCTTTATCAGAAACTAGCAATTGATCCAGCTTTGCAAACCCAACCAAAGATGGAAATGTCGCCTTCAGATGTTGCTAGTTTTTCATTTAAAAACGTTTTTAAACCGATAAGCTAGTCCTATTAAAATAGCCTGCTCGTGCAAAATAATAATATATCAGTCGAAACATGTATTTTTAAATCTTTATAAATGTATGAAGATCTGAGAAAAATGTATGAGGAATATCCCACATAATGGATGTCAGGGACAAGGTTAAACTGCTGTTCTGCAAAGGGAAAGTGTGCACTACACTGTATATGTCTGTGTTGTCCATATCTTCCTTCGTTTTTGCTTGCTTTTTCCATTGCAATCCTAAAATGACAAAAATCAGGTTTGTTGCCGACATTACGAGGTTGATTAACAGACTGTTCACTTATTAAAGGAATTTTCCCTTCGCTTGGTGAATGAGTTGAATCTCTGCTGAATGTTTGGGTTTTTTTTTTCATTTTTCGCAATCGGGTATTCTTTGCAAAGTGAAAGTTCAGTGCATTCACTAAGCAAAGGGAAAATTCCCCTGCAAAGTGAACAGTCTATTTGCTTTTAACCCCTATGTCCATTTTCCTTTCAAGCCAAACTTTTGTATGTCCTTCACATCATTTGAGGGACATAACAATAAGAGCATTTAGAACATGCAAACACAACAGAGCTAGTCTTATTTAATCGATGGAGATTGATTTATGGTTTTGTTATAACTTTCCTTTGTGTTTTGTAATATACTTATTATGGCTGTTCCATAGCCACTGGCATGTTTCAATGCTCCATATTTGCTCTGGAACAGGAGAAAACCCCTTTGCCTAGTCTAGACTTGGCCAGCTCAGCAGGAAGTTGATGACAGCAATGATAGCCTGTTTGGATGCAGTTTGCTATTCCCTGCCTTTTACTGCAGGGTAGTAAAAAGGTTTATCATAATACCATCATCTCACCACGTAAGGTAAGGTTTCCCCACGCCTGTCGTTTCTGTGGTGGGTGGATGGCGGAAGTAAAGTTAATCACTAGTTTTTACATTATAGTCGGGGGACTGAGTCATGCTCATAAGTCTGTTGTTGTGTTGGAGACACCACGGATGCATTTATGACCCTTGTTATAAGAGTTTATGTGCTAGTAATGTGTGTTTAAATATATCCCCTGCAGACCTGGCAGGTTTGGTTACACTAGCTATAGTTAGATTGTCTGCTATCTACATGCCTTCAATCAGCAGCTAATCACATCTGCTTTCACAACATGGTGAAGTTGGGTCATACACGACACGTCTGCACGTATAAAGACTCTTGGCTGACTCAAGGCTTGCTCCGACTGAGGGTTAGTGTAACTGTCATTTTGTGTTCTCATCCTGACATAGATTTATGACTTTTTTTTTTTTGTTAGGCTCTGGAATGCAGTGTTTGAATTGGACTGTATGGAACAGTGTTCACTTGTTCTTGCTTTTGCTATGCTTTGCGTTTATTTTTCTATACCAGACAAAGGGAAAACAGTCTGAACTCGCGGCAAACTCCTCTCAAACAAATCTCAGTGTCAAACCATTTTTTTTCCTTCCCCATAAAAGCATTTAAAAACCAGACTGTGACTTAACACTAAATCTGGTGTGTGTGTGTGTATATACATACACCCACACTGCTATTTTAACAAATACTTGCTGTGTTTACCAAAGGGCAACACAATGTAATGCATTGGGAAAGAAACAATACTGGTTCATACAGTCCAGTTCCAACACCAGGTTCCCCAATAATGCTTCACAAACACGCCAGCTGAACAAATTGCCTGTGTACACCAAGCCTAACAAAGTTACTACGGTGTCAGCGCGCCAGGCCTAGCATAGTTACTACAGTGTCCATGCACACAATATGGGCATCTTTTGACGATGCAGTCTCAAACTAATTTTATTCAAAGTGGTTCTAAAGGCCAAAGCTTTTTTATCGTAATATAAAAAAACCTTCTGTGCGCAAAAGCCCTCCCTCAGCCCCCCTAATACTTACCTGTGCCCCATCTCGATCCTGAGATGTTGAATGAGAGACTGAGTTGTCCGGGACTCTCCCTACTGATTGGCTGAGACACACAGTGGGTGCCAATGGCTCCCGCTTCTGTCAATTAAAGTCAGTGAGCCAATGAGGACAGCGACCCGAGTGCCTCCATAGCAAGCTTGCTTGCTGTGGGGGGGCAGGAGGGAGGGGCCAGGAGCACCAGCGAAGGACCCAAGAAGAGAAGGACCTGCTCTGTGCATAACCACTGCCACTGCACAGAGAAAGGAAATATAACGTTTGCTAATTTTAAACAAAAAAAAAATGAGACTTTAGTATCACTTTAGGTCTTTACACATTTAATTTTTTTTTATTGGCCCATGGAAACCGTAACTTCTGTTGTTCCCTCTACCAGCAGACTAGGGGGCCCTCCATACACATGATCTAGGGGATTGTCATCTTGAACAGTCATGTGAAAAACGAAATACGCCCCATAGAATTCGACTTTGCCAACATATCTGAATAGGTAAACATTCGATCTTGATTTAAATAGTGCCTAAAGATAAAGTTGCTATACTTGAACAAATGACAGATAAAACTGACATGTTGCATGATCAAAAATCAACAACAATGCCGATTTATCATATGCAAAAAAATTAAAATAAAGTAAGTGCACCCCCCATATTTACCACTTTAAATTCGTGAAATCTGGTGTTTTAGATTAGATGTCAATGGTTAGAAAGTCCTAAGGAAGTATACAGGTAGAATCTGGCTTACTTAAACCTCAGACATCTAGGTTATGGTTCTCTTTACTATTGACATGTGCAAGTCTGGCAAGGGGTTGAAAACATTTGCCAAATGACTTGAAATTATTCATGCCACTGTACACAAAATGATCTACCAGTGGCATAGATCTCAAACAACTGCTAACTTGTCCAAGCCTGACTGGCCCAGAAAATTCAACCCAAGAGCTGACAGTTTGATGCTAAAAGAAGTCTCCAAGAACCCCAAAATGTAATCTTTCAGGTAACACTTGCAACAGTTGGGGTCAAAGTGCATGCATCTGCTATTAGAAAGGGATTGCACCAACATAACCTACATTACAGTTTGCAAATGGACATACAGACAAAGAACCAGGTCTTTTGTAACAATGTGCTAGAGACTGGTCAATCACAAGGTTGTTTGGGCACAGTAACAGTAGACATGTTTGCCACAAACTGAGGACAGTATTTCAGGAGAATGAACCTCATAACAACTGTGAAGAAAGGTGGTGGAAATATTATGGTTGCTTTTTATTATTATTTTAAATCAGGTATTCAGTAAGTATCATATCAAAATGTGCTTGATGAGAATGCAAGGCAATTTGTCTAAACTGGAAATTAGTATTTCAACATAATGTTTTAAAGCACACAGGAAAATCCACCCAAGAATTCCTCAGAGAAGAAATGGAAGGTTATGGACTTCCCTAGTCAAAGGCCTGATTTAATTACTGCAACATCTTGCACCCAAGGAATTTTGTAAGGAGTGATCAGAAATGATGTCTGGTGGGCACTTATACAAAATGCCTACAAGACATCAATACAGCTACAGGGGGCAATACCAGTTTTTAATGCCAAGGGTATATTTACTTTTTCTAAAGTACACCATTACATTTATGAATATTTTTGTTTGAATTAATGATTGAAAAGGACATTTTTTTTTTTCTCGTGTTCTTAGTTCATCTTTAGCTGTAGGCACCGTTTGAAGAAAAAAAAGCAAATGTTTGCCTGTTCTGTTGAAAAAGTCCATTTCCATGGGTTGTGCTTAATTTTTCACAACTGTGTCTACAGGTACCCATATGTTGGAAATATGCATGGACAATTTTATACCAGTTTCAGCTTTTGATCTCAATCAAATAGATCAAGACAAAACCCACTGACAATCTGCAATGGCATCATATAAATATTTAAAATGGTAGTATACCACGACATTTAAAAAGAAAAAATCCCCTGCAGGTCAATGACATAATGTGCTAGTATGCATCGCATACTAGCACATTATGAAATGCCTTAGAACAAAGCCCTCCAGCGGTGCGCTGACAGGGCATCCATCTTCCCCCGGTCTTCCTTCTGGGTTTGCGGGTTTTGACTGTATGAGGGGCCGGACTGCGATGCTGTCGAGCACAGAGATTTGAAGGTCCGGCACAGTATGCCGTCCTTTCAGAGCGCATGTGCTGGTGATGTCACCGGCTGCATCCAGTGTGAATATCTCCTAAACCCCGCAAATTTAGGAGATATTCACTGTACCTACAGGTATAGCAACATATAATGGCATGATGTGCTAGTATGCATTGCATACTAGTACATTAAGAAATACTTCCCCTAGAATAAAGCCCTTCAGTGGTGCGCTGTCACCGCTGACAGGGCTTCCATTTTCCCCTGGTCTTCTGGGTTTGCGGGTGCCAGCTGTATGAATGACCGGGCTGCGATGCTGTTCAGCACAAAGCTCTGAAGGTCCGGTGTTCTGCCATATAGAGTCCTCCTATCAAATAGTGTCCGCCTCGTACTGCGCAGGCGCAGCGCCTGCGCAGTACGGAGGAGCAGGAGATGCCGAAAATGCCCGAAGTTGATCAGCTGACCATCAGCTGTACACGGCGCTCGGGCACCTGTTAGCGATGGCAGTGTAAGAGGGCCCCTCGCGGGCTCGCTTCGCTCGCCACGCTTCGGGCACGGCCTCGCTGCGCTCGGCAAATATTTATTCTAACTCTATGTCCACTTGGATAGTGGGGAATGATCCTGGACATAGGGTAAGAATAAATGCGCAGGCGCCGTGTACAGCTGACGATCAGCTGTTGAACTTCGGAGACTTTCGGCGTCTCCTTGTCCTCCCTGTACTGCGCCTGCGCAGTACAGGGAGGACACTATATGATAGGGGACTGAATTCGACAAGACACCGGCACAGTATGCCATCGTTTCAGAATGCATGTGTCGGTAAAGTCACCGGCTGAAGCCAGTGTGAATATCTCCTAAACCCCACAAGTTTAGGAGATATTCACTGTACCTACAGGTAAGCCTTATTATAGGCTTACCTGTAGGTACAAGTTCAAAAAATTAGTTTACTACCACTTTAAGAGGTGCAATTGACTCAATTACAGAATTTTTTTTTTTTTTTTAAAGAACCTGTAGAAGACACTTACTTTTAACCTGTCCCAAAGCCTGTTCATCTTTGCTCAGTTACTGAGTAAAACTTCTTCAAACTTTTGGTGGTGTCGTATGCCTGTGTCACCTTGCATTCTGTGATTCCTCCCAGTGGTCCCTACCTCACTATTGTGTCCTTCAATAATGTGATCTTCTTATTTTTGTTTTGTTTTTTTCAGCAACAGAACTACTTTAAGAAAAATGCGCTAACATGGAAAATGTCTTTTTGCTCCAAGCAATCGTTCAGAATCCTTGTTTTATTTGTAGACTTAAACTGCAGTTGAAAGCTGGTTGGCTGCGATAGGCAGCAGGAAAGTGTTATTTTTTGCATGTTTTTCAGACATCAGTCCAATAAACTGTTAGTAGAAGTTTATAATGATCTGATTGATTGCCTTGACATTCAGAACCTGAATTGAAAGTAGTGCAATTGCTAGAAAAGTTCCCTGTCCCTTGAGTCTGAGTAGCAGAGTTATGGAATCTGATATGTTGGTTGCTATACACTCAGACTTGTTTCCTGGTCTCCGAAACGAAAATGATTGACAAGGTGCACAGTTCAGGAGTGCCATCCCCTAAAATAAATAGAAAAGAGTATGCCCTATCTAGACTGCACCACCCAAAAATGTTACACATTAAAGAATCGGTGTATTTGTTAAAGGGCAAGTTCACCTTTACAATAAAATTGCTCATGCATTCATGCACTCCTGCATCCCCAATACATTAAAAAAAACACTGCTTAAAGTCTAATTGAACCTTTTTTTGTGTGGCATACCTCCTAGCCATTTGTTAACCCTCCCAGGTAGACTATCCACTCCCCCCCCCCTCGTTTCCTCCATAGAGGAACAATAACATTGCAAGCATGCTCCCAACACTGCAGGTGCGTGGACTCATTCAAATCCTGTGCATGCAAAGTGCACTCTCTCCCCTGTGGCACTGAGTCAGCCCCCGCTACAAGTGAGAGCACACAATGTGCATGTATGGGATTTGAATGAAGTCCTCATACCTGCGGTGCTGAGAGTACACTTGGTCCGAAAACAAAACTGTATCCGGTGTGTAAAAAACATGCAGTACTGATCACTCATTGGGGTTGATTTACTAAAACTGGAGAGTACAAATATTTATTATAGCAAAAAGTAAAAAATATAGTTTTCTTTTCAAAATTGTCGGGTTTTTTTGTTTATAGCGCAAAGAATAAAAACCGCAGAGGTGATCAAATACCACCAAAAGAAAGCTCTATTTGTGGGAAAAAAGCAATCAGTTTTGTTTGGGTACAGTGTGGCACGACCGTGCAATTGTTTGTTAAAGTGACGCAATGTCGTATTGCAAAAAACGGCCTGGTCATTAAGGGGGAAAAATCTTCCGGTCCTTAAGTGGTTAAGGCTGTACACATGCCACATTCTGTAATGCCTTGCATTGCAGCTGCAGAAAGAGTAAACCCCCTGTCACATTTGGTGACTTGGTGGACAGTACCACCCCTGCACGTGACCCATTAAAGTTGGGGATCTCGCTGCAACCATGTGCAGTACGTGGTGGTTCAGCCTTTTTGGGGTTCAAACAGATAGTGGGGAGACAACATATTTCCTTTCAGCTGCCTGTCAACTGCCCTCTGAAAAGCAATCCATTGCAGATAGCTTTTCAGAGGGGCAACAAGGTCTGCTGCAGGTAAGAACAAGCTCTTAGAAACAGTAACAAAAACAGCAAATTACATTTACTGCTTTTTTTTTTACATATGAACATATCAAGACTGTGCTGAAAAATACGAGATACCTAGCAACTTTGCAGAGAAAAGTGCCTGATCAGTTCTCTTCTGAGTGAGAGGACTTAAGGGAGATCTCGACATCCTACAAGGTGAGAGGGGTAAAAGACAGGGTGACCTTTATTTTAATGGTGTCACTAAAGGGGGGCCAGAGGGGGCCCTGACCCCCCAAAATTATGCTGTGCCCCCCAATTAAAGCACATTTTTGTTTCTATATGTAGCGGTTGCCGCTGAGTGGACACAAGCTCTCCTGAGAGGCAGAGCGTCTTGACAGCTCCTGCGGGGGATTTCTCCCTCTGCTCGCTGACACTCTGCAATGCTGCATGCATAATACGAGAGCCGCTCGCTTAGGTCACGGCTGCCCGGTCTGCTCCCTCTCCCTGCATCCTCGTTGCAGGGAGGAGAGCGACTCAGGAAGGACTCCACCAGCACTGGGACGGGCAAGCCTCCCATTATCTAAGTGACAGTGAAAAAACAGACTGATTTTTCCCGTCCGTCCGTAGGACAGGAGAATCAGCCTGTAAATTCTCAGACTGTTGGCTGCAGCTCTGTAAGAGTGCCTGTGACATTCTTACACAGCCCAGCGAACACACCCACCCCACCCCCTCACTGATGGGAGATCATAGAGCAGTGATTCTCAACTCCTGTCCTCAGGACCCACTAACAGGCCAGATTTTAAGTATTGCCTTGGGATGATGCAGACTAGAATACTGTAATCACTGAGCAGCAAATGATATCACCTGTGATATATTTCAGTTATCTTGCAAACCTGGCCTGTTAGTGGGTCCTGAGGACAGGTGTTGAGAACCAATGTCATAGAGGAATATAGCTCTCCTCCTATCACCTCTACTCCTCCTCTGTCTACCCATCCCGCCCACACTATCCCCTGCGTTCAGCTGTATCTGGAGAGAGGGAATGTGTGGGTGGGAAATATGAAAACCAGCAGCTGCAGATTCTTGTGTGTGCCAAAGATGCCTGATCTTCCAGCCTGGACCTGTGGGTGAGTGCACACTGCAGTACACCGTGATCACTGAACTGTCCCAATCTGCCTCCCTACTCTCCTCCATCTGCCCCCCCCCCCCTTCTTTCAAGACATTCACAAACTTTCAGTTACAGTTAGGCAGACCATAGACCAGGTATATGCAATTAGCGGACCTCCAGCTTTTAAAGAAGTACAAATCCCATGAGGCATAGCAAAACTCTGACAGCCACAAGCATGACACCCAGAGGCAGAGGCATGATGGGACTTGTAGTTTTGCAACAGCTGGAGGTCCGCTAATTGCATATGCCTGCCATAGACGGTACAAATTTCTTTCCTGCAACCACAGATTGCAGCAAAGAAACTTGCATGATTCCCCCATCAACACCGTTAATGCTAATAGGGGAATCCCTCCCGCTGAGCAATTGTATTCTCCCCCGACAAACAACTATTATCACTAGCAGATATAGCAACCGCTAGCGATAATCATAAGAGAATCGGGCAGGGCTGGTTGTACCCAATTTGATCGATCAACTTGGTACATTCAGCCTGTCCATTAAAGGGGTTGTAAAGGTAAAAATTTTTTCACCTTAATGCATTCTATGCATTAAGGTGAAAAAACTTTTGACAGTACCGCCGCCCCCAGCCCCCCCGTTTTACTTACCTGACGCCTCGAATCTTCGGTCCGCGTCCTCGTCAGCTTCATTGCAGCTCAGCCTGGTCGCTGATTGGCTGCAGTGGATGGATTGAAAGCAGCGCAGCCATTGGCTCGCGCTGCTGTCAATCACATCCGATGACGCGGCGCGCCGGGGGGCGGGGCCGAGTGATACAGCGAGCGGCTATAGCCGCCGGCTGTATCACGGGAGCGCGCCCACAAGCACTCACCACCATGCGAGCCCTCGCATTAAGGTGGTAAATGCTTGCGGGGAGGAGCTGAAACAGCCGCCGAGGGACCCCAGAAGACCAGGTTCGGGGCCACTCTGTGCAGAACGAGCTGCACAGTGAAGGTAAGTATAACATGTTTGTTATTTTAAAAAAAAAAAAAAACATCTTTACAACCGCTTTAATGGTTTAAATCTCAGCCAGTTCTCGCTGAAACCGACGAGATTTAAACTGTCTATGGCTGATCTTAGCTCTTAGGCAGCCTATACATTGATCACTTTTTTCATTCAACTATTAGGCTGAATGAAAAAAAAAAAAAAAGAATGTTCCAATCCCCCCATCTACACATTCCAGGTAGATGGGGGAATCCTCCCACTGTGGACCACCGGCAGAACTACCATTGTTGCTGTCCTGTCCCTGCTAGGTCCTAATAGACTGCCACCGCTGCCAAGGAGACAGACACCAGACCAGCGCTGTCAATAGCAGGGGCAGGACAGCAAGAGGAGGCTGGGGAACCCCCACAGTGGCAGAACACCAGGGCCCGGTCACAAGTGCAACCTTTGCAACCCTGGTAGTTCTCCCACTGCTTTGGATCCTTATATTTTCCTGGTGTGCTGGTGACATATATCTCTTGTTTTCTGCCACCCTGGGGGTCCCCAATACAGTGGGAAGGGAGCTAATTGCACGTGAAAGGATCTAGTTGCGGGATTGTAATAAAGGGCCCCACAACAGAAGTAAAGGGCCCCAAGATATATACAGTATATATAACTGAATTTTATAGTTGGTCCCCCTATTTTTGTTCCTGTCCCCCCCCATGTGCCCCCCCAAATATGAAAGCTGGAGACGCCACTACTTTTTTTTAGGATGAGTTGGCATGGCTGACCAGCTCTCGCATGCATACAGTGCATTCACTAATGATTGTGAATGCTCTACAGTGCATACTTCAGCATTTGAGCTAATTGGCATGGTACCTAAAACATAAACGTAATTTTCTCAAAAGTTTTTCTCTGCCCATTGTTAGATTTACTAGAACCATAGAATGTGCACTGAACATCGGATAGGTATACTAGGTTCAGCTAATGCGAATCTGTAGTGCAAATGTCAGGACTCCTTTATAACAATGCCTCAAAGGAACGTGTAAGTGTTATGCAGGGACTGGTTGCCATAGACATCTGTCCTATTTCTGATGGAAATTTGGACTTTATTTCAGATGTCTCTCTCTCTGACCTAGTTTGGCCCTGTGTTTACATCCTATCATGTTTTTCATAAACCCTCATGATGAATCTCCTGAGCATCTCTGATTGTTATCTTCTGTCTGACATTCCACAGGACCCGCATTGCATATGTTTCAGATATGCACACATAATGGTCTCTAACATGTAATTTTTATCTTAGCAATTGACCTTAGAAGGTTATTGTGATTTGAGTCTGCTCTTTCCCTGTCCCCTAAAGTTTTTTTCTGGTGTTTATTTTCACACTCGTGGCCATAAATTGCGTATATCACTTGTTTACGTCTTTGCTGGTATCTGGCCTTGTGTGACACACCTATAGGACAGTAATGGAGCATGTGCTGGCCGAGGTAATGTGAGGTAAGGGAGAAGGGGAAGGCTCTGTTACTGCCTCCTGTCTATACATACTGATCTCAAATTTCCATCACTAAACATAGCAATACATAATAAAGAGATCACCATGGCCTGTAAGATTTACTGTTCCAACTGATTATTTTATTCCATTATTTCATGACTGCAACATGTGTGGTCATGTTTTCTAGCGGTGTCTATCAGAATTTCAACTCAAATGGAACATAATCAGATCTCTCTCTCACTTTCTGTGTATTCCCTCCTCTCTCTTCTATCACTTTCTGTGTACCCTCTTCTCTCTCTCTCTGTATTCCCTCCTCTCTCTTCTATCACTTTCTGTGTGCCCCCTTCTCTCTCTCTGTATCCCCTCCTCTCTCTTCTACCACTTCCTGTGTATCTCCTTCTCTAGCCATGCACCCCTCTTCTCTTCTCGCACTCTGTGTACCCCCTTCTCTCTCTCTACCCCCTTCTCTCTCTCTGTATCCCCTCCTCTCTCTTCTATTACTTTCTGTGTACCCACTTCTCTCTCTGTATCCCCTCCTCTCTCTTCTATCACTTTGTGTATCCTCTCCTCTCTCTCTCTATGCATCCCCTTCTCTCTCTTTCACTTATTGTGCCCCCCATCTTTGCATCCCCTACTCTTATCTTCTCTTATCCTGTGTATTTCTCTCCCCCACCCCCATACATCTCCTCCTCCTCTCTCACTCTCTGTGTATGCCCTCTGTCTCTGTATCTCCTCCTCTCTCTTCTCTCACTCTCTGTGCATCTCCCCCTCTCTATTCTCTCCTGCTCTGTGTATCCCCCCCCTTCTCTCTCTATGCAATCCCTCCTCTCTCACACTATGCATATCTCTCTCTCTCTCTCTTTACTTCTCCTCCTCTCCCTTCTCTAACTTTCTGTGTACCCCTCTCTGTCTCTATATACTCCTCTCTCTCTCTCTGCTTTTATTCCTGTGTATCCTCCTCTCTCCTCTTTGTCTTTCTGTATCGCTTCTTTCTGACTTTCTCCCTGTTTAAGTCTGGCTCTCCTCTCTCAATCTGTGTCTCCCCCGTCTTTCTTCACTGTCTGTATCCCCTTCTTTCTTTTTTTTCTCACTCTGCATATCTCCCTCTCTTGCTTTTCTTGCTCTCACCCTGTATACCCCTCTCTCTCCTCTCCTACTCTCTGTGTATCTCTCTTGTCTGTGTCTACCCACTCTCTCTCTGTACCCCCTCTCTCCTTCCTATCTGCACTTCCTTCTCTCTCCACCTGTATCCTTTCGCTCTCCCCTCATTCCCTTTCTATGGGTCTCCCACATCTCACTCCCTCTTCATTCTATCACTGTACCCACCTCTTTTTTTCTCTCTCTCTCTTCTTTTTCCTTCTCACATCATACCCTCTGCAATGTACTGTTTCTTTCAAAAAAGGTTTTATTGATAATCATAGCAATTTTACAGTTTAACAGTGTAGAGAATGCATCATGAATAAACATAACATGAAATTTAGCATCTTATAAATAAAATAAGTATGCTAGTAAATCAGAGAAAAACAAAACAATAAGAATATAACAGAGGCTGAAAACAGTTGTACGTTGGAAACATGAGAGTGGTTGGACACACAAAGGTTTCAGGAATGCCTGTAGGACTGCGTCTGATTTTTAACAAATATTTGAAGAGTTTGTCTCAACAGGGGCCTAACTGTAAATAGTCCTGAGTATCTATCCATGTAACCATCTCATCCAAGGCTATGGCCGGTGGCCAGATGGATTCTTAGGTGCAACTGAGAAGTAAGTGTATTGAGAGGGAGGTTAAAGAAGAACTAGGTGTTGAGATTAGCTAAGAAGGGAGGAGTAAAGAATATGGGGGAAGGAGAGAAGAGGAAAAAAAGGGGGGAGGGTGGGTCCCCTCGGTGGGGAGCAAGAGTGCATTAAATCCGAAGAAGAGTGGTATCAAATCTGGTGGGTTTAGTATATTCGACCCATGGCCTCCATACCTTCAGGAACTTATCATGAGTGTCCGAAAGGACAGCAGTCAGCTTTTCGTTAACCATTATATCGTCCATGTGATTCTTAACCGCCTCAAAACTTAGTGCCTGTGTCTTCCATGCTCTATCGTTAGTTTGGTTGCAGTAAAGAGATGCAGAGCCAGTTGGCGCTCCGGGAGAAGCAGTTCTGCAGTTGGGTTGCAGAGAAGTGCTTCGTATAGATCTTTTTCGAGGTCAGCATGGAGTACGTTTCGGAGGAGGGAGTAAACTCTGATCCATAACCTGCACATCCGCGGACAGTTCCACCAGATGTGTGCGTCATTGTGCCCTCCTGGGAGCACCCTCGGAAACACGGGGGGAGTAGGCTGGAATGAAACGGGCCAGTCTAGCCGGTGTGTAGTATTACCTGTAAAGTACCTTTATAGGCATTTTCTAAAAAGATGACGTTCTTTGAGCATTTGGATATCGTTAAAGTCATGACCTGCCAGTCCTCCGGATCTAGCTGTTTCCCTAGTTCCCTTTCCCATTGAAGGTGATAGGGCCGCGTCTGTGTTTTTTTAGAGGTAATAATAGAGGAATACATCAGTGATATTAAACCCGAGGTTTGGGGTCTTGCTCTGCAGAAGTTCTCAAAGGGGGTCAAAGTATAAGGGGTCGGTCGAAATTTTATAAACCCCTGGAGAAAATGGCGAATCTGTAGGTAGCTGTAGTGTTTGCGTAACGGGATATCGTGAGAGGAGCGTAGAGCCTCAAATGATATTATCCTAGCGGGGGTAAAAAAAAGAGCCTGGTGGGAACAATGGGCACTGGAGAAGCTGAAGTAAGGGTAGATGAGGAGAAATCAGGCTGGCCGAATACTTGACCGAGTCCCATATGCGAAGGGAATGGGCCAGACATGGCCCCGTCACGAGAGGGCGATGTGTGAGGGAGAGCCAGGGCAATGAGGAGATGGGTGTTGGGTGCGAGTCCACTAGGTCTATAGTGGCCCATAGCGGCATTTGGTGTTGTGTATGGAGTTGGGATAACGGGGCTATGTTTGCAGCTATATAGTAGGTTTGTAGGTTAGGGACTGAGAGTCCTCCATTGATTCTGCGGGCATATAGTATTTGCTTATTGATCCTGGATTTTACGCAGATGTATTCATAGGATATGTGGCGGAATCGGGACAGGTAGGACTCTAAAGAAGTAATGTAATTTCGGCAGGTATGTCATACGAATTGCCACGATCCTGCCGAATCAGGATAATGGGAGATGAGCCCAGGAGGACAACATGTCCGTCAGCTTCTTAAGTATAGGAGGAAAGTTTGCCTTATAGAGTCCCACGTAGGTTGGGGTAAGCCGGATCCCCAGGTAAGGTACTGAGGTCAGCCATTGGAACGTGAAGGTGTTTTTTAAAGTTATGAAGTCCAAGGGCCGAAGATTGATTGACATGGCTTTTAATTTGGTGGGGTTAACGGACAAGCCAGAGAGGGAGGCAAAAGAGTCTAGTAAAGAGAACAGGTTAGGTAGGGTGATTCTAGGGTTTGTTAGGGTTAGGATATCATCTGCGAACAGTGATATCTTATAGGGTGTGCCTGCTATTTCAACACTAGTTATGTCCGTTTGAGATCGGAACGCCTCTGCCAACGGTTCCATGGCCAAAATAAATAGGAGTGGGGAGAGTGGGCAGCCTTGCCGAGTTCCCCTCCTGATGGAAAAGGGAACTGATTTGAAACCATAGTATTTGACCTTAGCCTGGGGGGAGTCATATAGTGCCATTACCCATTGCAAGAATGACGCTCCAAAGCCATAGTGGCTGAGTACCGTTGTCAGATAAGGCCAGAACAAAGTGTCAAAGGCCTTATTCATGTCAAGAGACAGTAACATAGTTGCTATAGACCGGCTATGGGCTATGTGCTGAAGTTGTATTACAGTCTAATAGCGTCTCCTACTTGTCGCCCCGGAACGAGCCCCACCTGGTCCTTTTTGACCAGGTGTGGTAAGAAGGATTTTAAACGATTGGCCAGGATCTTGGTCAGTATTTTAATGTCTACATTAATAAGTGAGATGGGCCTAAAATTGGTCCAAGACGAGTGGTCACAGTCAGGTTTTGGAATCATAACAATATTGGCGGTTAAGAGGTTAGGGGTGAGTGCATGGCCATCTTTAACTGCATTGAACATAGTCGTTAAATGGGGGGCTAAGACGTCTAAGTTCCTACAGTAAAGGGCCGTGAAGCCATCCGGGCCTGGACGTTTGCCTACTTTCAGTTCTTTTATGCCCTGTAATACTTCCGTTAACTGAATGTCTCGGTCCATTAATGAAGTGTGTGTATCGGACAGTTTAGGCGATGTCCTGTCAGGAAGGATTTCAGGTCTTGGGTAGGAGGCTGAGTGGGGGCCTTCTAGAGGGTGGTGAGGCAGTGCCTAAATTCTTCCAACACTTTCAGTGGATTACCTGTGAGGACATTATGTCTAGTGCGAAGAGTGATAGGGTTGTGTTTTGGGGTAAAGGTGCGCAGCCTATTGGCCAGCATTGAGTTGGGTCTGTTGACTTTGGCATACCATTTCTGGCGGGCCTAGCGTAACGTACGTTCTGCCTCTTCAGTGAGGCATAGGTCGAGTTCTATACACGCCCCATCTAATAATTTACAATTAGCCGGAGTAGGGGACTGTTTAAAAATTGCGGATAGGGAATCTAGGCGCACTTCTAAAGAGTGCCGCATTGCTATTCGTTCTTGCTTGCGTTTTGCTGCCAGTTGAATTATATGCCCCCTAAGTACTGCTTTGTACGCTTCCCAGAGAGTCACCTTGGAGGAAACCGACCCAGCGTTAAGCCTGAAATATTCCACTGAGGCTTGAGTAATATCAGTGAGGACTTCCTTAAAAGATAAGAGTGAGTCATTCATAGTCCAAGGGGAATATTGTGGTTTGCTGAGTAGTGAGTGGCATATGACCAAAACAGGGTCATGGTTTGTCCAAGGAGTTGCTAAAATGGAAGCAGACACAACCAGGGGGAGATGTTTCCTCAGAACAACCATATGGTCAATTCTGGAATTGGGAATGATGAGGATGGGAGTAATGGGTATACTCCCTCCCAGTGGGGTGTATCTACCAGGTCATGACTTTGTAAAGAATGCGTAAACTTTTTTGCATTGGGTGATGGAGCTTTGTGTTCCGAGGGGTACTTATCCAGAGCAGGGTTCAGCATAGCATTAGAGTCTCACGCTAAGAGGAGAGTGCCTCTCTGGTGCGACTGCAACAGGGAGCAAATATGGGAGAGGAAAGGATTATTATTTGGAGCATAATAAGTTAGGATGGTGACCTCCGTGTCCTGAATAGTGCCTTGTAGTAAAAGGTACCTACCATTTGGGTCAGCAATCTCTCTACTGCAACTGAAGGGGACCGACTTGTGTATGGCAATCAAAACGCCCCTCTGTTTAGTCGGGCCATTAGCCAGAAAAACTTGAGGGTACAGGGCATCGAAGTATTTAGGACAGGAAGAAGATGAGAAATGGGTCTCCTGTAGGCATGCTATGTTTACTTTTTGTTGCTTAAGATATTTATAAACTTTAACCCTTTTTTGGGATGAGTTCATTCCCTGCACATTCAGGGATAGCCAGTTAAGCGTCATGGTACATGGGAAGTTAGCCATAAAACCACTTTACTCACCCTCCGCGAGGACCTGGAAAAAGGGAGGTAGAGAGGGAGTGAAACAAAGAAAAGAAAAAGGTAGAAGGGCATACTGTAGTACATATAATGGCCAGTAAAAAATTGTAGCATATATTACTGAAAATGTAACTGGTTGTGGGGCTAAAGGCCCACAAGGGGGTTGGATGTTGATCGGGACTAATGTCCCAACCAAGAGCCAACACATGGGGGGAGCAGTAATCCAACGGAACCATTCAGCATTGTTATATTGTAAAATTAACCGTAAATCTTTAAGCACAAGACCTGGTGCACTGCTTAGGGCACTAAAGAGGAACACAAACATCCTAAGATATGTGGTTGCCTTTTATCATAGGTCTCTCTGTCGCCCTGGGTTCCCCTCCACTGTCGAGGGGGCCCATGGCGAGCGAGCGACCAAAATGACATTGAGGTAGTCCCATATGGCTACCAAATATATAGAGCGGAAGAGGCAATCAATCTTAATAAGAAAAATTTAAATCACAACATATTTTGAAACCCACCCACCTCCCAGCGGGGAAGGGAGACTACTGTCAGTAGTCCGCAGCACATTGTTGGCTGCTGGAGAGCTGAGAGAACCAGCATGTTCGCATCAGGTAAAAACAAAACTCGACAGAGCAAGATAGAACAAAGTAGAACCTGTCAGAATTCTGTTATTCCGCTGTTTTAACAGGGTGTGAATGCACCCCGCTACAGAGGCGGCAGTAAGCAGCCAGCTGAACACTCCATGGCTGCCACGTAGGACCCCTGTAAAGGGGGCCAAAGTGACATGCCATATTGAGGGCTCAATGTCTTGCCTCAGTGAGGCCGACATATCCCGGAGGCACCATCTCTCGTCGGGGGCACCTGGGGGGGGCAGTTCTGTGAAGTTTTTGCAAGAAGTTAAGTGTCAGTTCAGGTTCAATTGAACGGAAAAAACTAGCATCTGTGAGATCAGTTCTGCCTATTACCAACTCAGAAACAACATGCTGGGTATCAGCGGGTGCTAGACATAATGTAGGTCTAATAGCAGTAGAAGGCATGCTTAGGGTTTCATGGAATCATGTGTAACTTTTCTGTGTAGAACCATCAACTTGAGAGGTTACATGTCATCAGCCCTTAGGGCCCGCTATGAATCTTTGGGCCTGCAGGTCTTGCAAGGCCTGCGAGCTGGGTTAGGATCTTTGGAAGGGCCTGGTGAGGAGACTGGGAGGATCTGGGCCAGAAACAAGAAGAGGGAGCATCTCCCTGGGAAGGTGGTATATCCAGCTGCAGTTCCTGGAAATTACTTTTCAGGTCGGAGGGGGAGGATGCGTGGAACTGGCGACCGAGATGTGAAAATGAAAGCTTAAAAGGGAACCCCCATCTATATTTGATCCCTTGGGTCTGCAGGATCTGGAGGTAGGGTTTCAGGCCCCTTCTCCTAGCAATGGTTACTGGAGAGAGATCCGCAAAAAGCTGAAGGGGGTTACCCTGGAAATAGAGGTCTTGCTGTTCCCGCGCAGCTTGGAAGAGCCGCTCCTTGGTGCAGTAAAAATGGAACTTGATGAGACATCTCTTGGGGGGCCTTCTGATGGTTTGGGTGCTAGGGATCTGTGTATATGGTCAAATTTCAGTCTCTCCAGGGGTATCTCAGGTGCCATCTCCTGGAAAAAGGCAGTTGCTGTACCCTGCAAATCAATATTTTTTTCAGGTACTCCGCCGATACAAAGATTATCCCTGCAGGCCCTATTTTCAGCATCTTCTAGTTTGTATCGCAGGGACTCCAGCTCTGCAGACAATTTATCCACCTCTTCTTGATGGCCTTCAAGTGGTTGTGGTTGCTAAGTCCATTCTTTGCTCTAACTGGTTAGTGTGGTGGCCTATCTCTTCAAGTCCTTTTACAAGGTCAGAGGAGAGCTTGCGTGAGGCCTGTGTGATTTCCTCTCTCACAATGGAGCGAAATCTGTTCAGCAGGGCATCTGAGTCTGCATGCAGGGGACCTACCAGGTCTGTAGGGAACTGGTGCAGGCTGTCAGCTGGGGAGGCAGGGTCCACTGCCGAGTGTTGTGAGTAGTGATCAGGCTCCGGAGGATCGGGAGCCATTTTTTTTCCCCCTTCCCTGAGGCCGGAGCTGATTTGGGCTGTGTATTATACTTTTGAAGGTTCTTAGTCGAGGGGTACATAACCACCGGATGCCTGATGTGTTCTGGAGCTGTGGGAAGCTTTCAGTGTGTGACAGGGTGCAGGCTGTGCTGTGCTAGCCCTGGGTTTGCCGTTCCATCGGCGAGGAGCAGGGGAATCGGGCAGCCATCTTCCCTACTCACGGCATGCGCCCCCTAGGGCTGTGATTTTAACACAGGGTAAAGTCAATCTGTCCATCCTTGGGGGTCATGGCCTGGCCTGCCAGAGTGTTCTAGCCTCCAGGGGTGGCTTACTGGTCGCAGAGAAGTCCGAGATGTACTGTTTCTATTTACTCCATTACAGAGGGCGATAGCTCATGGTATACTTCCAGTCACTAGAAAAATGCAGTAATGGTCAGTCCACATACTCCACAGTAGAGAAAATGGCTCAATGAAGCTGACCACTCTTCACTCATTCCTTTTGGTAAGATAATAAAGGAAACCTATATATATAAAATAATATGCAAAGTGGTTGGAGGGAAGCTTCAGAATGGCAAAGATGTTTTTATTACAAATTATGTGAGCAGACTGCAGTTCCTCTTTAAAGTGAAAGATAAAAAATAAACATATTCTACTTACCTGCTCTGTTGCAGTGGATTTGCACAGAGCAGCCCGGACCTCCTCTTCTCGGGTCCCTCTTTTGTGATCCTGGCCTCACCCTCCTGTTCAGTGCCCCCACAGCAAGCAGCTTGCTATGGGGGCACCCGAGCTGAGTCACAGCTCCGTGTGTCCACTCAGACATGGAGCCCTGACCTGGCCCCGCCCCCTCTCTCCCCTGATTGGTTAGCTGACTTTGACAGCAGCAGGAGCCGCTGTTGTGTCTCAGCCAATCAGGAAGGAGAATCTCTGATGGCTGGGACACTTGTGGACATCGTTGGACAGAGGGAACTCAGGAAAGTATTAGGAGGGCTGGGGGGGTGCTGCTGCACACAGAAGACTTTTTAACGCCTTTAATTACCACATGCATTTATTTATTTATTTCCTTATGTGAATTAATTTTTTAATGCCTTTTTGGCGTGTGTGCGCTAAATACCGCATATGAGCAATAGTGAACTTGCATTTTCATTATCGCATGCGTTAAGTGGTCATGTGACCATCGTAACGCATTTGATAGCCTTTAGTGAATTGTGCCCAGTGTTCCGAAACAAGCATGCAGCTGTTGCACAGGCAGTAACCTCAGAACTCTTGATATACATAGCTTTCAATGATTTGGAATGCATTGAAACTAGAGACTATGCATGACAACCAGGCAACTAGTATTCTTCAAAGCAGAGAATTTATACAGTACAACCTGGAGCACTAAATGCAGATATAATGCGAGTTCCAGGGTCTCAGTCCTGTCATATAAGACCTTACACTTCCTTTTATGCCCACTCGCAAAAATATAAGGGGAAATTTGTGTCCTCAGTTACCCGCACAAGCCCCAATGCCAGCAAAGCTTTGATTTTCAACTATATTTCTGATGTAGGCTGTTTGGATCAGGCTGGAGTGTGGTCAATATGGGTATTTAGGATTACTAAATGAGCCAAAAGGCCACACCGGTTTATCCAGTAAGTCAGTAGAAAGGTAGTGTATATGCTCACAAGTGTCAGTACCAGGGCCAGCGCCATTGGAAGCCATAACGATGCAATGCCTCCCCCTAATGAATTATGTGCCCTCCCCTCATGGGAAAGAAAAATGCAAGTTTGCTGGAACAGCTACCACATCCTGATTTTTGGTCAGTGTTCCACGTAGCTTTGTATCTCAGCATAGATTTTAAGCCCAACTCCAGCCAAAGCTTTTTGTTTTCAGCTTTTTTAGTAGGGAAGGTTTAGAGTTTGTGTCTTTTTAACTTAGTTGCTCATCTAATTTCTTCTCCAATTTGCTAACAGAGTGCAATAAACACTGCTTTCTCTTCCTTAAAAATACATTTAGGCTGGTATTGGGCTTTATTTATCTCCAGGGTTTATAGGTAATATTGGCAGCCAATTCTCTTGCAAATCTCTTTTTTCAGCCATATCACACTCACTCTAAATCCAGCCTGTTTTTACTTTTCTCACCTACTCTCCCTGCATGATGTACACATCCCTGCATATTTGCCAGGCTTATTGTACTTCGCTACACAGTTCTGATATGTTTATATGTGTAATGTACAGTAGTTGTATTTTGCAGTTTTGCTTACTCTGTAAAATTTTAACACTTACCTATGAACATTGCACAGTACTACTTCTTTTGTTATATTGAGTAAAACTCTGTGTTTTGTTTTTTTTGCTCTTTGAGCCTAAATTTCACCCAATGCCACTTTTAAGCTATGCCTCTTATAACAGTTGGGAACACACAATTCTTTTACATCCCTGGATTTACATCCCTGGAGCCTTTAGCGTAGGGGAAGCCTAACTGGAGTCAGTCTCAAATTTTTGTCCACTTGTATATTAGGCTGGGTTCACACTGATGCGAATTTTCCATAATGTTTCATCACTCAAAGTTCAGCCTATGATCTAACTGATTGCCTTTCTTTTGTTTGCTTTGTGTATGTTTGGGTAGATACAACATTTGGGTTGTAGGTCACTCCTACATCTACTAGGTTGAGCGACACTCCAGAAATTGAGAGTCTGAATTAGTCCAGTAGTGGCTGACCTGGTAAGGAGGCCGGGGCCCCTAGGGATTTTGGTTATTCATGCAAGCAGAAATTACACCAAGATTCTTATTAGGAACTCAATCTAGCAGGTATATCACATATTATTGTGTTTTGGGGAGTTGTGCAAACCATGGATCTTGTGTGGTAAGAGATGGTACCACGCTAACTTGGAGGGGTGAGAACTCTCAGGATAAACTATAAGGACCAGAGTTATGGATAATCGGGCTGTCTCTAACTTCATTCATCGGACGGGGGGGAGTGGTGGCGAGACACTGACTGGTGGAGAAGGATCAGTCCTTCATCTCTGTAGATGCAGTATATATTGTGGACCTTGGATGGGCCTATTTAAATTATGATTTCCTGGATGATATTGAGGTGATGCTGATTCTAAGTTGTAGCACACAAAGGGGGGGCTCTTGACAATTGTTGGCAATTGTCAATGATGAAGAACTACAAAAAAGTTGGAAGGGGAGGTGCTAAGAGTGGTTTGGTGGAGCCATGGGAAAGTTCCTATTGATGGCTATTGTTTATGTTGTTGGATGTACCCACTGGTAAGGTGAATTGGGAAAGAACAATGGCAGGTATGGTGGTGGTTGGATCATCAGTGAGAAGGTGCATTGTCAGAGGCCGGGATGTAATGGTTTAAAATATCTGTTGATGCCACTGTTTTTTTTATTCATTCACTACTCATGTTGTATTAACATGCAGAAGAACATTTTATTTTATTTAACATATTATTGTGCCATGCTCTTATGGTTTTATTTAATTTATTTAATGCTGTTCATTAAAAATAAAGCTATGTGCGTTTGTTGTAATAAAACATCTAAACTGTGTCAAAGCATTTTGAGTTTTCATTTCATATAGGATGTCTTTGGCCCTACCCTAAGTCATGCCGCAACGAATGCTGTTTCATTAACACCCTATAAACTGTTACCCCAAAACTGACACCTGTGTTTGTTTCTGCATATTCTAGTTCAGGGAACTGCAGTAAAAATGCTTGTGTATTTCTTTTAATCTTAGGATGCACATGAGAGGCCTTCATCTGCCAAGAAAATTTTCTGGAACTCTCATTTGCTGTTGTGCCTTTAGCGTGACATGATGGACAAGGAATGTTCCATATTACAATACTTACTAGGAATTTGACCCGTACACACGGTCGGATTTTCCGACGGAAAATGTTCGATGGGAGCTTGTTGTCGGAAATTCCGACCGTGTGTAGGCTCCATCGGACATTTTCCATCGGAATTTCCGTCACACAAAATTTGAGATCTGGATCTCAAATTTTCCGACAACAAAATCGTTCTCGTAAATTCCGATCGTGTGTAGACAATTCCGATGCACAAAGTTCCACGCATGCTCAGAATCGAGTATGAGATGGAAGAGCTCAGTCTGGTAAAACTAGTGTTCGTAATGGAGATAGCACATTCGTCACGCTGCAATTTTTTAAATATTTTAATGCAGCGCATTCTCTTCTTCTTTAGAATGCTAGAATAATGAAGTTGTTTTGCTGCTGATATTCACACAGAGTTCTGAAAAAATGATTTCTTTATTATTTCTCGTGATCTCCTGAATATTATATTTTTTGGTTTTCGTCAGATCTCTATAATAATGTATTCAATTTTTGTTTATAGTGTTTTTTTTATCAAGATCTCCTTGTTTTTTGTCTAGTGCTCTCCATAATATTGTTTTTCGTTTTGTGTGTCAAGTTACCACAAAACTATTATTATCTTGTATTTTTTTTAACCTCAAGGAGGTTGGTTTGTGTTGGTGTCCCTTGTTAATTTGACATTGTATTTTGGAAATGTACCCGCCTACTCACAAACAAACTGTCCTTTTTGAAGTAAAACACATAGGCAAGTATTTGTGAATACAAAATAGCCATTTATTGTGGGTCATAATAAAATAAAGAGGAAGGCAACGCTGGAGAAACTGGTGATATTGGCAAAGCCTTTGTACCCCAGGGCACACATCAACTATTTTACACCCAAAATTGGTAGCCCGAGGAGTCCATATAATATTGAGCACAATCCGGTCCCGGACTACAAGAGATCAGGAACAGCAGCAGATGACATATATGTCCCCAGGCTGTGGTCATACAACAGCCTGCGTCTTTTGTCAGACCAGACTGAACCCAGGCCATCACTTTCTTGTCTTCCGCTCTTCCTTCCCTGCTTGCTTCCAGGCTGTGACTGTGGTGTTGGAGGTGTGGCAGGAGGTGGTGGAGGAGGAGGAGGATGTTCCAACTGACACAGTTGTGTTTTGGTTGTGATTTGGCCCCTCAACCCCTTATTTGGGGTCATATACATAATATCCTCACACAAGAGGCGTTGGTCCTCCTCCATTTCCTGCATTTTGCTGACAGCCATGCAGGCAAAGGCCACTTGAAGAGTGGAGGTGGCTCTGAGGGCCACCTTAGCCTCCCAAATCAGCCCAAGCGATGCCTCCTGCACATTACTCCCCTTCCTGGACCATTTGGTTGGAAGGCGGAGGGGGAGGGACCTGGGATTCTGTCAGGCTACTACTGGTCCCGGCCACCTCCTGGCTGCCACTAACATCTAGTTAACATCATTCATTTTACGACCAGAAATACGTTGAACAATGCTATACCTGACTAAAGCCGGGCTCCTCCACTTCTTCTTCCTGCCTGGAAGGCCCAGGTTGGACATCGGAAGCCTCAGCTGGGGTGGAAGGAAGAGAAGGAAGGGTTGAGAGGGATTGCCTGACTTCAGTCTGGTCTGTGAGAAAACGCAGTCTGCCATAGTACCACAGCCTGGGGACATAAATGGCATCTGCTGCTGCTCCTGATCTCATGGATTCCTGGACCTTATTATGCTCCCTATTATAAGTGCTCCCCGGTCACCAATTTTGGCTTTAAAATAGGTGATGTTTGCCGTGGGGACCACCAGCTTCACCAACTCCAGCAGTTTCTCCAGCGCTGCCTGCCTCTTTTGTTTAGGATTATAATGCGGATGTTTTACCTGCCACAGACAGGGCAGCTCCCTGTACTTGTCTATGAATATGGGGAGGAAGTTGTGGTCATTGAGCCCATCCATTTTCTCTGCAAGACACAACACAAGACAAACCCTAATGTCAGGCTAAGCTTCCCTAATCTTGTCCCAATATAGGCCTCAATCTATAAGCAATATGGACCACTGATGCCCCAAGTTCAAATTGTACCTTCGTTCTAACAATCGGCGCTTCCGATACTCCTTCCTCTGCTCACAGATCGTACGTACGACGCGCGCGTTACGCTTTATATACACTGCGCATGCGTGAAACTCCGCCCGCCCCTGACCTTCTTTCTAGTGTAATCCCTGCCCCTTCTCTTTCTGCGCAGTGGTGAGAGCACATGGCGGAGAAAGTGCATGCAGACAGCAGCAGCAACGACGAAAGCCCAGAGCCACAAACGTCCCGATCCCGGAGGAGATTTAAGTCCTCAAATATGTCCTTTGTAGAGATGGTGGAGATGGTGGACATCTTGAAGAGGGCCGACTATGAAGGGAAGCATGGACCTTACCCAAATCCAAATGTCAGAAAGGCCAAGATCATGGCTAAAGTTGTGAAAAGTCTGCACAGGAATTTTGGGGTACGACTATCCAAGGATCAATTATGGAAACGCTGGTCAGACCTGAAATTGAGGGAGCAGGATCAGTACAGAAATATCAAGAGAGTTCTTCAAAAAAAGTAAGTAGTTGTCGTGTGTTCCTATTATTATTACTTGCATGCTGCTCCATGTTCTTTATTTACTGTTGTACAGTTTAAAATGGCAACTTTCAGGTTCGTGGGTACAGTAATCGTTCGTAGTAAACATCGTTCGTTCGCCCACTAATACAATGTTTTTGGCAGATACAGGTTAACTACATTCGTTCAGGCCTATTTGTATTAAAAGAAGTTTGACGTTGTCTAGATGGGTTTGTACTAGAATGAAAGGCAAACTTGATTCACTGTAAGGAGAGGACACTGAGCAGCTGTTTACACATCTGGAGGCAGGAGCACTAGTGTGCAACACCAGAACAAACTTTTTAGGGTGTCCCACACAGGTACTCCAGTGGATACTAGGGGTGTCTCCATGTGTGAAAATTGTACAAAAAAGGTAAGTATTCCAGCTTTAGAAAAAAAAAAGACAACTGTACGACACTTCCAAGCAATGTTTCATATTACTATTTCTGGCCTCAAATATCTGTGCACTAAGTATACCTTTTCTTTATTCACATAGGGGAGAAAAGACTCAGGACATCTGAAGACACCAGGGACCCCCCACCTCCAAAAGAAAAGCAAATCCCCACACCAGAATCAGAAGATGTGGAGGAAGGAGAGGTTTATGAAGTGGGCGAAATAGTGACCACAACAGGTGAGTGTCTGAGACAGCAGCTTCAGGTAATAGATGTATGCCTGCATATTCATAATACATGAAGTGTTTTTTAATTTTAGGTGATGTGGATGTTGTGGAAGAAGATTTGCATTTCACAAGTACAAGTCCAGACATCATCGGGGAGATCATGGTGTGCAATCGTGATTTACAAAAGATCAAGGAAGACATCAATGATGTGGAAAAAAGACTCAAAAACATCATTGATGTTTTAGGCCGAATCTAAAAAACGCCTAAAGTTTTCTTTTTTTTTTTCATATTTTTCACCAATGTGCTATCTGCCATCACGGGATATCAATGTATACGTTTGGTGGGTGCAACCTCTTCCTCGCAACTAAAGTTGCTGAGAGGAAGGAGTTGCACCCCCGAAATACGTCAGTATAAATCAAATGACATATGAGTTCAGTTTATACCAAAAATATTCATTTGAGAAAAGTTTCACACATTGGCATATCAATGGCCCCCCTACCCGCAAAGTACTCGAGATACTTCTGTCTAACTTTGCGGGCGCTTTGGGGGGGGGGGCAAGCTAGGATGGCCAGATTCAGGTGTGGTCAAGGTAGTTGGATTTGGAACACCGGCCTCAGTCCCAACTGAGGCCACATAGTTTATAGCATTTTTCCGTAGGAAATTATGGAGAATACAACAGGCAAGGACAATATGATTCAGTTTATATTCCGCCATATGGTTCGCTGTCAGAAATAGGCGGAACCGGCTGGCCATTATTCCAAAGGCATTTTCAACCACTCTTCTGGCTCTGGCCAGTCGGTAATTAAAAACCCTCTGGTCCGGGATAAGGGTCCTCATCGGGAATGGCTGCAGAAGATGGTCCCCCAGCGCAAAAGCTTCATCCGCGACGAAGACAAATGGGAGTCCCGCCACACTGTCTTCCGGAGGTGGCAAGCCCAAGCTGCCATTCTGGAGCCGTCTGTAAAACTCGGTCTGGGCGATGACTCCACCATCCGACATCTGGCCATTTTTCCCCACGTCCACATACAGAAACTCGTAAGTCACCAACACCATCGCCAACAACACTATACTATTAAACCCCTTGTAATTATAATAGTATGACCTTGAGTTGGGGGGTGGTACGATGTGGACGTGTTTCCCATCTATTGCCCCTCCGCAGTCAAGAAAGTCCCACCGCTGGGCAAACTGGGATGCCACAGTCTACCATTCCTGTGGTGTTGAAGGAAACTGTGGAGTCAAACAAGAAAAAAAAATTGTAATTTTGCACATAAACATAGCAAGCAGATTAAACACAAACATTCTTGGCCAACATCAGTATACCGTTTATTTGAAGGAGTATTTAAAGACAAATATATAAAGTACGCTTATCAGATTCCTCATCCTCTCTGATGGCCCATTGTAAAAATTATAGGGGGCCAGCCCCTCCTTACTTACACTATGGGCAGCCCACTGGACAGGTAAGAAGTGTCATAATAAAAAAAAATGAATACACACTGTACAAATTGAAGCACATTTTTTCATTCTGCAATTACCTATCAAGATAATAAGAGAACAAAACTTTAACCACTTAAGGACCGGCGCACGACTATGTACGTCGGCAAAATGGCACGGCTGGGCAAATGGGCGTATATATACGTCCATTTGAATTTCCCCGCCAGGTCATTGCGTGCGCGCTGCCGCCGGCGCGCGCGTGCGCCGACCGGGTCCCGCGGACTCACCCGCGATCGTCTCACGGAGAGCAGGAACGGGGAGATGCTAATGTAAACAGCATCTCCCCGTTCTGGCTATAGTGTCACTCGATCTCTGCTCCCTGTCATCGGGAGCAGAGATCAGTGTACTGACAGACACAGCCCAACCCCCCTACAGTTAGAAAACACTCCCTACTACTGACTTAACCCCTCCCCGCCCCCTAGTGGTTAACCACTTCACTGCCAGTGTCATTTACACAGGAATCAATGCATTTTTATAGCACTGATTGCTGTATAAATGACAATGGTCCCAAAAATGTGTCAAAAATGTTCGACATGTCCGCCATAATGTCGCAGTCACAATAAAAATCGCTGATCATTACCAAAACTAGTAAAAAAAAATTATTAATAAAAATGCCATAAAACTATCCCCTATTTTGTAAACGCTATAACTTTTGCGCAAACCAATCAATAATCGCTTATTGCGATTTTTTTTTACCAAAAATATGTAGAAGAATACGTATCGGCCTAAACTGAGGAAAAAAAAGTTTTTTTTATATATTTTTGGGGGATATTTATTATAGCAAAAAGTAAAAAATAATGCGTTTTTTTTCAAAATTGTTGCTCTTATTCTGTTTATAGCGCAAAAAATTAAAATCACAGAGGTAATCAAATACCACCAAAAAAAAGCTCTATTTGTGGGAAAAAAAGGCCGACAATTTTGTTTGAGAGCCACGTCGCACAACCGCGCAATTGTCTGTTAAAGCGACGCAGTGCCGAATCGCAAAAAGTGCTCTGGTCTTTAGCCAGCCAAATCCTCCGGGGCTGAAGTGGTTAAACAGTACCATTTGAAAGTATTCAGGCAGGCCCTTGGACTACATGCTTTGGTGAATTCATCCATAAATATGATCACAAAAGAGGTAGGTATAATGTGTATGGGTTGGGCAAAGTTAGCAGATAGAGGATTGGTATCAGTTGACTTAGCGGTTGGGGGGAGAGAGGGTTCCAAATGAGTTTGAGACCCCCCAAAAAAAGCCTCAGGCACTCTGCATGAATTTAAGGACACAAACAACATTTTTACACATTTTAGGGGGTGTTTAGGGTAAAGCACTACAATGGAGCTGACAAAATACATTGTTCAGTGACTAGGCTAGATGTGTATGGGCCAAGGATAGCATGCTGGGGAGGTTAGTGAAGGCAAATATGCACGAAGGACAAAAAAAGCTTTAAAACGTTAAAAAATCCAGCACGCATGAGGACAAAGGGGACATTCACAGCGTAATACAATCATGGTAATTAGGGAATGATGAAAGAAATACAATACATTAGCAAAAATTAAATACATATAATATGATGTTAAAGGAGAAATCTTACCTAAATTTAGTCCTTCTGCAGGACCTGAATGATGGCAGAACAGGTCTCTGGAATAATGATCCCCAGAGCCTGGGGGGAGATGCCTGTCGAGAACTTGATGTCCTGCAGACTTCTCCCTGTCGCCAAGTACCGCAATGTGGCGACTAGCCTCTGTTCAGGAGTGATGGCTTGCCACATGCAGGTGTCCTGCTTGGTAAAATAAGGGGACAGCAAAGCCAACAGACGGTGAATAACGGGGTCCATCATCCAGAGATAATTCCTGAAATCATCAGGATTTTTCTCCTGGATCTCCCGCAACAAAGGCATGTGCAAGAATCGGTTACACAGGAGCAACCAATTCTTGGTCCATGAACTCCTCCCCGCCCTGTTCATGGACTGGGCTTGGGTCAAAGTAATAAGAACCCCAACACCAAGCCCCTGCACAGCATGAACTCTATGGCGAGTACGTAACCACAACATGGCTTCAAAACGGTCGACTAGTCCGAACGAACTCACTGAAAAACAGAAAGGCCTGAGAAGATCGAGCTGAAAATCAGAAATGAGCAGACAAGAACGCACTGCAATATCAAATACGTGCTATAAAATACGCACGGAAAAACAAATGCGAACTGACTACACCCACTGAAAACCAGATACGAGCCCACAAGCACAAGCACAAACTGAAGAGCTGAAAAGCGCGAATCGTCTCTCACCAAACTTCTACTAACACGAGATTAGCAGAAGGAGCCCAAAGGGTGGCGCACTGACTATTGAACTTCCCTTTTTTAGTGCCATTGTACGTGTTGTACGTCACCGCGTTCTGGACGTTCGGAATTTCCAACAAGATTTGTGTGACCGTGTGTATGCAAGACAAGTTTGAGCCATCTGTCGGAAAAAAATCCATGGATTTTGTTGTCGGAATGTCCAATCGTGTGTACCCGGCATTAGTCCTGTCAGCCACCTACTAGAAGAGAAAGGTTCTGACCAACACTACTTCCTCTAGAGACTGTTAAGACGGGAAGTTAAAGATACTGAGCTGACAGGTTTGTCCATTTGTCTTTTATTTGCATATTAGAGACACTCTCTGACAGAAATCGCTGTCTGTACAGTAGCAAGACAAACCAATACTAAAGGTATCCACCTGTTGGCATTACAGTCCCCGCACCACCCTGCCCCCAGGCAGTGTCTAAAGTTGGCACTGGGCACTAGGTAGAGAACAGGCACCTTTGTTTGCTGGTTTTGGGTTAAGAAACCAAAGCGCCCAGTCAATGACTTGTATGTCTTCACTCTTTCCGTGGGATATGTCCTTGCTGTTAATTAAATTATTTTAATGTCAAATGTGCCTGAGGGATGTATACTGAATGTGCTACCTAAATGTGATTATACTTTTTCAGCTCGAAAAGCTTGTCTGAGTGTGGTATTTGTCTTTACCAACATATTTACCCAAAGTGTTTCATCTCAGCATAAAGATCTCAAAATTTCAATCTGTTGTGAATATAGCCTGGGATACATTCAGTATCATTGAGGTAAGTATCCTTTAATAGCAAATTAAAACCAATATAATGCTGCGCTATCCAAATATAATCGTGTGATTATCTTACTTAATCCTAATAATACTAACTTCAGTACAATAGTGATGGTGAGGTATTACATTCCTATGTGATTAATCAAGAAAACATAATGATACATTCCGATGCGATTAAAAGTTGCGATCATAAATGATTAGAAATTGCAGTCTTATGCGATACTCCAAATGACAACCTGTGTACCATACACACCTCTATATACACATGTTGTATTCATATGCAATAGACAACTTGCAACCCTATGTGATAATTGCAGTGATAACCTTCAGTTTACATAAATCTATATAAAAGTGCATCAATATACAATAATCAATTAAAAATCAAGTGCTCTTGTGCCAAAATATATCATGCATTAATATGTGTGCACAAAATCGCTACATAGAGTCCATTCATAACTAGTCCATCCCCCTGGCTCTTATTGCAGATGATAAACAGATGATATAACAGTAAAGTGCTCGTGTCCACTCTTGTGCTCCCCCTTTGGTGTATGTGCTCACCTTAGAGCGTGTGACCTTGAAACTAAGCTAGGTCAAATCACGCTTTTAAACCACCTCTGGGTTTATGGTCAGCCTTCAGATCCTTGGATGGATGGTTGCTTGCAACAACATTCATGACTGCTGAGGCGCAATGGGCCCGGTACAAATTAAATGTAACATGCCATATAGAAACCTTTACCCTTGCCCTTTAACCCCATTAAATCAACACACTTACAACCATTAGGTTGGAAAGGGCAAGGCCACAGCTTTATTAAAAATCCAACACATAACATGTTAACACTTTAAATCAGTGCCAGTCACAGTTGTACTGTGAGCACACAATTCAAAGGAGGGGGCCTGTCCTTACCATAAGTGCTGGACAGACCGCCTACTTCCAATTTCCGTCAAGGGCATAGCCCATTACAGCCACTTTTATGCTGGCAAGGTCAAGAAACCGAAGCAAGCTGTGACATACCATAGAAAAAAGGGGAGGGAGGGTGGGCAGCTCTTCCAACCACGTTCCTCAAAAGAACCAGAATTCCCTGGGAACAAAACTTTTCTGAGCTCAGGCCTATCCCATCCCATCCCCCATAACCACCAATCCCTGGTGACCACTCAGCCACCTTGTCCTGTATCTGGCCATGCCCCCATCAGTCAAGGCTCTCTTTCCCTGGGGTGGGGGGTTCAAGAGGTCCTCTCGACTGCTGAGGTGCAATGGGCCCAGTACAAATAAATGTAACATACTATATAGAAACCTTCACCCCATTAAATAAACACACTTACAACAATTAGGTTGGAAAGGGCAAGGCCACAGCTTTATTAAAAATCCAACACATAACATGATAACACTTTAAACCAGTGCCAGTCACAGTTGTACTGTGAGCAATTCTAAAGGAGGGGGCCTGGCCTTACCATAAGTGCTGGACAGACCGCCTACTTCCAATTTCTGTCAAGGGCATAGCCCATTACAGCCACTTTTATGCTGGCAAGGTCAAGAAACCGCCATCTGCCTGTCAGTGGATAACTGATGGGCGCCCCACCGCCGCCAGCGCCAGGGTTAAAGGTATCCAAACCGATATCATTAAGGTGAACGCCCATAACAAGCAAATGAGAACCAAGTTAGTATATGCTGCATAACACTGGGCGATGTCTCTCTTGATAGTGGAGATTAAATCCACGGAATGTATATAACCCATATCATTCTCTCCAGCATGAAGTATCAAGACGATGGGGCCACAAACATGTGCACGATGGCGCGAACACTCTGGAAGAACCTGATGCCAGCGTAACCCATGGTGCCCAAGCCAGCGGATCCTGGCAAGATCATGGGTGAAACCCAAATTCTTCCCATAGCTCCAAACTTCCGATCGACAAGCAGCCCAGTAGATGAGGTGTGGGCAGACATACAAAGCAAAACGAGAAGATTTCCACCTACCCAGACGCTGGAGTTCCATGTCTGAGAAACCCATACCAGCAGCAGCGGTGGCAGTACCAAAGCGAAAAGAGTGGCTCGCAAAATCACGCTAAGTGAGGCCCAGTTTCTCAAGGCAAAGACGGAAAACCCGCAAAAATTGGAACCTGCTCAGTGAGGAGGAATCAGCATGGACGAAAAAGGTGGAGGACGGGGGGGGGGTGGGGTGCGGACAGGAAGGGGGAGGCTAGCGAAACTGGGCAAAAGGGGCCCCCGTATGGGTACAGGACAACCCTCCTACCCTTACCAAATCATTGAAGTTTGCACCTACACGCCGCGCTCAGAGAAGGATACATCCTCCGTCCGAACACCCCCCGCCGAGTTAGTGGATTTGGAAACTAGTTCGCTGATGCGAAAGGCACCAAAAAAAGCCCAGGAGAAAGGGTAACACGTCTCCAGCCCCGCAGGACCCGTCGGCCAGGGAACGCTTTCGTGATGTCTTCCCACCCAAGAAGCTGAAACCAAAAGGACAATGCAGACATGTACGATGAGACCGTGGAACCCGAAGAACCCTTCTGAAGCAAATAAATAATGTAAGAAAACAAAGCCATGAGTCTGTCATGTTGAGACGAAATTAAGAACTCACCGCTCGACACTTGGACCCATTCGTTCCACACCCGAAAGTACAACGCCCACGTCCGCAGAGACAGCGACGCTCGGAGGAGGTCTAGCAAACATCGGAAATGAGGTTCCACAAGTGGGCCGGACAGGGGAGGCCCTCCAGGGAAGCCGACGGGGCCAGGGAGCGGAAGCGATCGAACTGCTAACGAGAGAGAGCATCAGCGATATCGTTAGCCATCCGGGAACATGCCTAGCTCCAAAACAAATGTTGAACTGCAAGCATTTTAAAACTAAAAAACACAGCAGCGACACAACCGGAGGGGAGCTAGCTGACTGATGGTTAACCACCTGCACCACGCTGATGTTATCGGACCAGAAAACTACTTGGCTATCCCACAAATGTTCGCCCCACAGCTCGATGGCAACAATGATCGGGAAGAGCTCCAGCAGTGTGAGGTTCCGCAAAAACAAATCCATGCGGGCCCATGAGGCCGGCCAACACTCGGCAGACCATTCCCCTTGGAAAAAGGCGCCGAAACCACAAGAGCCTGCCATGTCAGTGTATAGCTCCAGCTGTGAGTTCTGCACCACCTCCCGTAACCAGCAAGACTGGCCATTGTAGGACTAGAGAAAGGAGAGCCATACCCCCAAGTTGTCTCGCAGTGGCTTGGTGATACGGACATAATGGTGGGGGGGCAGCCACTACCTTCAAGGCCCACGCCAAGCGTCTACAGAAGGCCCTCCCCATTCGGATGACTCTACAGGCGAAGACCAAGTGACCTAGCAATGACTGAAGCTGTTTCAACTGTAGTTTTTTTTGGCCCCTTTTGCCAAGCGGACCAGGGAGCGTAGCCTGGCCAGCTTGTTGCTGGGCAGCCGAAAAACCATCGCCACCGTGTCTATTTCTATGCCCAAAAAGGCTAAAACCGTCACTGGGCCCTCGGTCTTGTCAGCTGTCAGCGGAATAGAAAACCGCTCGCAGGTGTCCTGAAAAACAGACAACTTCCTTTTTGTAGGCATCTCCTAAGTAGTGCAACACAGAATCCAGAGGGAGCACCGGCCGGGGACTGAAAGGATGAAGGCCTGTGGGAACACATCAGCAATAACCACAGGCTACCATCTTGGTAGTCAAAACGAAACTCCTTACGTGTTTTTGGTGAAACTGGGTGTCGTAGTGAAACCAACACTGGCCCCGTAAACCTCACAGGCACCCCAAATAAGGTCTAAGTAGCAAAAGAGAGATGCGGCCAACTCCAGGAACTGCAGCCAGTTCCCGAACGTATGAGGAAGCTGTTTGGATTTGTCGCCCTGCGCCGTGACATAAACGCGACAAGATTTGACGATCGTCTCCCGGTCGGGAGGGACGAGCGCGAGAAAATCAATCACTACGCCAGATCTTGTCCTTTACCTCTTCCGCCAGGTACGTGCCAGTAGGCAAGACCGCCTACAGAGACGGAACCCGAACCAACCACTGGACCCAAAACCCCCATGTGGGACAGAACCGATTTTATGACCGTAGCTATGTGTTCGTCTGGCAGGCCTGATACGGAAGCGTCCTTAGACCTACCCCAAAGTAAGTCACAGTCATACTAACTAATGCGCGGAGCCAGAGCTGATATAGTGCGACCAGCAGCAGATCCAGGTAGAACGTCCGGTGCAGCATCGACCGTGGCAGGGGCCGGCAGGGGCCCATGACGTCCATCTCTGAGAGGAACGGTGGCACCTGATGAGGCAGGAGGGTGATGACGGAAGGAGAGGTCCAGGGGCGGAGGTCCGACCACCGACCCTGAGGAGCCCGGGTGCCCAAGGACAGCAGCAGAGCCACCACAAGAATAACCGTGGACTCCCGTCAGAGGACCCGTGGCAGGTGCATTCGACATCCCAGGACTGGAGTAGGAATCTCCCACCCTGCCGGGCACAGGGAGACGAGAACGTGCAGCAGACGGATGCGGGGCTGTGGTGGCGGGCAGCCCGCAGGAATCTCCCGCCCAGCCAGGTGCAGGGAGGTGCAGGTATGCAGGGGTCCACGAGGAGGGGAGGACAGCCGCAGCAGCTCGACCATCTCCCACCCAGCCGGGCGCAGGGAGATTTTGTTGTATGTGCGTCAGCTGGCAGGGGTGTGTGGCATGAGTGCAGCCAGGCGCAGGGGGACCTGTGCAGTCAGACGACATGAGCAGTGAGTGGGCAGCATGGGATGCGGTGGGATCTCCCACCCATCCGGGTGCAGGAAGATGCAGATCAAGCAGCATAGGTTGAGGATAGAGACATGGCACATTCAAATCTCCCGCCCTGCTGGACGCAGGGAGAGAATGAGCCACTGGGGGCAGCAGTGCAGATGCCGGGAGAGCCGAAGAACCACCTGCACAGAGATGTGAGCGGGCTGCCTGCGGGGACCCAGCAGAGACTCCCACATGGAGAGTAATGGGACGGGCTGTCCTGACAGAAGACACCCGTGCGGCTCTGCATGAAGCCCCGGCAGCCCCCTGCGTGCCGGGGGAGCGGGGACAGCACCAGGTGCGGCATCTGTGGGCAGTCTTGAGTGAGGGATGGGGCGGGGAGCACCGCAGCACCTGTCCGTCCAGACACAGGGAAACGGCCAGTGGGAGAGGCAGCTGGAGGAGCCTGGGTGGGCCGCATCGTGGCTCTAGGGCTCCGGGAGCGGGGATAACGGGCAGAGAACACTGGTGGGGCGGGAGCCCACCAGGTGGAACCCCGGCGGCGGTGGGCAGGTGTTCGGGGCCTCCTGGGTGGGGAAGAGCCGGCACCCGGCTCAGCAGTAGTTCGGGGGAGTGGGGAGGGCAGGCAGGCGTGGTGCAAGTGGCCCTGGAAGGACTGGGGCTTAAACGGGATGGAGGGCGGGCCCATCTCCGGGACCTGGGAGCCAGGGGCGCCGCACAGACCTCAGGAGGCAGGGAGGGAGAGGAAGGCACCACAGGGAAGAGGAGGGCAAACAGCCAGTCTGCCTGACCTTGCAGGGCCAGTTCGCGGACCCTGGCCAGCAGGAGTTCGGTGTCCATGGTGGAGGGACAGGGTCTCTTCAGCAGCTCTTCCAACCACGTTCCTCGAAAGACCTAGAATTCCCTGGGAACAAAACTTTTCTGAGTTTAGGCCCATCCCCCATAACCACCAATCCCTGGTGACCACTCAGCCACCTTGTCCTGTATCTGGCCATGCCCCCATCAGTCAAGGCTCTTTTTCCCTAGGGGGGGTCAAGAGGCCCTCATATGGAAAACAGAGGAAACTAGAGTTTTATTTACAATGATAATTTTCCCTATATTAGGGTACTCACATTTAATAGGTGCTAAAAGTGCACCAATCTGTAACAAGCCAAACAAATATAAGGACGCTGTACTGGTGTGTCCTCTTCTACTCAGAGACCTCTGCACTGTCTCACAAGCCATCCTGTCCCCTCCCCAATGCGTGTCAATATCAGGAAATGATGTATCTTCCTCAGGGGGAATTCTATTTGATAGTTGAGATGTCAATCATTTTATAGTGACGTAGCAGCCATTTTGCTGAAGACCGCGGACATCTATAGTTTAATATGTGCTTGCGCCCATTTTCTGATAGAACAAAGTGTTCCACACTACCTATACGGCACGCTGTGCATTGTGACCAAGCACAATAACATACAGCGGCATGATTATGCCAGATAGTAATGGTTTAAAAGACGCTCATTAGCCTAAAAAAAATATATATATATATATATATTCCTCTGCAGACTGCATTCAGGATGGCATGTAAGGAGAAGGACACATCTTCACAGCGTCATTAACATAATATAAAACCAGTATCATTAACACAGCAGCATCCTAACCACCTAATCTGCCTGTAAATAGCAGTTAACAGTATGCTAATAAATACTACATGCTACATCATTATATATCATAAGCTAATACTGTGTTTATTAATCCTAATACTATAAAAACATCATCATTACCCATAGGACAACTCATAAAAGACACATAACAGGTAAGTGCATGTGTAGCAACGCGCGTACACGTATTCACAAACTTGCACATCCAGACATGCCCAGCCCTAAACCATCTACCATCAAAGGACGTCCTGTTCTATTGCATAATCCATCTATTAAAAAATGTATATTATTAATGAAAAAAATGTATATATATTTAAATTTCCACTTATAAAAGCCAGACACTGCCTAATGCTAACCAACATGCACATGTGTAAAACCAACCCACATGCACATGTATGCAAGCCGGAAATTGCCTTCTACCAACCTAAATGCACATACTGGCCCAATACCACGTGCACATACAGTACTATGTGATAGGTCCTACACAGCTATATAAACATCCTCAATATAAAAAATCCATAGAAAAAATTATTCCATAGAAAAAAAAAATTATATATATATATATATATATATATATATATATATATATATATATATACACATACATATAATAAAAGGACTATCAACACACCTTACCACCCCTCACTACCCCCATAAAACATCCTCCAAAGAATAATGATAGAAGACAAGGGGTAATGACCGGTTCCATATATGAATATAAATATTTACCAACCTTATAACAGGTATTGGTCACGTGAACCCTAATATGCACCATATCCATGGGCGTCCGCAGAACTTTTTTCAGGGGGGGGCATAATTTTATGGACACCCATGCTCGGCCCCTTTTCGACAATGTCATGAAGGGAGGGGCTTAGTCAATGCCACTGTGCCAAACGCTGCCACTGTGCCATCAAACGCTGCCAGTGTGCCATCAAACGCTGCCACTGTGCCATCAAACGCTGCCAGTGTGCCATCAAACGCTGCCAGTGTGCCATCAAACGCTGCCAGTGTGCCCATCATACGCTGCCAGTGTGCCCATCATATGCTGCCAGTGTGCCCATCATGATTGGCGGAGAGGCGGTTTAGTGTTAGGAAAGTGAATAGTCATTCGCTTTTCTAACACAGCTGAGTGACCTGCGAGCGCCAAGCATGGCGCTTGTAGGTCACCATTTTTGACGCCCATTGGAGCCTATGGCTCTAATCAGGTGCTTAAAAAAACACCCCCCGCCGATGTAATTGAGGCGTCCTGCACCCGAAAAGGGGCCTGAGTAGGGGGTGGCAGCGGCGGCCATAGATAGATTCATGCAATGCATGAATCTATCAATAAGTGATAGAGGGGTGGCAGGAGAGAGGGGGCGGTGCTCCCGTGCGCCCTTAATGCATGGGCCGCCATTGTGTTCTGCCCATATTTTGATCTTGATGAAAACAGCTATACAGACTGTATAATACATCAAGATCAAAATATGGCCACAACAGTTCCAGCAATACAAAAAAATTGTACATAGTGGTATCGTTGTACAGGCACTGCTGGTGCCTGTGGTTCTTCAGGGATAGTCCAGGCACTGGCAGTCAGGCAGTGTATTCCCTGTCGTCCCGACCACTGCACGCCACGCAGCTGTGACCTGTGGGAGGAGCCGGCGCCGCGTCGGCCGGATCGGCATAGGCACAACATAATTTACACAGGCAGAGGCAGCAGCCAATCGAGGAACAGCCGGGTCAGTGTCACATTAAGCAGAGCGGCGAGCGCAGAGGCTCGAGCGGCAGAGCCAATCTGATGCTCGGGCCGGGGGTGAGGAGGGAGGGACGGTCACGGATGCATCCATGTGTAGTCGGAAAAGACAGTCGCAGCCCCAGCAGCAGCCAGGCTTTGAATGAAAACACCACGGCTGCTGCGGAGGCGGCCGCAGCGGCCGTTGCAACACAGGTGGCAAGTCAAGTCTTACTCTGAAGGATTTCAACACACACTCTTACGATTCCAGGGGGGGGGGGGCAAATGACCCCCCTTGCCCTATGGTGTGGACGCCCATGACCATATCCAAACTTTATCTACCTAAATCAATTTAAATGGTCATGGGGAATAACCTATCCCTCAATGGCTATATAATTGCCAACTAAAATCTGTTATAACCCAATTCCCAACCATAATAAGTATGACCCAAAAATGGTATGCTTAACTATTACTAAGGAAACACTTAAGGTCAAACTCTTTATTTAACCCCCCCCCGGCGCCAAGGATCCCAATTGATAAATCAACCAGGATTCTTTTTTGCTGATCTCTCCTATGTAATTGGACCCTCTCCAGTGTCTGTTAGGGTCTTCTATGCCCCAAAATTGCATCCCTGCTGTATTCTAATTGTGGACATCCCGAAAATGTACAGATAAGTGATGTTTTTCAAAACCCTTTTGGATATTTCTAATATGTTCTTCCATCTGAACTTTTAGTGCCCTTTTGGTTCTTCCTACATACAGTAAGTTAGATGGTCATTTTATGACATATACTGCCCCAATCGTATCGCATGAGATTAAATCTCTAATCGTGTGTAGGATCTGGGTTTTTGGGTTAACAAAACTTTTCACCTTTCTAATATTATTTGGAACCCTATTGCAACTATAGCACCTACCACATCCATAGGAACCTTTAACATCCCAAAACATCTTAGGTATAGGTGTGGGTGGCTCAACAATATTGTGTACCAGTTTATCTCTCAGGTTCGGTGTACGCTTGTAGACAATCCTTGGTTTATCTGACAGGCAATCTTTTAGGTGTATATCCTGCTTCAATACCCCCCAATATTTGCTGATAATCTTTTCCACCTCTCTGTTTTGTAAATTGTAGTCCAACACAATGCAAGTACACATATGGTCCTTATTATTGTCACTTACTTCCTTATCTACTAAAAGCTGTTCCCTTTCTAGGCTTCCAATTTTCTCTTTCTCTGTCTTGGGAAAATCTAGCTGGTAACCTTTCTCATTGAACAATTTCATAAATTTATCTGTTTGCATCTCAAAATCGTCATTATTTGTGCAGTTCATTTTAATACACATAAATTGCCCCCTGGGTAGGTTATTGCTCCATGGTCTAAAATGGCAACTAGATGTAGGGATGAATTTTGGTCAGTGGCCTTAAAATATGTTATCGTTTCTAAACCTCTGGGAGCACTCTTAATCTCTAGATCAAGAAAGCTGGCTTCACTACTAATGTCCCACGAGAGCATAACATTACACTCATCGTTCATCTGTCGTTCATATTCTGCAGAAAGCCTTCCAGATCTGCCTTAGAACCCTTCCATATTATGAAAATATCATCAATAAAACACCTCTAAAGTAAAATCCTCTAATCCAAATTGTAAAATAACAACCTCCTCCTCCCATTTTGCCATGTACAAATTGGCAATGCTTGGCGCAAATTTAGGGCCCATGGCGACGCCTTTTGTTTGGAGGTAGAAGGTGTTTTCATACCAAAAATAATTGTGTTTTCAACAAAAATCTAAACATTTCAAAATAAATTTACGTAATCTCCTTTCCATATGGATATTCTTTTTTAAGGCCCATTTGATTGCTTTCATAGCCCCCTGATGATCTATGTTTGTATATAGTGAGGCCAAATCAGCCGTGGACAACACCATATTTGCATCACCGCTAACCCCCTTCAACAACTGTAGAGTATGCTTGGTGTCTTTCAAAAAAGCTGTGGTGTATTTAACCAGAGGTTGCAGATGTATGTTGATATATTCCCCTAGTCTTGCAGTACGTGACTCTATGCCACTTACTATGGGTCTCCCTGGTGCACTTGTTCTATATTTGTGTATTTTCGGATTAAAATATATAATAGGCAATCTACATGCCTATTTACAGGTAGATTAAGTGGTTAGGATGCCGCTGCTTTAATGATACTGGTTTTATATTATGTTAGTGACGCTGTGAAGATGTGTCCTTCTCCTTACATGCTGTCCTGAATGCAGTCTGCACTGGATATATATATATATTTTTTAGGCTATTGAGCATCTTTTAAACCATTACTATCTGGCGTAATCATGCCGCTGTATGTTACTGTGCTTGGTCACAATGCACAGCGTGCAGTATGGGTAGTGTGGAACGCTTTGTTCTATCAGAAAATGACCACGAGCACATATTAAACTATAGAATGTCTGCGGTCTTCAGCAAAATGGCCGCAACGGGACTATACAATTATTGACATCTAAACCGTCCAATGAAATTCCCCCTGAGGAAGATACGTATTTTCCCGGTATCAACACGCGTTGGGGAGGGGACAGGATGGCTTGTGAGACAGTGGAGAGTTTTCTGAGCAGGACACACCAGTACAGCATATTTATATTTGTTTGGCTTGTTACAGATTGGTGCGCTTTTAGCACCTATTAAATGTGAGTACCCTAATATAGGGAAAATTGTCATTTTAAATAAAACTTTTTAAAAAGGTAATACACTATCTAGTTTCCTCTGTTTTCCATATGAATGTTGTTGCAAGCAACCATCCAAGGATCTGAAGGCTGACCATAAACCCAGAGGTGGTTTAAAAGCGTGTTTTGACGGAGCTTAGGTGCAAGGTCACACGCTCTAAGGGTCAGTACACACGATCCGAATATCGTATGACCAATCGTACGACCGTTCTCGCTTAATAGTCGCAAGTAGAAATTGAATAGCTAAATAAAGTCACGAAAATTCTTGTACAACAGAAAAAAAAAATGTGATGTCGTGTTGTAATGTATTTGTATTGTATTTTCGGACGACAACTATACTGACTAAATGAAAATCGTACGATCTGTAATCGTACGAGTAAAATTTTCGGGTATGTCCGAGCGAATAATATCGGATGAACGGTCGTGATCAGCTGTCGAAAGTAGTGTACACACGATCCGAATATCGTACAATCCTTCCTCGGACGACCATTTTCATACGATATTTGGATCGTGTGTACGGGCCATAAGGTGAGCGCATACACCAAAGGGGGAGCACAAGGGCTTTACTGTTTTATCATCTGTTTTATCATCTGCAATAAGAGCCAGAAGGATGGACTAGTTATGAATGGACTCCATGTTGCGATTTTGTGCACATATATTAATGCATGATATATTTTGTCACAAGAGCACTTTAAAGCGGAGTTCCACCCACAAATGGAACTTCTGCTTTTCCGGTTCCTCCCCCCCTCCAGTGTCACATTTGGTACCTTTCAGGGGGGAAGGGGGCGCAGATACCTGTCTAATACAGGTATATTGCTCCCACTTCCGGGCAAAGATACCCGAGTCACCCACTGGTATCTACGCCACTTCCGGCGCCTTCTCGGTCCCCCCCACTGTCTTCTGGGAGACACACAGGTCCCAGAAGACAGCAGGGACCAGTGGGATAGTGCAGCGTGAGTCCTGATTCCCTTACCAAAGATGGCGGCTGCAGCACCCGACAGCCGAGGGATAGATCGGCTTCGGGAGCCGACATCGCGGGCACCCTGGACAGGTAAGTGTCCTTATTTTAAAAGTCAGCAGCTGCAGTATTTGTAGCTGACTTTAAAAAAAAAAATTGGTGGACCTCCGCTTTAAACACGGTTTACTTGATTTTATAGTATTGTATTGTATTGTATATTGATGCACTTTTATATAGATTTATGTAAATTGCAGGTTGTCACTGCAATTATCGCATAGGGTTGCAAGCTGTCTATTGCATATGAATGCAACGTGTATATAGAGGTGTGTATGGTACACAGGTTGTCATTAGGAGTATCGCATAAGACTGCAATTTCTAATTGTTTATGATCTCAACTTTTAATTGCATCAGATCGCATTGTTATGTTTGCTTGATTAATCACATAGGAATGTAAAACCCCACCATGACTATTGTGCTGAAGTTAGTATTATTAGGATTAAATAAAAATAATCACTTGATTATATTTGGATAGCGCAGCATTATATTGGTTTTAATTTTTGTTTGGCACGAGCATATGGGACATGATCAATGTTAGCAGCTGTCCTTTAATTACCTCTAATTATCATCTGGATCTTTACATGGTAGCTCGCAAGACTCTGTTTGTTTTTTAGATCCTTTAATAGCAGTTAGCGGTTTAGTTGCTATTAAATTTGAATTACTGCCAAATCATTTTTCTATTTTTGGAATGAATGGAAACCAGTCGGATTGTTCATCCGGCTTTTATTGCCCAAATTTTACGTTCTAACCCAGAGGTCTCCAAACTTTCTAAACAAAGGGCCAGTTTATTGTCCTTCAGACTTTAGGGGGCTGGACTGTGGCCAGCGGGAGTGGCATTTGTGGGAGAAAATATTTCTACATTCTACATTTCTACATTGGTGTCAGTGAGAGGTATAGTGCCCCACTGTTGGTGTCAGTGGAAGGAATGGGAGGTATAGTGCCCCCATGTTGGTCTCATAGTGCCCCATCATTGGTGGCAGTAGGATGAATGGTGCTCCATTGTTGGTGTCAGTAGGCAGAATAGTGTCTTTTATCAGTGGGAGGTTTAGTGTCCCAAGGGCCAGATAAAGGAAAGCAAAGGGCCACATCTGGCCCCTGGACCACTGTTCTAACCAATGAACACAGACACAACAGAATGTTAAATGAAATCTCCCTAAATGCGGAGGGTGTCCTGCTGTGAAAACAGTCCCAAGAGTAGGGGAAAAAAATGTAAGTTTGAAGATAGTTTTAGCAAAAAATGTCAAGGTTTGAACAAGAAAGGACAAATGGACCTTAAAAATCTGGTAATCCACTGGGGACACCTTGAGGTACCTCTGGGGTTGCATCCAATATGGCCAAACAGTGAGTCATGGAGGGGTCTTCACACCTTTACCAGTTTGCAAGATCTGCCCCCAGTGTGCTCATGTCGGGAATGTTTACCATTCCTCTCTGAGAGGGTTTGGCACAATGATTTTTACGTTAGCGGATAGGAAACCATAGTGATGTTTTGCCTTAAACAACCACATTTTTATGATGTCTAGTCATGTAGAATGTAGAGAACCATAAAAATTTAGTTTACCCCAAACAGTAGGATTTGTTGAGATGTGTAAATAAAATAATGACTTATGTAACTATTAAAGAAGTCTCACTTCATTTTTGACAAGTGACAAATTACATGCGTTTTTTGTCCAGTCTTTCTACATGGTGTTTTTTAAAAGGCTAGTTGTATGCATAGTTGCCAACAGTCTCGAATTTCCCAGAACATTCCCAGTATTTAGACCCTTGTCCTGGTCTTACCGTGTCCCGGGAAATTTCATGGGAAATTGGAGTTTTCCTGATTTTTCACCAGAGCCACCGCTATTGGTCAAGGGCCGGCACTTGTGAATTGTCTCTGCCACCATTTTACAGAAGACCAGATCTCGTGTGGAATAAACAAGAGGCGGAGCCTGGGTGGCAATTAAAGTGGCTGCCAATAGAAATGAAGCTGCTCCATTTCTATTGGCAGCTGTTTTCATTGCCACCCAGGCTCCGGCTCTTGTTTCTTCCCTTCAGCCTCCATGAGACCTGGTCTTCTATAAATGGCACAGAGACCGAATCACCAATAGAGAGCAGCATGGACTGTATCTGTGGTGACAAGTGACAAGCTGTATCTGTGGTGACAAGCTGCATCTGTGGTGACAAGTGACACACTGTATCTGTTATGACAAATGACATGCTGCATCTGTGGTGACAAGTGAGCCAAGCTGCATCTGATAGCAGGCAATGTGGCAAGTGACACGCTGCATCTGGAGGCAGGCGACAGTGGCAAGTGACACGCTCAGGGCTCCCACTGATTCTGCATTATGGTGAGTTGAACTATTTCATTTTATATTACAATGTAATAAAAGAAATAATGCTCTTCAATCATTCTGACACCATAACAACTATGGTGCCGTGATGATTGAAGCGCCAACACTATGTGTTTGGAGTATCTTTATCTGCTGATTGTTAAACTTTCTAGAATACACATATTTCTATTGTGGTGTAGGATCTGGGCCTGCTCTCCCTCCATCCCTCTTTATTTCTTTCTTTCCTTCTCTCTCCTTCTTCCCTCTCTATTTCTTTCTTTTCCCCCATCCCTCTTTCATCCCAGACTCTAAACACCCCCCCTTCTTTAAGCCATGCCCAATATTCCATTTAGTCCACACCCCCTTTCGCCACACGCCCACATTTTTCCACCCCCACTACACCACGTCTACAAATGAATGCCCCGCCCCCTAATTATAATAAGACTGCCTACAGACAAAAAAGTGTCCTTATGCATTTTTTGAGACTGTTGGCAACTATCTCTTGCTTAGCAGTAAAAAGGGTCGCTGGTTCGAATCCCAACCACGATACTACTGCCTGGAGTTTGCCTGGCTTCTGTCTAAATTGGCCCTAGTATAGGAATGTGAGTTAGGGACCTTAGATTGTAAGCTCCTTGAGGGTAGGGACCGATGTAAATGTACAATGTATATGTAAAGCGCTGCTATATAAGTACCTTTAATAATAATAATAATGTGTATGGTCGGACAGGGATTCCCCCCAACACTGTCTGACCACACAGCTAGTAGGGTGTTTGATGGCGCATGTCTCCAGCTCTAAATGCTTAATCAAGACAAGTGCTGCCACTAGGAATTCGGGGGAGAGGGCATGTCAGGCAGCTTGCTAGTAACGTCCCCTGTTCTCAGGACACATAAACATGGCTTCCCCTTCACCAAGTTCCACCCCCTGTTTTGCTAACTGTGGTTCAGCTAGATCAGCCACCTGACAATTGCTAGGATGCAAGCAACTGGGCAGTACAACTTCATGCATTTCAATGGTGCAGGCAGCCTGGCCATCAGGACAATAGCAACCAATGACACTGTGTAGGCCGGCTGCCTGCATTCTTGCAAACAAAGACGCTGGGTGGCTGATCAAGCTGAATCACAGTGAGACAAACAGTGGGCAGAACTGGGGAAATGGGTTCCATATTTAGTCATGCCATAGAAGAGGGGTGGGACTGGGTTAAAGGAATGGTCAGTGTAAACAGCAGCAATACACCCTAAAGGCGCTCCCGATAGGCCCACTCATTGAACAAGGGGTTATGGCAACTGAACACAATCGTAGGAACGCCCACAAATCAGGCTTCTGGTAGGGGAGGAGCTGACAGGTAGGAATGTGGGAACTAAGGGATATTCTTTACAATCCATTAATGTTTCTCTGGAGAGGCAAAGATAGCTATTAAAACCTGTAGTTAAATTTTAAATGCTCATGAGAGTTTTTCTTTATGCATGGTGATGTATCATAAAACAATGCACAGGGCAATGCTATATGGAAAGTCTGCAGCTATGGAGGAATGCTACAAAACTATACACTATATTTCTTATGGATTGTACTGTCTTTGGCTTAAAACATACTTGTATCATTCCAGGAGGTTCTCCGTTTCAGATATTGATTACACTTGCTTTTTCTTAAGTGAATTTTTACCTTTTCATGACATGTTTGAGAGATGAGTTCTATTGTGCTGTCCACGGGTTTGGTGGTTGTCATGTAAGGTCGGTATTAATGAGCTGTAGCTGGAGGTGATGTGTTTACCGTGCACACAATACTTGTACAGAGTTATGGAAATTTAACTCTGCTTTCTGGTTGTTTTGAGCAATAAATGGAACATTCTTTGGAACCACAGACAAATATTTTGTGGCTAAATAATGAACATGACAAAAACACCCACAGCCCCACATAGAAGCTCAGACAATGTTCTCAGTGAATGGCTGTCAGAGCCCGAGGGCACAGAGGGAAGGTTACAACGAGCCCAATGCAGGAACATTAGCAGGGTAAACTGAGGTAACATGACACAGAGACATGTACAGTATGCAAAGGGGTGATTTGTGTAGAAAATATCCCGATATATGAGCTACACACTACGTCAAGCCTCTATGTCTGCCATGTTAATGTGTCTATATTTATATATATATATATATGTATACTGTATATATACACACACACACATACATTATATATATATAACATAGATATGTTTTCAGTTATCTATACCATTTATCAGACCTTTGTTCCACATCAGTTATATATCCTCGCATTAACGTATAAATAAAAATTTAAGGTAGTGAAATAGATGGAGAGAGATGGAGACTTGGAGAGAAAAAGATCAATTATATTATTTTTGTATTTTTGCATTTGCCCACTGTCAAAAAAGCAACCAAATGCTTTCTACTCTTGACAGGACCCAAAGAATATTCTGTACAAGATATTGATAATTAATAATAATCTTTTAATTTATTTAGCTTGAGTGTGCATAAGCTTGTATGTGTGTCTATGCTCGTGTTTGTATGTGTCCACATAGGTATGTGCATAAATGTGTATATGTGATTATCTATCCTGTGGCTGTCAGTGACTTGGGAGCCTCTATATATTCTTCCCATGCTTGCTGTGACCTACTATGAAGCCTGCTAAGACAAGAACTGCAATGGTCGGGTTAATATATTGATCATAATGACTGCGAGACAGTATAAAACCTGTTAGGCCCACATGATTTAAAGTACACATATCATTAGAGTTATGTAAGGTGCCATTGCTGAACCCCAGTAGTTGCCTGACTGTTTTACTGACCTGCTAACCACTTAAAGACCAGGCCTCTTTTTCAGACTCGGTGTTTACAAGTTAAAAACAAGTTTTTTTGCTAGAAGATTACTTAGAACCCCCAAACATTATACATTTTTTTTCTAACACCCTAGAGAATAAAATGGCGGTCATTGCAATACTTTTTGTCACACCGTATTTGCGCAGTGGTCTTACAAGCGAACTTTTTTTGGAAAAAATTAACTTTTTTGAATAAAAAAATAAGACAACAGTAAAGTTAGCCCAATTTTTATTTTATATTGTGAAAGATAATGTTACGCTGAGTAAATTGATACCCAACATGTTCAGCTTCAAAATTGCACCTGCTTGTGGAATGGCGTCAAACTTTGACCCTTAAAAATCTCCATAGGCGACGTTTAAAAAATTCTACAGGTTGCATGTTTTGACTTACAGAGAAGGTAGCGCTAGAATTATTGCTCTCGCTCTAACGATTGCGGCGATACCTCACATGTGTGGTTTGACCACCGTTTTCACATGCGGGCGTTACTCACGTATGCATTCGCTTCTGTGCATGAGCTCGTCGGGACAGGCGCTTTTTCTTATTTATTTTACTTGATTTTATTTATTTTTTCACTGTTTTCATTGGTTTCACTGAGTTCCTTGGTCTTCATGGCAGTGTTTGGTTAGTGGTGCCTCTTGCTTAGGTGTTGCAGCCTCTGGGGCCTTTCAAAAAGGTGTCTTAGCAGGCTTCATAGTAGGTCACAGCAAGCATGGGAAGAATATATAGAGGCTCCCAAGTCACTGACAGCCACAGGATAGATAATGACAGATCATGTGACACTTAGATTGCACACAGGTGGACATCATTTCAATAACTATGTGACTTCTGAAGGTAATTGGTTGCACCAGAGCTTTTTATGGGCTTCATAACAAAGGGGGTGAATACATACGCACATGCCAATTATCAGTTTTTTATTTCTGAAAAATAGTTTTATGTATATATTTTTCTAATTTTACTTCACCAACTTAGACTATTGTGTTCTGATCCATCACATATAATTCAGATTTAAAAAAACTGAATTGTATGTAAGGTGCCATTGCTGAACCCCAGTAGTTGCCTGACTGTTTTACTGACCTGCTAACTTTAATCATCTCAGAATCAATGACCCAGAACAAGTATATAGACCAGAAATGTTTGAGAAAAGTCAGAACTCCCTATCTGTTTTGTGGTTCTGGATCATTGCCTCACTGTATTGAAGTTGAAGGGCCAGCCAGGTAACTAGAATCATTAGAGGGATTCCTCAGCAATGGTAGCTTCTATATATCTCTTTTGACATGTATATTAACCACTTCAGCCCCGGAAGGTTTTACCCCCTTCCTGACCAGAGCACTTTTTACAATTCGGCACTGCGTCGCTTTAACTGTTAATTGCGCAGTCATGCAATGGTGTACCCAAACGAAATTTGCGTCCTTTTCTTCCCACAAATAGAGCTTTCTTTTGATGGTATTTGATCACCTCTGCCGTTTTTATTTTTTGCGCTATAAACGGAAAAAGACCGAAAATTTTGAAAAAAAATGATATTTTCTACTTTTTGTTATAAAAAAAATCCAATAAATTCAATTTTAGTCATACATTTAGGCCAAAATGTATTCGGCCACATGTCTTTGGTAAAAAAAATGTCAATAAGCGTATATTTATTGGTTTGCGCAAAAGTTATAGCGCCTACAAACTAGGGTACATTTTCTGGAATTTACACAGCTTTTATTTTATGACTGCCTATGTCATTTCATGAGGTGCTAAAATGGCAGGGCAGTACAAAACCCCCACAAATGACCCCATTTTGGAAAGTAGACACCCCAAGGAAATTGCTGAGAGGCATGTTGAACCCATTGAATATTTTTTTTTTTTGTCCCAAGTGATTGAATAATGACAAAAAAAAAAAAAAAAAAAAAAAATTACAAAAAGTTGTCACTAAATGATATATTTCTCACACAGGCCATGCGCATATGTGGAATTGCACCCCAAAATACATTTAGCTGCTTCTCCTGAGTACGGGGATACCACATGTGTCGGACTTTTTGGGAGCCTAGCCGCATACGGGGCCCCGAAAACCAAGCACCGCCTTCAGGATTTCAAAGGGCATAAATTTTTGATTTCACACCTCACTACCTATCACAGTTTTGAAGGCCATAAAATGCCAAGATGGCACAAAACCCCCCCAAATGACCCCATTTTGGAAAGTAGACACCCCAAGCTATTTGCTGAGAGGCATGTCGAGTCCATGGAATATTTTATTTTTTGACACAAGTTGCGGGAATGTGACAATTTTTTTTTTTTTTGCACAAAGTTGTCACTAAATGATATATTGCTCACACAGGCCATGGGCATATGTGGAATTGCACCCCAAAATACATTTAGCTGCTTCTCCTGAGTACGGGGATACCACATGTGTGGGACTTTTTGGGAGCCTAGCCGCGTACGGGGCCCCGAAAACCAAGCACCACCTTCAGGATTTCAAAGGGCATAAATTTTTGATTTCACACCTCACTACCTATCACAGTTTTGAAGGCCATAAAATGCCAAGATGGCACAAAACCCCCCCAAATGACCCCATTTTGGAAAGTAGACACCCCAAGCTATTTGCTGAGAGGCATGTTGAGTCCATGGAATATTTTATATTTTGACACAAGTTGCGGGAAAGTGACCATTTTTTTTTTTTTTTTTTTTTTTTGCACAAAGTTGTCACTAAATGATATATTGCTCAAACATGCCATGGGCAAATGTGGAATTACACCCCAAAATACATTCTGCTGCTTCTCCTGAGTATGGGGATACAACATGTGTGGGACTTTTTGGGAGCCTAACTGCGTACGAGGCCCTGAAAACCAAGCACCGCCTTCAGGATTTCTAAGGGCATAAATTTTTGATTTCACTCCTCACTACCTATCACGGTTTTGAAGGCCATAAAATGCCAAGATGGCACAAAACCCCCCCAAATGACCCCATTTTGGAAAGTAGACACCCCAAGCTATTTGCTGAGAGGCATGTTGAGTCCATGGAATATTTTATTTTTTAACACAAGTTGCGGGAATGTGACAATTTTTTTTTTTTTTGCACAAAATTGTCACTAAATGATATATTGCTCACACAGGCCATGGGCATATGTGGAATTGCACCCCAAAATACATTTAGCTGCTTCTCCTGAGTACGGGGATACCACATGTGTGGGACTTTTTGGGAGCCTAGCCGCGTACGGGGCCCCGAAAACCAAGCACCGCCTTCAGGATTTCTAAGGGCATAAATTCTTGATTTCACTCCTTACTACCTATCACAGTTTTGAAGGCCATAAAATCCCAAGATGGCACAAAACCCCCCCAAATGACCCCATTTTGGAAAGTAGACACCCCAAGCTATTTGCTGAGAGGCATGTTGAGTCCATGGAATATTTTATATTTTGACACAAGTTGCGGGAAAGTGACAATTTTTTTTTTTTTTTTTTTTTTTTTGCACAAAGTTGTCACTAAATGATATATTGCTCAAACATGCCATGGGCATATGTGGAATTACACCCCAAAATACATTCTGCTACTTCTCCTGAGTATGGGGATACCACATGAGTGGCACTTTTTGGGAGCCTAGCTTCATACGGGCCCCAAAATCCAATCACCGCCTTCAGGATTTCTAAGAGCGTTAATTTTTGATTTTACTCCTCACTACCCATCACAGTTTTGAAGGCCATAAAATGCCAAGATAGCACAAAACCCCCCAAAATGACCCCATTTTGGAAAGTAGACACCCCAAGCTATTTGCTGAGAGGCATGGTGAGTATTTTGCAGCTCTCATTTGTTTTTGAAAATGAAGAAAGACAATAAAAACATATTTTTTTTTTCTTTTTTCAATTTTCAAAACTTTGTGACAAAAAGTGAGGTCTGCAAAATACTCACTATACCTCTCATCAAATAGCTTGGGGTGTCTACTCTCCAAAATGGGGTCATTTGGGGGGGTTTTGTGCCACCTGGGCATTCCATGGCCTCCGAAACTGTGATAGGCAGTGAAGAGTGAAATCAAAAATTTACGCCCTTAGAAAGCCTGAAGGCGGTGCTTGGTTTTCGGGGTCCCGTGCGCGGCTAGGCTCCCAAAAAGTCTCACACATGTGGTATCCCCGTACTCAGGAGAAGCAGCAGAATGTATTTTGGGGTGTAATTTCACATATTCCCATGGCATGTTTGAGCAATATATCATTTAGTGACAACTTTGTGCAAAAAAAAAAAAAAAAAAAAAAATTGTCTTTTTCCCGCAACTTGTGTCACAATATAAAATATTCCATGGACTCAACATGCCTCTCAGCAAATAGCTTGGGGTGTCTACTTTCCAAAATGGGGTCATTTGGGGGGGTTTTGAACTGTCCTGGCATTTTATGCACAACATTTAGAAGCTTATGTCACACATCACCCACTCTTCTAAGCACTTGAAGACAAAGCCCTTTCTGACACTTGTTGTTTACATAAAAAAATAATTTTTTTTTGCAAGAAAATTACTTTGAACCCCCAAACATTATATATTTTTTTAAAGCAAATGCCCTACAGATTAAAATGGTGGGTGTTTCATTTTTTTTTTTCACACAGTATTTGCGCAGCGATTTTTCAAACGCATTTTTTGGGGAAAAAACACACTTTTTAAAATTTTAATGCACTAAAACACACTATATTGCCCAAATGTTTGATGAAATAAAAAAGATGATCTTAGGCCGAGTACATGGATACCAAACATGACATGCTTTTAAATTGCGCACAAACGTGCAGTGGCGAAAAACTAAATACATTTTAAAAAGCCTTTAAAAGCCTTTACAGGTTACCACTTTAGACTTACAGAGGAGGTCTACTGCTAAAATTACTGCCCTCGATCTGACCTTCGCGGTGATACCTCACATGCATGGGGCAATTGCTGTTTACATTTGACGCCAGACCGACGCTTGCGTTCGCCTTTGCGCGAGAGCAGGGGGGGACAGGGGTGCTTTTTTTTTTTTTTTTTTTTTTTTTTATTAATTTTTTGATTTTTTATCTTATTTTTAAACTGTTCCTTTCATTTTTTTTTTTTTTTTATCTTTTTTATTGTTATCTCAGGGAATGTAAATATCCCCTATGATAGCAATAGGTAGTGACAGGTACTCTTTTTTGAAAAAATTGGGGTCTATTAGACCCTAGATCTCTCCTCTGCCCTCAAAGTATCTGACCACACCAAGATCGGTGTGATAAAATACTTTCCCAATTTTCCAATGGCGCTGTTTACATCCGGCGAAATCTAAGTCATGAAATGCTCGTAGCTTCCGGTTTCTTAGGCCATAGAGATGATTGGAGCCATTCTGGTCTCTGATCAGCTCTATGGTCAGCTGGCCGAATCACCGGCTGCATTCTCAGGTTCCCTGTTGGGACAGGAGAGCCAGAGAAAAACATGGAAGACGGTGGGGGGGGGGGGGGAATCCCTCCCACTGCTTGTAAAAGCAGTCTAGAGGCTAATTAGCCGCTAGGATTGCTTTTACATGAAAGCCGACCGCTGGCTGAAAAGAATGATACCAAGATGATACCTAAACCTGCAGGCATCATTCTGGTATAACCACTCAAAGTCCAGCAACATACCAGTACGTTGCTGGTCCTTGTATTGTAAACTTTTTTTTCATGCAGCCTGTGGGCTGAACGAAAAAAAGATATTGATCGGTGGGTATGCCCACCATTAGAATACCTCCCTTCATCCGCCCACTTCTAATGATGGGCATACATGCACCATTTATATATGCCGAAGCATGGGGGCATCCTCCCGCAAAAGGCAGGAGCAAATTGCTCCTCCACCCACTACTGCCCCCACGCTTCGGCATATATGCTGAAGTATGGAACTGTGGTGGTGAAATCACCTCCGACAGCGCTGGAGTCACGGCTTTATATATCGTGGGAGCAAACGCTTTTGCTGTCAAGATAAATAAATCCGCGCTGCAACTGAATGGCGTACCTGCTAAGCAAATGATGGTTAACAAAAAAACAAAGTAACATTACAGTATAACAGTATACCTTACCATACCTGCAAAGCAAATACAAAAAAAACATAGTAAAAAATAAAACATTTAACGCAACCTGTGCCTACCTAAAATATATATATGCCGAAGCATGGGGGCATCCTCCCGCAAAAGGCAGGAGCAAATTGCTCCTCCACCCACTACTGCCCCCACGCTTCGGCATATATGCTGAAGTATGGAACTGTGGTGGTGAAATCACCTCCGACAGCGCTGGAGTCACGGCTTTATATATCGTGGGAGCAAACGCTTTTGCTGTCAAGATAAATAAATCCGCGCTGCAACTGAATGGCGTACCTGCTAAGCAAATGATGGTTAACAAAAAAACAAAGTAACATTACAGTATAACAGTATACCTTACCATACCTGCAAAGCAAATACAAAAAAAACATAGTAAAAAATAAAACATTTAACGCAACCTGTGCCTACCTAAAATATATATATGCCGAAGCATGGGGGCATCCTCCCGCAAAAGGCAGGAGCAAATTGCTCCTCCACCCACTACTGCCCCCACGCTTCGGCATATATGCTGAAGTATGGAACTGTGGTGGTGAAATCACCTCCGACAGCGCTGGAGTCACGGCTTTATATATCGTGGGAGCAAACGCTGTTGCTGTCAAGATAAATAAATCCGCTCTGCAGCTGAATGGCGTACCTGAAAACAAAAAAGTGGTTAACAATAAAAAAGTATAAAAAAATTGCATACCTATAAAGCAAACCTGATAAAAACATAACAATAAAACATTGCAGTATAGAATACAATAGAAAAGAGCAGAACAATAGAGAGAGAATAGAGAGAGAGAACAATAAAACGACAACTATTTTTGGTTTTTTTATTTTATATTTTTTTTGTATTTTTATTTTTTTATTTTTTTTGTATTTTTTTTTTTTTTTTAACACTTTTTTTAGTAACTTTAACTTTTAACTGTAACTGTACCAGGTTTGGGTCTCTCAAAATGCGATGGCATCTTGGGAGACCCTGTGTTAGTGTGCCTAGTCTGTGCCGTGCTGAACCCTACGCTAATACTCCACTAGTGTATGGTAGCGTTCAAAACATTCACCAATGCATAGACCAGGATTGTCAGGACAGGAGGGACAATAATAGCGGGTGTCACGCCTATATCCGCGCTTGCTGCAGACACGACATCTTTTTTGGGGGGCTCGTTGGGTAGGGGTACTCTGGAGGACATAAGGAAAATGCCTCCCATGCAGCCGGCTTACTGCATTTGGATTGGGAAGGTGAGGTGGAGCACCATCTGGATACAGAAGGGCTCTGACGATCTCTTCCTGGAATTTAAGGAAGGATCCAGTCCGTCCTGAAGCTCTGTATAGCACATGAGCATTCAGCAAAGCCAATTGAAATAAGTAAACAGACACTTTTTTGTACCAGCGTCTGGCCTTACGGGCAACTAAGTACGGCGCCAACAACTGGTCGTTGAGGTCCACCCCTCCCATATTAAGGTTGTATTCGTGGACACAGAGGGGTTTCTCCACAACACCAGTCGCCGTAGGAATTTGGGTCGTCGTGTCTGCATGAAGGGAGGTGAGAACGAAAACATTCTTCTTATCCCTCCACTTCATAGCGAGCAAATTATTATACTGCAAGCAGGCTCTCTCCCCCAGCCTAAGACGGGACTCTACAAGCCGCTGGGGAAAGCCCCGGCGATTAGGTCGCACGGTGCCACATGCTCCAATCTGATGATCAAACAAGTGACTAAAAAGTGGCACGCTCGTATAATAATTGTCCACGTACAAGTGGTACCCCTTTCCGAATAAGGGTGACACCAAGTCCCACACTATCTTGCCAGCGCTTCCTATGTAGTCAGGGCAGTTTATCGGCTCTACGTGACTATCTTTGCCCTCGTAAACCATAAATCTACATGTATAGCCTGTGGCCCTGTCACAGAGCTTATACATCTTGACCCCGTATCTGGCACGCTTGCTGGGAAGGTACTGTTTGAAGGACAAGCGGCCAGAAAACTTAATCAGGGACTCATCAACGCAGACAACTTGATGGGGGGTAAACAAGTCTGCAAAACGTTGGTTGAAGTGGTTTACGAGGGGCCGAATTTTGTAGAGCCGATCGTATGCAGGGTCTCCACGAGGACGACAGAGTTCATTGTTGTTGAAATGCATGAACCGCAAAATCTGCTCGTATCGTGCCCTGGCCATGGAGGCAGAGAACACGGGCATATGGTGAATTGGGTCAGTGGACCAATATGACCGCAACTCACTCTTTTTGGTTATGCCCATGAGGAGGGAAAGGCCCAGAAAGATCTTAAATTCGGAGACCGTAATTGGTCTCCAATCTCTGGCAAGGGTGGACTGGGGAATAGTGGCGATGTGTTGACCAGCGTACAAATTGCTTTGGTCCACAATAGATCTATAGAGATCTTCGGTGAAAAACAGCGAATAAAAATCGAGTGGCGTAAAGTCAACTGTTTCCACCTGAATTCCGGGTTGGCCAGTGAAAGGGGGAAGTACGGGTGCTGCAGAAGTGGAAGGTTCCCAATTCGGATTGGCCAATGCAGCAGGAAGGGCACTATGGGCACGACGGGCCTGTCTTTGTCTTCTTGGTGGCAGCGGGACACTACTACTGCTTGCCACCTCGCCAGCTTGAACTGCACTTATGGGACTCGCCACGTCACCACGTGATACTGCAGTGCTGGATGTACGACCAGGGTGTACTAGGCCGCTGGTGCTTGCCAGTTCACCAGAAGGAGTAGCGGCACTAGTACCTCTCTGCTCCCTACGAGAGCCCTGCGGTTCATGCACTTCAAGGACAGCATAAGTTCGGGGTCTGGTACGCCTGACCCTAGCAGGGACCACAACTCCGTCGTCAGAGCTATCTGTCATGGAGCCGCTGTCCTCTACAGGTTCGTATTCTGAGCCTGAACTTGACAGATGAGTGACTTCCTCTTCACTATCTGTCATACTCAGAATCCTGTAGGCCTCTTCACTAGTGTACCTTGGATTTGCCATTTTGGCCTCTAAATTTAGGGGTACACTAGTGAGACTCACAGGCAAAAAAGCTCCTGACTGTTAGCGACTATCAAAACGCTACCAAAAAACTGTTAGCGATCGCAGGGATCAGGCCTGACTCTGCGACCGCTGCAGTTGTGTGCTTAGTGTTTTGTAAGTGTCAGTTATCGATCGATACTGCACTTGGGTGGGCTGGGCTGGGCTGGGCGCAGAGGCAAAACGCAGGTGCTAGCAGGTATCTGGGCTGATCCCGCTAACACTGTGTTTCAGGGAACCCTAAACTGCTGGGGAGTATAGATCTGATCGGATCAGATATCGATCCGTTCAGATACTATAGCACTAAGGGAGGTGTATGCTGCGTGCGTGGGTTTTAGCGGTACTAGCGCTAACCTGACGCTGCCTGGGGCGACGCAGACCTTATCAGATCCTAAAAACTTAACTTCTATCACCGCCGGGCAATTAGGGGGTTAAACCTTTATAAGGTAATAAACGGCGGGTGCCCTAAAACTATAATAAACTATAATAAACTGTAATAAACTATAATAAACTACAAAAAACAAACTATCTAACCAGCGTCACCCGTAACACTTATACGGTGATCGCTGGTGAAAGGGTTAACTAGGGGGCAATCAGGGGGTTAAAACCTTTAGCAGGTAGTATATGGGGGTCCCTGTCGCTATAAAACACTGACAGCAAACCTATATACTCACCTCCCTAACTAGCGTCACCTGTGTCACTAATACAGCGATCAGAAAAACGATCGCTTAGCAACACTGGTGACGGGGGGTAATCAAGGGGTTAACTTTTATTAGGGGGGGGTTAGGGGGTACCCTGGACCTAAGGGGGGGTACCCTAGACCTAAAGGGGGCTAACCTAACTGCCCTAACACTTATAACTGACAAACTGACACCAATGCAAAAAAAAAAAAAACACTGCTATTGGTGTCAGAGTGACAGGGGGTACAGGGGGGTGATCAGGGGGTGATCGGGGGGTGACAGGGGGGTGAAAAGTGTGCCTGCGTGTTCTACTGTTAGTGTAGTGTTGGTGCACTTACTTGGATGTCTTCTCTCCTCTGCGCCGGACGAAAAGACCGACTCGAGGAGAGATGACATCACTTCCTTTCCCTCTGTTTACATTACAGAGGGAAAGGAAGCATTTTCATTCGCCGGGAGCGATCGGGAGGGGGTGGCCATCAATGGATGGCCTCCCCCTCACCTCCCATCGCCCGCGAACGAGAGCCGACCGTCTATGGCACCGGGGGGGGGTCCGATCGGACCCCCCACCCGCGGAAGGCAAATCACGTACAGGTACGTGATTTTGCCTGTCCGTGCCACTCTGCCGCAGTATATCTGCGTTAGGCGGTCGGCAAGTGGTTAAAGTGGTGTTCCAGCCGAAATTATACTTTTTAAATAAAAATACCCCTATAATACATAAGCTTAATGTATTCTAGTAAAGTTAGTCTGTAAACTAAGTTCTGTTTTGTTAGTTTATAGCAGTAGTTTGTTATTTAATAAACTTACAGCAGGCCGTGGCCATCTTAAGTGTGGGCATCTGAAGCCAGACTGTATTTCTTCCTGGATCCCATCCTTGCAGATCTTGCACATGCTCAGTGCAGCACAAGCAGTGTAATAGGTTTCAGGTCAGTTTCCATAGCAACGGCAGTTTCAGAGGAAGTTGCTGCCCCTTCCCAGAAGGCATTGCAAACAGGAAATGATGCGATGGGCCGCGGCCAGGGAGGAGGAAGTGAAAAATGAATACAGCAGATATACAGTAGGTGCTGAGAAAAAAAATATAAAAATATCCAATTTGTTTACAGTGCACAGTTTAGTGAGGGATGCTGAAGAGTTGTAAAAGTGGGTGGAACTCCACTTTAAGTTTGCCAGCCTCTAATATTTCAAGTGGTTTAGTATATGGCATGGTACGAACAGTAGGACAAAAAACGAATTGCCTACAGCTATCTTGTGGGCCTTGTGTGTAAAAACTTTCTACTCAGATGCAAACTGCCCCAGAAAAATACAGTTGGGATCTGAGGTCTGTACAGCCTCCTTTCAGTTTACTAAAACTATATAATATGAAGGCCTATTTGAGCAACCCATTCAAACTGTACCCCCCCCCCCCCCCTTGTGGATTTTTGCACTAAAAAATTGTTAGAAAATTGATAGATTGAACAGAGATTGCGCAGATTGTGACAAGTGTGGCCAGCTTTACTGCTGACATTCTAATGCATGAGGTCAATAGAATTACACTTTATACCTGCTCAGTTATTGATCAGCAAATGCTACTTAACCTATCACTGATTGTTGGCCAGTTCAGTCTCCAGCTGCCTAAAGGCTTCTTACACATGAATGCCAGAACCTGATTCCAAAGCATGTTCCTACAGTGCTCACGGTGCTGATTAATGCCAAACGCATTAAATGTATTTCAAGCACAAAAGCCCAATTTACATGGGTTCCAAGTGAGGCAATTGTTTTGATTATCATCATACTTCAATTCAGGTGGCTGCTTCAGCCGTTGTCCTCTAATGCCCCATACGCACCGATGGAAAATGTGTGATAGGACCTTGTTGTCGGAAATTCCGACCGTGTGTAGGCTCCATCACACATTTTCCATCGGATTTTCCGACACACAAAGTTTGAGAGCAGGCTATAAAATTTTCCGACAACAAAAGCCGTTGTCGGAATTTTCTGATCGTATGTACACAAATCCGACGCACAAAGTGCCACGCATGCTCAGAATAAATAGAGAGATGAAAGCTATTGGCTACTGCCCCGTTTATAGTCCCGATGTACGTGTTTTACGTCACCGCGTTCAGAACAATCGAATTTTCCGACAATTTTGTGTGACCATGTGTATGCAAGACAAGTTTGAGCCAACATCCGTCGGAAAAAATCCATGGATTTTGTTGTCGGAATGTCCGATCGTGTGTACGGGGTATAATACAAATCTGAAAGAAGCACATGCAGAGATATAATACACTATGGGAGAGAAAGAATATTGGGGGTTATTTACGAAAGGCAAATTCACTTTGCACTACAAGAGATTGCACTGAAAGTGCACTTGGAAGTGCAGTGGCTGTAGATCTGAGGGGTAGATCTGAAATTAGGGGAAGCTCTGCTGATTTTATTATCCAATCATGTGCAAGCTAAAATGCTGTTTTCTATTTTTCTTGCATGTCCCCCTCAGATCTACAGCGACTGCACTTCCAAGTGCACTTCCAAGTGCAATTTCAAGTGCATTTTGCATTTGTAGTTTGCACTTGTAGTGCAAAGTGGCTTTGCCTTTAGTGAATAACCCCCATTCTGTCTTCAAGAAAACATGCACAATACAGACTTGGTATAACTGTTAGCTGTTACTAGGAGGTGGATTGCTCCTTTACCCTTGAGACCAATCATAACATACTTAGTGTAATAGACCAGCATTGTGGAGCATTTCTGGGCTCATTATTCACCTTAGATTATGGTTTACAGGTATAATGTCTCAATAGATTTATTGCACCATTGTGCTTTACTGCCGTAGCCCATCCACTTATATAGCTGTTTCTACATGTTTCTAAATAATCTATATATGCATACAGAACACTTCTGTGCAGCCATTTCCTCTATTATTGATATGCATACAGAACACTTACATACAGTATATACTGTGTGTTTCATTATATTTACATATATACAGTATATATACATATGGCAGCTAATGCTGTTTTATTGAAAGTTCTACAAGACTCACATATGTTATGACAAATGAAAAACTTACTGCTATACTGGCAGGTTCTCACCCCACGTTTCTTCAGATTTGAGAGCCATGGATATCCTATTCACAGCCATATCTCTATCTATATGACTATGCTGACAAATAGCCCCCCTAAAATTTCTTGACCATTCTACTTTCTACTTTCTACTTTTTCTGCTTTCATGCTTTGTTCACTGGATGTCCTTCTTCATCTGTGAACCTTAAAATCTCTATATTAAAGTACAACTCCACTTTTGTTATGAAAAAAACATTCCCTCTCTGAGTGATCCATGTACATTGCTGGGAGGAAATCTGCTGGGCCTGCGTCCCTTTAGATGTGCTCCTATTGAAAGTATCCCTCCAAAAATGAAATTTTTGTTGCAGGGGATGCCTGAAATCTGACTTGTATCTTAGGCAGACTTCTGGGAAAATTGGTGAGCCAATCACACAAGCAGGAAATGATGTTTCTAGAGAGTGGCCAGTACACACTCTGTGTATAGAACAACTCCAGGTAGCCATATTGCAATGCATTCTCAGAAAATTTAAGTGGCTGCAGATTGAAAAGGAAAGGTAATTTTTAATAACATTCAACTACAATATGATTAGTGTCACAATTATATGTGCTATATTATTTTTTCTTTATTTGCTATTTTTTTCCCCCATGAAAGTGGAGTTACCCTTTAACCGTTTCAGCCCGGAAGATTTTAGCATCTTCCTGACCAGAGCACTTTTTGCGATTTGGCACTGTGTCGCTTTAACTGACAATTGCGCGGTCGTGCGACGTTGCACCCAAACAAAATTGACGTCCTTTTTTTCCCACAAATAGAGCTTTCTTTTGGTGGTATTTGATCACCTCTGCGGTTTTTATTTTTTGCGCTATACATAAAAAAAAAAGCGTCAATTTAAAAAAAAAAACATTATTTTTTACATTTGCTATAATAAATATCCCCAAAAATACATTTTTTTCCTCAGTTTAGGCCGATATGTATTCTTCTACATATTTTTGGTAAAAAAAATCGCAATAAGCGTGTATTGATTGATTTGCGCAAAAGTTATAGCGCCTACAAAATAGGGGATAGTTTTATGCCATTTTTATTTTTAATTTTTTTTTATTAGTTATGGCAGCGATCTGCGATTTTTATTGGGACTGCGACATTATAGCAGACACATCGGACACTTTTGACACTATTTTGGGACCATTGTCATTTATACAGCGATCAGTGCTATAAAAATGCACTGATTACTGTGTAAATGACACTGGCAGTGAAGGGGTTAAACACTAGGGGGTGATGAAGGGGTTAAGTGTGTCCTAGGGAGTGATTCTAACTGGGGGGTGGGCTTAAAGTCACATGACAGCGATCACTGTTCTTGATGACAGAGAGCAGTGATCTCTGTCATGACACAAGCCAGAACGGGGAAATGCCTTGTTTACATGGGAACTTCACCGTTCTGAGGCTCCATGACACGATCGCCAGGAGATCGGCGGACATTAAGTCCTTCGGTCCTGTGGGAATGGTCACACTGTATGTGGCGGGCGCACCTGCTATCCCTGCCTCTTGAAGGGGATGTACAGGTATGCCCATTTGCCCACCGCTGCCATTGGGTCGGCAAGTGGTTAAACTTTCTCTTGTGGACCACTATTACTGGCTGCACTGGATAGTCTTACACATCGTATATGCTGCCTACGCCCTTATGTTTTGATACTGCTCTCTCTCCATACCGATTTGTAAGTTGCCTTGTTTGATAATATGTTACCCTGTCTTTATCCCTCAAACCATGTAATATATAATTTCAAATAGTGCCGTGCTACCCATAATTACTAATAAATGAGAAATGATACAACAACAAAATACGATTCAAAATAACAACTTTTTTTGTTGTGCCCAGAGTTGGGCTTTAAAGAGGAACTGCAGTCTGTTCACATAATTTGTAATAAAACATCTTTGCCATTCTGAAGCTTCCCTCCAACCACTTTGTATATTATTTTATATATACTGTGGATTCTGTACTAGCCAAATATGCTGCAGAAATCTCCATCCACTAAATCTGACTGCAGCCATTTTAACTGTGGGCAACTGAAGCTGCTGCTTCTTCACTTCCTGGATTTACACAGACACACAGAGGCACACCTCCAGCTCTGCAGCCCTGCAGCTCTCATTGGCCCTCTTATGACTCACTCCCCCTCTATTCCTGGCAAACTCTCACGAGAGTGAGAGAGAGCTGTGCATGATGCTGTCCTAAATTCCCCCAGAGGTTCTCCCCCCAGTGTATAGATTGCGTTCATGTTTTTGCCACCCAAATGCATTATTTTACATTTTTCTACATTGAACCTCAGTTGCCATGTAGTTGCCCACCCCAATAATTTGTTCAGATCTTTTTGTGGAAACCTTGCAAAAAGATCTGAACAAATTAATGGGATGGGTAACTACATGGCAAATGAGGTTCAATGTAGAAAAATGTAAAATAATGCATTTGGGTGGCAAAAACATGAATACAATCTATACACTGGGGGGAGAACCTCTGGAGGAATCTAGGATGAAAAAGGACCTGGGGGTCCTAGTAGATGATAGGCTCAGCAATGGCATGCAATACCAAGTGGCTGCTAACAAAGCAAACAGAATAATGGCATGCATTAAAAATAGGATTAATTCCAGAGATAAAACTATAATTCTCCCGCTCTACAAGACTCTGGTCCGGCCGCACCTAGAGTATGCTGTCCAGTTCTGGGCACCAATCCTCAGGAAGGATGTACTGGAAATGGAGCGAGTACAAAGAAGGGCAACAAAGCTAATAAAGGGTCTGAAGGATATTAGTTATGGGGAATGGTTGCGAGCACTGAACTTATTCTCTCTGGAGAAGAGACGCTTGAGAGGGGATATGATTTCAATTTACAAATACCATACTGGTGACCCCACAATAGGGAAAAAACTTTTTCGCAGAAAGGAGTTTAACAAGACTCGTGGCCACTCATTAAAATTAGAAGAAAAGAGGTTTAACCTTAAACTACGTAGAGGGTTCTTTACTGTAAGAGCGTCAAGGATGTGGAATTTCCTTCCACAGGTGGTGGTCTCAGCGGGGGGGGGGGCATTGATAGTTTCAAGAAGCTATTAGATAAGTACCTGAACAACCGCAACATACAGGGATATACAATGTAATACTGACACATAATCACACATAGGTTGGACTTGATGGACTTCTGGTGTCTTTTTTCAACCTCACCTACTATGTAACTATGATGTCATAAGCCTAGGCTTTTTACCAGACAACAAACAGGAAGGGGGCCGTGTAAGGTATTTACTGGCATAAAAAAAAATGTTTTACTATCCAACGTTAAATCAACAAGGGCAGAGGATTTAATAGATGGAAAGATGAAAAAATCACTGAAGGTCGGCTTTAAGTAAAAAAGTCCTGCCTAAGATCAGACACTAAGGTACTGCTTTATTAATCAGAAAAGGTACTGTGTGCTTTCTAAAGTCATATCTGAACCCCATCAACTGCCATTACACTGTCCACAGTGACCAGTAAAAGTATTTTCTCTTGTGCCTATGTTGCTTTGCTGTGCAGAAACTTTGCAAGTCCAATGGAAAAGTCAAATAGTGCTGTACTGAATTTCTTCTGTCTCTTACTTTTGCTATGTGTTGAAGATCGCGCGTGTGTGTAGACCAGTGTTTCTCAACTCCAGTCCTCAAGGCACACCAACAGGTCATGTTTTCAGGATTTCCACTATTTTGCACAGGTGATTTGATCAGTTTCACTGCCTTAGTAATTACCACAGCCTTTTCATCTGAGGGAAATCCTGAAAACATGACCTGTTGGTGCGCCTTGAGGACTGGAGTTGAGAAACACTGGTGTAGACGATGCCCAGCATTACTCTAAGCGACTCCACACGCCTTGTTCTACGGTCTTGCTACATTATTTGCTTGCTATTGATTGAGATTCTGCATCATTCTGGCTAGTAAGCAGAGAGTGGAGTGATTCTGACACTTCCTAGGACCCTTGTACATGGGGGAATCTAGTTGCTGTGCTTCTTTGTAACCAGATGGGAAAGGTGTATGTGAGTCAGCGCTTGTTGTGAAAAGAAAAATAATCTGTAGCTGCATGCAAGTCAATATAGATACAGTGCATCTGGAAAGTATTCACAATGCTTCACTTTTTCCACATTTTGTTATGTTGCAGCCTTATTCCAAAATGGATTAAATTTATTATTTTCTTCAAAAATTCTACAAACAATACCTCATAATGACGTGAAAGAAGTTTGTTTGAAATCTTAGCAAATTTATTAAAAAAAAAAAATGAAAAAAAAAATCACATGTACGTATTTTAGAGCCTTTGCCATGACACTCAAAATTGAGCTCAGGTGTATCCTGTTTCCACTGATCATCCTTGAGATGTTTCTACAACTTAATTGGAGTCCACCTGTGGTAAATTCAGTTGATTGGACATGATTTGGAAAGGCACACACCTGTCTATATAAAGTCCCACAGTTACCTGTGCATGTCAGAGCAAAAATCAAGCTATGAAGTCCAAGGAATTGTCTGTAGACCTCAGAGAAAGGATTGTATCGAGGCGCAGATATGGGGAGGGGTACAGAAATATTTCTGCAGCATTGAAGGTCCCAATGAGCACAGTAGCCTCCATCATCCGTAAATGAAAGAAGTTTGGAACCACCAGGACTCTTCCTAGAGTGGGCTGCCCGGACAAACTGAGCGATGTTGGAGAAGCGCCTTAGTCAGGGAGGTGACCAAGAACCCGATGGTCACTCTGACAGAGCTCCATGCTGTGGGGATGTTTTTCAGTGGCAGGAACTGGGAGACTAGTCAGGATCGAGGGAAAGATGAATGCAGCAATGTACAGGAACATCCTTGATGAAAACCTGCTCCAGAGCGCTCTGGAACTCAGACTGGGGTGAAGGTTCATCTTCCAACAGGACAACGACCCTAAGCACACAGCCAAAATAACAAAGGAGTGGCTACGGGACAACTCTGTGATTGTCCTTGAATGGCCCAGCCAAAGCCCAGACTTGAAACTGATTGAACATTTCTGAAAATGGCTGTGCACCAATGCCCCCTATCCAACCCGATGGAGCTTGAGAGGTCCTGCAAAGAAAAATAGGAGAAACTGCCCAGAAATAGGTGTGCCAAGCTTGTAGCATCATACTCAAAAGGACCTGAGGCTTTAACTTCCCTGGCGGTATGATTATGTCAGATTTTATAATCTCAAGGTGGTACAATGTTTTGCATAGAAATTTGGCGTTTTATATTGTAGACCTGTAATTCTTAGGCCCTTTCACACTGGGGTGGTTTGCAGCGCTATTGCACTAATAATAGCGCCTGCAAACCAACCCGAAACAGCCGCTGCTGTCTCTCCAGTGTGAAAGCCCCAAGGGCTTTCACACTGGAGCGGTGCGCTAGCAGGACGGGAAAAAATTCCTGCTAGCAGCATCTTCGGATCGGGGAAGGAGCGGTGTATACCCGGTTGTGTGACTATAGCGAATTATGTTTCGCTATTTTTACACTAAAGTTCCCCGCCAATCAGGAGGCAGGTCGTGAGAACTGTTTCCCAATTGGCTTAAGTGTCAGGCGATCCTATTGGATACCTAGCACTTAGGTGGAAGAGGAACAGTACGCTGTAGGAGATGGAGGGGCGGACACTGGAGCCAGCGCTCCCCGCACCTCTGGGAGAAGGAGGAGCGGAGATCACAGCCCGGACCTACAGTACGCTGCGAGGAGGAGCAGACACCGGAGCCGCCGCTCCCTGCACCTCCGGGCCACTCCGCGCACCTATGGCCGCCTCTCCCCGCACCTCCGAGAGAAGGGGAGGAGATCACAGCAACAATCGGGTAAGTGACAGGGCCGCCAGGGTGGTGCTGTCATCCCCCCCCCCCCCAAATTAAAAACCCACCAGCTGCCACTGTCCTTCACTAAACAAACTCCACTGTGTAGTACCTTCACCAACAGTTAAAATGCACACTCACCAGACTGTATTGTTGTCTAAGTTATAGGACAGCACCATACACATATAGTTGTAATCCTTAGATCAGGAAATCAATGTCACTCCAGATAATCAGTAGTTCAGCGTATATGTGAACAATCCAACTCAATGGTAAACACATCCAGCCCAAAAATAAAAAGAGGGACACTGACCATAGTGTTGTATTTGTGATTTATTAAAAAAGAAATATAATAAAAGCACTAAATAATCAGACATACATAAACACTATGGGGGTTATTTAGTAAAACTGAAAGGTGCAAAATCTGTTGCAGATCTGCATTGAAACCAATCAGCTTCCAGGTTTTATTGTCAAAGCTTAATTGAACAAGCTGAAGTTAGAAGCTGATTGGCTACCATGCTCAGCTGCATCATATTCTGAATGCATCAGTTTTAGTAAATCTCCCCCTATGTGTCATTATATCTCTGGCCATCTCAGGTAAAATGGTGGATGGACATCTAGACAGTATCCTCTCTATGAAATGCAGAAAGCTCCTAAAAATGTACATAACCAGCCACCACAATATAGCAAAGTGGCGGTAGGACCTCAGGCAGTGCACCTTTTATGCTTGACAGATGTTTCACGCGATAGCGCATCTTCAGGAGCTTTACATTTAGGGCCCCGTGTGCTCAGGGACAAATGCCAGAAACAGAGGTCTTTTGCAGTGTGGGCATTCATCCCTGAACACAAAGGGAGTTGAATGCAAGTACCACTTGATACAGGGTTCATCCCTGTCCAGCCACAGCATGCTATAGACAGGTAGGGGGGTTGGGCACTGAACCTGTCAATCCCTACTGCACAAAATTGTCAGGAGGGACTCACAGCAGCTAGATGCCTACTGTGTGCAAGGGGCCCTAGGTGTCACCATCAGCATAATCACCAGTGTCACACAAGATTTACTCCTGTGCAATGTAGCACAGGCACATGTTAATGAACCGATGTGCCTGTAAAATATATACTGTATAATTATACATTTGTAAAAAGAAAAAAAAATTGTGGAAACCGTCTTTCACTTCTACGTTAGAGAGGGGGGGGGGTTCAGCTTGCCAACCGCCAGTAAATTTACTGACAGTTTGTAAAAATCTGTGATTATTTTTTTTTTACAACTGCCAGTAAATATCTGGGGCTGATAATTTCATGCTTTGTTGACTTTTTAAGTGTAAATCAAGCAAATTACTTTGTTATAGGTATTGTCAGTGTTTCTATATCATGTTTCATATACTGTTCAAATATTCACTGTGTTAGTTTTCAATAGGAGTTCTGTAATTTCTCAGGTTGCCAGTAAAAAAATGTGCTCCGCCAGTAAATTTTCCATGTTTTGTCAGTAAAAAATGCTGCGGGAGGTTGGCAACCCTGGCTTTCCCGACTTGAGAAATGGTTAAGGCCCAAAGATCATTATACCGACAAAAGATGCACTTTTGTCTTCCAATATGGAAATATAATGTGTGTTTATTGGACCTGTGATTTAGCTGCACATTGTCTCGGTTACATATAATTACAAATAGTAATAATAATACTAAAAATAATCACAGTTGTACGGGTGCACAGTGTGTTCAAGACTGGATGCCATATTAGATCACAAAGGTCATCTTTTCAAAGTATCGCCCATTACCAAGCTGTCACAAAGAACACCAGATGGGTTGGTGTGTGGAATACCTCACGTTCTCACGCTCTTCTCAGCTTAGAAGAACTGATATGTTGTCATGTCTAACAGAGAATTGTTCAGTGCCTTGTGTAACCTTGCAGTAATACACAGACTTCTTCTTTTTTTTACACAACTACCTATCTGTTGACCCCTTTCATAAACATAGGTTGTTACAGGTTTATTCATTTTGGAGGATGGGGTAGAGTGCATGTATGGTAATACACACCAACACACACATGTTCCTTTCATTAGGCATAACTAGTTATGATTTTTTTTCTTAGAATTCAAAAATAATATTTCTTTATAAATATAAACCTTTTACATTTTTCAGTAGGAGCACTTTACATGTCTAAACTGATTCATAGTTTTCATAGTATGTGTTGTTTTACTCCAGACAGACAGCATGTTGCCTCAAGCAGACAAAACAGTCAAAACTACAATGCACCGCACCTTCCTCGCAATGACTTTCCAACCTACGTCACACTGACTCAGTCCTTGTAGGGACAGAGATCACCACTTCCCCATTCTTAGGCAGGGTGTCTGGATACCTGACACAGCGTGGAAGTTCCTTTCCTGCACAACACTAGGTCATTGGGTTGGGGGATTTCTTCCAAGGCTACATGGCCTAAGTGTCAAAATACGATACAAATCTGTTGCTGTCATTACATAACACATAGCTCCCCGATTTGGAGGGACAGTCCCTGATTTGGAGGGACTGTCCCTGATTTGGAGCAATGTCCCTCTGTCCCTCTTTGCCCCTCATTTGTCCCTCATTTTGGTCTGATCTATATAGATGTGTCTAAAATTCACTTTTTATCTTTCAAAATTGTTTCCCAATGCTAAACCTTTCATCCAATTTCTAAATGGCTGCATTTGTAAATTTAAAAGCCAATATAAAGGAATAGGAGTGGAAAAGAAATAGTCCTTGTGGATTTAATTAACTTTTTTTGGTTAATTTTCCTTTAAGGGGGTGTGTCAGGGGTGCCTACATACATTTGCAAGTAGGTGTCCCTCATTCCCATCTCAAAATGTTGGGAGGTATGCTTAACACAGTAACGTTTTTTTTTTTCTTTTATCGGTCAGGTACTTTTTATTTCTAGCTTGTTTATGGTGCACGTTCCAGGGCTTTCATCTTCATCCATGCTGACCTAGAACAAGTAAAGTCAGAAGTGACTTTATAAACCTGCGTAGTTTTTTTTTTTTTTTCTTTTTTCCAGGTCAGTGATACATAAAATTGTAAAGCAAATGCAAGATGTGGAGAATACCTCAGTAGGTTAAAACATATGTTGCAAGCCCTCCTATATTTTTATCTTCAAACCTTTTTTTTTTTTTTTTTTTAGAAGAGCCTCAAACTAAATTATTCTGTTGTTTTAAATCCCTTGAAATAACCAATGAACAATTCTGTCTCGCTTTCAGAAACTGGGAGCGCTGCTAAGAGGCAAATCTGCTAAACCATGCACCCACAAAAATGTACCTATGACCACCCTGTTTTAAATTGAACCTGTAGGAAATACTAATCAAATAAATCCAAATCTGAATAGTATAGGTGACAGTTCAAGCCGTTCATTAGTACATTATCATTTTACTTCATCTAAAGCCCTGTTGAAGTGTCCAACCAAGCACTGACTTTTCCATAGTCAGTATTTGCATACCTATAGGCACGCCCCCCGCCCAGCCTACATGTCATGTTGCCATGCCTGAGCCTGCTGCTTGGTCTCAATGGAAACATTGTGGTTAAATTAGTAAAAGCTGCCAGTTTATGTGGCTAGCTATCTGCTACAGCTTTTGTTTAATTAATTTTCCTACAGATTTACTTAAAGGTCATTTGGAGCCATGATGTGTCTGTGTTCTCTCCCACCATCATAATTGACGTTTAAAATAGAGCTCCTACTGGCTCATAATATAGAGCTTTGCTCCTTTTTTTTTAGACCTGCTCAGCTATTTCTCTTTTCTGATTCATCTTCTTGCTAAAGATAGTGTGATTCACATAAACAGTAACAGTTTTACACAATAAGTATTACAAAGCGCTAGGTACGGTAACAACCAGATTTCACATAACTAAAGACTGGTAAAGGTAATTTCTGCCAGTTTTCCTCTATGTTCTGCACTTTGCAATTAGCACTTTGATCTTGTGGAGTTTTACTGAATAAAGGTGAACACAATGCAAAAAGCTAAATACACAGTTTAAATACATACATTGTGTTGGGCAAACTGTCTTATCGTTCAACAAGTTTTGGTCCCAGCAACCCTAATGCCGGGTACACATGATCGGTTTTCTCATCGGAAAAAGATATGACGGCTTTTCCAACGGGATTCCGCTTAAGTTTGCCTTGCATACACACGGTCACGCAAAAGTTCGCTGAAATTACGACTGTCAAGAACGCAGTGACGTACAACACTACGACGACTCGAGAAAATGAGAAAATGACGAGTCGAGAAAATGACGTTCAACGCTTCCGAGCATGCGTCGAATTGTTTCCGAGCATGCGTAGGGATTTTGCGCGTCGGAATTGCCACAGATGATCGCATTTTCGGATAGGAACTTTTCCCGACCGAAAAATTGAGAGCATGCTCTCAATCTTTTGCTGGCTGGAATTCCGCCAGCAAAAGACCGATGGAGCATACACACGGTCGCATTTTCCGACGAAAAACTCTCATCGGTCTTTTGCGGGCCGAAATTCTGACCGTGTGTACGTGGCATAACGGACACTACAGCTGGGTGCTATATGGTCTGAATCCTCTCTGAACACTGCACTTCAGTTGAGCAATACAGCCCAGTCTAAGATCTATTCCTAGACCACGATTGGACATTGAGGAAGCAGTTACCCTCTTAATATTCATCACTTTGCTCTCTCCTTCCTGTTGATAAACTTCCAGTGTTGGATTGACAGCACAACATAATACAGTATTAGAAACCACAGGGCCCCATACAGCCAACCTGACAGGCCCCCCCCCCCCCCCAAAAAATAGACACAATTTACTATGCTTAAGTTATGAATTAACACAGTGAGTGATCAGTACCGATCACCCAATGTGTTCATTCTGGAGAGGAAGGGACTGGTAAATATGACATATTAACCGGGCCCTTCCCCACTCTCCATCCTGAAGTTTCCTATTGTGTGCTTGTAGCTGCTGGCAAGAAGGTGAGGAGGAGGGGCAGGGGGCACACAGGCGGTGGTTGGGTAATGGGGAAAAGTATGCACAGGCAGGGTGATTGGTGCGGCGGGGGGGCAAATACTGAAACCGATCACCTGTATGGCTCAGAAAGCTGGTGGGAGGGAGAGGAGAAGAAGCCATCTTTCAGCTGCTGCAGAGGAAGCCATACAGTGGATCGGTTCCAGTAACTGCCCCTCGATCACCGATCACCCTCCCTGCCCACATCCGATTCACCCTGTTGCCTGGGCTCCCCTGCTTGCCCGGGCCCCCTTATCCACGGCCCTGAGTGTAGCCATTGCTTTGAAATACAGGTAGTTTGGTATCAAGACAAATTCATTACTCTAATGCCGCGTACACACGGTCGAACTTTTCAGCTACAAAAGTCCGACAGCCCGTCCGACAGACTTTCGACTGACTTTTGGCAGACTTTCAACAGACTTTATAACGACCGGACTTGCCTACATACGATCACACCAAAGTCCGTCGGATTTGTACGTGATGATGTACACCGGACTAAAATAAGGAAGTTGATAGCCAGTAGCCAATAGCTGACCTAGCGTTGGTTTTTGTCCGTCGGACTAGCATACAGACGAGTGGATTTCTGGGTCCGGCGGAGTTACGACGTAAAGATTTGAAGCAAGTTCCAAATCTAAAGTCCGTCAGATTTGCGACTGGAAAAGTCCGCTGAAGGTCCGGTGAAGCCTACACACGATTGGATTGTCCGCCGGATTTGGTCCGTCGGCGTCCGTCGGACAAGTCCGGTCGAAAAGTCCGACAGTGTGTACGCGGCATAACTGTGAAGAATGGCTGGGGCTCAGCTTTAAATGTTTTGTCAAAATAATTTGTTGAATTATTATTATTGATTTGCACTGGGGTTATTTGGCTACTTCTGTTGTAAGTGGCGTTGGAAGCAAGCCTCAAAAATATTTCCCAGAGTTTGAAGGGGAAATATACAATGAATGTTTCATCCCACTTATAATGCTATACTCGCACAAGATACATACTGTATGTTTAATACATATGAAATCCATCTACACTTCAGATGCATTTTTAAACACAGCGTGAAAGCCCCATAGAATTTCCCTGATTTGGGAAAGCAAATCAGCTGGCTAGAAATGCCATAGGCAATATATTTTCCTGGTGTTCATCAAAGCAATGCACTTTATGTAAACAGCTCCCATATGCTGGTGCTGATCTATACATGAAGGGTCTATTTCTGATCTGAGCATGCAGGGAAAAGCAGTCTAGTGTGAGCAAGCTCTAATTCATTCATTTAACATGTGATAACAGCAGACACAATAGCTATTTTACATTTTTTTTAGGTGCTCTTAAAGGTTTAGCAACTTAATTTATGGATGGATCTATAAAAATGCATATTGAAAGAAAAAAATTAATATGGGACCCATAAGGGATCAATAGCCTGCTATATAAAAAGGCTTATTAATTTGATGCGGGATGTTTTTTTTTTTTTTTTTTTTTTTTTTTTTTACTAACACCATATGGATTTATGGATTTACTTTAACAAACCTTCATATTTCCTCCCCTCACATATACACACTTATAAGGAAGATGTTATGATGTTTTCCAAGGTCATCTAGTGCTGGAGGCTGAGAGTGTAGTCCTATTCTCAAAGGCATAGGATACCATTGTAGTATGTCTGATTCTCAGTGCAAGGTACAGTGCATCCGAAAAGTATTCACAGTGCTTCACATTTTGTTATGTTACAGCCTTATTCCAAAATTGATTAAATTCATTAAAATTCATTATTTTCCTCAAATTTCTACAAACAATACCCCATAATGACAACGTGAAAGAAGTTTATTTGAAATCTTTGCAAATTTATTAAAAATAAAAAACAAAAAAATCACATGTACATAAGTATTTATAGCCTTTGCTGTGAAAAACTTAGCTCAAGTGCATGACTGCTGAGAAGCATAGGCTCTTTTATGACCAACTAATAAACCAATACCTTGCCCCCCAAAAAAGACACAGAAGCTGATTAAGTTGGAAATAGGGCAAGGCCACAGCTTTATTGAACTTTTCAAAAGTGCAACTTTCCAAATGTACCAAACATTGCCAGTCACAGTATACCGTGAGCACCCATAAATATAAACTCACATAGTCTAAGAGGCCTGGATATTCAAGAGCTATAACTACCTTCCAAATGCAAGTGTTATACCTTCATTAAATTTTGTTTGCTTTTACGGTATCACGCTATGTGGCCTTCTTCTTTTATTCTCCCGTTACCGAATATCCACACCATACAGGTAAGAATTTGATACCGTCTTGCATGAAATCACCCTCTTATGGAGATTGAGAATCGGCAAATATCTGGACGGTACATGATCTAGTCACAGAGGATCCCCAAGTCTTCACCCTGTTTGTCGTTTGACAACACAAGTTTGTTTGATTCACAGAACGTATGTTCTTTTGAGGTCAAACTATCTTGTAAGCCTTCATTTTCATCGGTGGTGGTTTGCAGCACTATTAATATCAGTTTATGTTCACTATTTGGATAACAGCATGACGTTTTGAAGTTCTTCAGCATTTTTCACAACTTCTTTTTGTGTTGAAACACAGTGGACTTTATTATATTTTAATTTTTTCTATATATGGACTTTTTGAAGTATATTCATAGGTCCTGTTTTGCACCTACACATGTAATGATTTTTTTGGATACACATTCACATGTTTTGTCTTGTATTTACACATGATATTATTGTCACATTCATATTGGACATCACCATTCAGGGATCTATATCCCATTATTCATTTATGTAGTCTTGTTGTTATTGTTATAACTTTGATTCAGACATTTAGCGCTACACTAATATATATATTCATCCCTACAGTGAAGCATGGTGGTGGCAGCATCATGCTGTGGGGATGTTTTTCAGTGGCAGGAACTGGGAGGACTAGTCAGGATCGAGGGAAAGATGAATGCAGCAATGTACAGGAACATCCTTGATGAAAACCTGCTCCAGAGCGCTGTGGAACTCAGACTGGGGCGAAGAGTCATCATCCAAAAGGACAACGACCCTCAGCACACAGGCAAGATAACAAAGGAGTGGCTACAGGACAACTCTGTGAATGTCCTTGAGTGGCCTAGCCAGAACCCGATTAAAAAAACTCTGGAGAGATCTGAAAATGGCTGTGCACCGACGCTCCCCATCCAACCTGATGGAGCTTGAGAGGTCCTGAAAAGAAGAATGGGAGAAACTGCCCAAAAATAGGTGTGGCAAGCTTGTAGCATCATACTCAAAAAGACTTGAGGCTGTAATTGGTGCCAAAGGTGCTTCAACAAAGTACTGAGAAAAGGCTGTGAATATTTATGTACGTGGAATTTTTTCGTTTTTTATTTTTAATAAGTTTGCAAAGCTTTCCAACAAACTTCTTTCACATTGTCATTATGGGGTATTTGTAGAATTTTGAGGAAGATAATGAATTTAATCTATTTTGGAATAAGGCTGTAACATAACAAAATGTGGAAAAAGTGAAGCGCTGTGAATAATTTCCGAATGCACTGTAGACTGGCCTTGCCTCTGAACATTCATTTGATATTATATCATGGTGGGTGTGGTGGGATGATATTATCATCTTGCCCCCCATGTCAAGGGACTGCACAGCCCTTGTAAATATAATATAAAACAGACTATCCAATAAATTGCCTTTTAAATGGCCTTGGAATTTTATTGCGGTTTACGTGCACTCTTAAAAACAGTATAAACTTTCTTATAAAACGCCAAAATATTTCTTAAATCTATAACGAGGACTCAGTTATGTGACTCAAACCCAGAATTAACCAGTATTCTCTACATGTAACTAAACATAACTATATACTTTACATCATGGGTGACCTTACCCCTAATAAGGCAAGCCAGGGAGGCGTGGGAGGGAAGCTCACCTCCCTGCTCTAGTTCATACAAGTCAACAGGAAAAAAATTAAAAAATAAACTATATATATATATATATATATATATATATATATATATATATATATATAAAATAAATGTTATGCTTACTGCTTAATGTTTCAGTCAAATGGCAGATAAGCATGAACCTGCCTGGAGTTAACCACTGCTGGAACTGCCAGCAGATCAGCACTAACCCCTTTCACACTGAGGCGCTTCAAAACTGCCAGTAAAACATTTGAGCGCTTTTGAAGAGCTTTTCAGGCGCTTTTGAAGAGCTTTCCATTAATTTTAATGAAGAGGGGCGTTTTTTCAACGCCCTGCCAGCCCACTGCCCCAGTGTGAAAGCATTCATTGATTTTAATCGAAATAGATTTTCGCGAGTTATTCAGGCACTTTTTTTAGCGTGAAAGCGCCTGAAAAGCGCCTCAGTGTGAAAGGGGTCTAAAAGAAATACGCAGCAGTCAAGCACCACCATGCCTCAGTACACCTTCCAGCGCACAGCAAACTAAACCCATACCCTTTAACTATTGATAGTATAAATAATACACATGACATGTTCATTGTTTAATGTATTTACACATTTATTTATTTTGAAATAAAAGAAAAAGACCCCCACATGTGGCCACATGTGTATTAACTGTGACCCTTCATAACTGCGGGGTGGGCTAGAGGCTGGAGCCCAGATACAAGCAAGCCATAATGGCTTTGAATCAATTTCACCCACTGCACCCACCCATGATTTTTCCACCACTGAATGCATTTACATCTTCCTTGTGTATATTTAAGTGATCTGTAAAAATCAATGGAGGATAAAAACAAAAAAGACTCAACAAAACTGTATTAATGTTTACAACATAAATGAAAAAGTAAAAAAAAAAACAAGGATTCAAATTATGTAAATTCTAGACTGTACTAAAAATGTAATATGGAAACTTTGAGTTTCACATGATGGACTGATAAATGTGAGGATGACCTAATGGAAAAAAATAAATAATATTCCTAGATCAGGCATCACTAGCCAAACCCCAGATAAAACTTTTTTAAAACTTTGGATAGAGTAGGGTCCCCTCACTACCTGTAAGGGCAAGAAGTGATAGGAATTTTCCCCAATGGCTATACAGATTGGAAAAAACATTTTTGGTGTAAAATGAAGAAACATATTCAGGCTATTATTGCTGTCTGTGACTTCCACTCCTGTCATTCCCTGCTACAAAATATTGCAGAGTCTTATCAAATACTGCTGGCTTACGCTACCACTAGGATATAACCATCCCACCTGAGGTTGCTACAAATCCCAGTTCCCAGTATTATAGCACTTACGAGTTGCTCATCTCCTGACAATGACATAGTACTACGCCAAGGAGGCGTCGCCGTTGCTAGGCAGGGGCTTGTCGCTGCCTGTTTCTCATCTTTCCTTCTGATTGACTGCAGTGGGACTCTATTTGAGCCTCACAAGCCCAGTGCTCTGGGTCATGTGTATATAGCTCTGTGCCTTACGTTTTGGGAGCATTCAAGTATTGGTAGGCATACTAGCTCTAAGGGACGGTGGTTGCTATTGGTGAAAGTGAAAATAAGTATCGCTATTTTCACAGAACAGGATGTGAATTGGTAAACCTTACAATATCACATGCCACACACCATCGAGATGGATCCTACACAGGTCCAGCTATTTGCAAAAGGACTCTGTAAAATGTCCTGCCAGGTTCAGGCACTCTCAATCAAGACTTCCCAGCATGCAAATTCAGTTGCCCTACCTGTGCCATCAGCGGCCCCTGGACCTGAGCCAAAAATTATTTTACCGAACTATATCAGTGGTAACCACTTTCCAAATTTCAAGAACTCTTGAAAGTTGTATCTTCAGCTCCGTTCCTGCTCCTTTGGTTCAAACCAACAAATTAAGATTGCTATTACAATATTCCAATGGGATCCATTGTCCTAAGCCTTCAGCTTACAGCTCTCTGATCCTGCTCTGGAGATGGGCCCAGACTTTACAGTGGAGCTCTCTGAGCCTATCAAAGGATCCTCAGGTTAATTACCCTGCACCAGAAATTCTGCCAAAGGCCATGCAGCTGGCAATTTTGTATTGATTGTTGGCTTCCTGCAAGCCACTCAGAAAGACTGGCCACTGCTTTATCTTTTCCTTCTTTGCCTTCCTCTTCACCCTACTGGAAGCTCCAGCCACTATTATTTCATCAGATGAGCCTATGCAGATTGGGGCCACTTCTCTTTCCTCTCAGGAGAAAATACACAGAAGAAACGTCTGCCTCTACTGTGGTTCCAAAGGCTATTTTGTAAGCAGTTGCCCAAATAAACCAGGAGATGCCAAGGCTTTGTGGAGCAGGGACAACTCTGCTGGGCCATATCAGTCTCTCCGAGGAGCACAACAAGCTATTTGTCCTGACCTGCATTCCTTACCAAACTTTTAAACATAATGTTTCTGCCTTTGTGGACTCTGGGTCAGCCAGAAATTGTATGGCCAAAGCTCTAGTCTCTCAGGTTCAGTTCCTTCTTGTTCCAGTGGTAACCCTGTTCTCTCTGATTGCTGATGACAACCACCATCTAGCCTAAGGAGCAGTCAACCTCCAGACTCCATTGTATTTCTTACTGCAGCAGCCTATTACCAAAAGCTGATTTCTTTCTTCATTATATACTCTCTGGCCTATCCTCAAATCTTAGGTTACCCATGGTTATCTGCACACAAATTGAGTATCAACTGGGCTTCTTGAACAACTTCGGCACTGAGAACGGTCTACGCAAACAAGTAGTTCTAAGTTCTCTTGCCTATAATATTCTCCATGTCTGCTACCATGAATACTTGTCTTCAGTGCCAGATCTTCCACTAAGCTACAACTGCATCAGCCTTATAACTCCCCAAATGGTTTGTTTCCCAGTGTCTCACTCCCAAAGTGGCAAGTTTTCCTCCTCCTGGAGCCTGAGAACCAGGCCATGAAGGACTGGGAAAATCAGTAAAAGGGGTTCATCTGCCCCTCAACTTCTCCTGTTGGCGTATGTTTCTTTTTCATGGAAAAGCAAGGATTGACTATTGAGGCCCAAATTATCATTTCCAACCAATACCCTTCTCCCCTTGACCACTGAGCCTTTTAGCTACATCCAGGGTGCTTGGATTTTCTTCAGGCTCGATCTTGGGGGGCAAACAACTTGGCCTGTAAAGCTGCACAGTGCTCTGGACAGTGGCTGTAATTCTACATATTGCTCTGGACGGTGACTGTAAATGCAACACAGTGCTTTTGACAGTGGTCTGAGGAGTCCTGTAATGCTGCACAGTGTTGTGGATGGTGGTATGAGAGGCCTGTAATGCTGCACAGTGCTGGATGGTGGTCTCAGGTCTGAGGGATGGTCTGTAATGCACAGTGTTTTGGATGCCGGTGGTCAGAGGAGGCCTGTAATGCTGCACAGTGCTGGATGGTGGTCTCAGGACTGAGGGATGGCCTGTAATGCACAGTTCTCTGGATGCCAGTGATTAGCCTTGCGGCTTCACTGCCAGTTTCCTACTGCACACGTGCGAGCGGCGTGGCGCTCTGTGAATGACCCCGTGGTTTTCTGGGAACACACACAGTTCCCATAAGGCAACGGGCCGCTCACCGAGGAGCAGGACACGCCGCGGAATAGGAAGAAGCAGATTAGGAAGACTGCCTAGCAACAAGGGTCCAGGTAAGTTTAAAAAGTTTTTTTTTTCAAATGTTTTTTTTTTTAATTTTTAAAAGATGTTTCATGCTATTTTTTATTTTAGGGTGGCCCTCCACTTTAAGAAAAATATGCATTTTTGCTCTTTGCCTCAAACAACAAAAAAAGACTATGCACATATGTGTAAATAATAGTACTTCAGAAAAAATGCATTATGAATTATGAAAAAATAAACAAACTGTCCAATTCTTAGGCTTAGTGAAATGTAATTAATTTGTGTTGTAGATAAATGAAAAAGAACATAAAGTAAATATCTGTGTGAACGAGCCCTTAAAAAAACAAACGCTGAACAGCTGTAAGTAGTGATAACGTAAAAGGAGCTAAAAGACAAGCACGACTGCATTACTCCATGACGTTTCATGCATTATTGATCCTGTGCCAGTAAGGTCACACACCTATTATGTAAATTTAGCATGTTTGTGCATCGCTTTCCTGTCTGCTGTACATGTCAGATCATGCCCTGACTTGCCTAGGTAGACCGCTCCAGAATAGGCTGTTGTCCTGTGAACTTGCCCGCTTTTTGAATTTTTTTCTTTTGAAATATATGGTAGTTGGTAGAGAAGACTCTGGATATGAGAACAGATTGGTCCTGTCTAACCTGCCTGCTGACCTAAATTTGCTGACAACCCACACAGTGTATTCAACAATTTGGACAGTATTCAAGCTCAGTCATCTGAGGAATGCAATTAATTTATGCCCAATGAATATATTATAATGATATTATGTGAAATATGAGGGAAGACTCAGTCACACCTTTAATATAATAATAATAATAATGTAAATTTGAGGTTCATATGTAGCACAATTTTTATGGCAGAACTACCATGTAGCAGACAGAGCAGATTAGGGTTGCCACTTTTTCTTCAAGCCAAACCCGAACACTTTAGCGTGCACCGTAAAAACATTTTTTTAACCGCTTCCGGACCAGCCGCCGCAGTTTTACTGCGGCAGGTTGGCTTCCCTGTGCGAAACCACGTTACTGTACGTGGGCTTGCGGGGTCTGAATAGCAGGCATGGGCCCGAAGCACAACGGAGGTGCCAATGCTCATGGCCGGCAGGCGCGATGACCGCCGACCACGAGCGCTCTTGACCAGGAGACACAGAACAGGGACGAGTATAGGATGTAACAGACCCGGGACACCTTTGGGCGCTCCAAAGAGAATAGTAATGCTGTGCACATAGTGCCCTCTCACTCTCCTATCAGGCCCTGTTCTGAGTCACATTCCTGTCCGATTATTGTGTCCGGGTTTCAGATAGACTGAAGCCCAGACACATGATTCAAAACTCGAACTGTCCGGGTAAATCCTGGACAGGTGGCAACCCTAGTGCAGATGCAGTCAGGTTTCTTTGGATAGAAGGAACCCAAGATGTGTCATATTATATCATCACGCAGGAATTGGGGTGTTTTCTATTTTTTTCTGTGCTTGTGGAGGCTTATGCCGCGTACACACGGGCGGACTTTTCGATGGACTAGGTCCGGTGGACTTTTCGACTGACTTTCTGACTGACTTTCTGAATGAACGGACTTGCCTGCACACGATCAACCAAAGTCCAACGGATTCGTACGTGGTGATGTACGACTGGACTAAAATAAGGAAGTTGATAGCCAGTAGCCAATAGCTGCCCTAGCGTTGGTTTTTGTCCGTCGGACTAGCATACAGACGAGCGGACTTTTCGACCGGAATCGAGTCCGTCGGAAAGATTTGAAACATGTTTCATTTCTAGGTCCGTCGAACTTTTGAGGAAAAAAAGTCTGCTGGAGCCCACACAGGATCGAATTATCCAATGGAGTCCGGTCCGCCGGGCCAAGTCTGCCGTAAAGTCCACTCGTGTGTACGTGGCATTAGAATGATTTAAAGAATGAGCTCAGGCTCATAGGAGAGCGGGACCTCCAAAAATCTACAGTCAGCATCCCACTGTATCACATTCCCCTAAGAAATGTGTGAAAGGCATGTCTCTACCTTGCTAATAGGCCCCATTCACATTTGATCTGAGCGTTTTTCGTAATTTTTCAGACATTTTGTGAGCGTTTGTAGAGGCATTTTCATGTGTGGTTCAGGCTTAAACTTTGTTGAATAATTCACAACCATTTTTTTCCTAGACAAGAAAACACAAAGAGTGTGTTTTCATGCGTTTTTCAGGCACTCCTATTGCAGTCTATTGGGGCCAGAATGGACGGATTTCAAGTGCCGATTCAAGTGACGCTACACTCAGGTGTGAACAAGCACCAACGAATATATTGGGAACCCCAGGGTTTAGCCCTCTTGTGAAGGGCTATATCCAAATAGGATATTGCACTAAACATGTTGGTAAATAAGAGAATAGGATAGGAGTCCTGGTGGAATTGTTCACAAACATACCTCCCAACTTTTTGAGATGGGAATGAGGGACACCTATCAGCAAAAGTATGCAGGCATAGGACACGCCCCTGGCCACGCCCCCTTAAAGGAGAATTGTACCAAAAAACAAGATTGGTTAAACCCACAAGTGCATTTTTTACCACTACTATTCCTTTATATAAAAAGGAAAAAGTCCTCCGTGTGGGGTTTTTTAGCAGCAAAGGGGTGGAAAAAATACTACATAAGATTGGAGATTAATTGGATTTTTATTAATGACATGATATCAAAAAATAATGATAAAATATGAACTGTGGTACAGAAGATGTAAAAGCAATGCACCCCTTTGCTGCTAAAAAACCCCACACGGGGGACTTTTTCCTTTTTATACTTATCGGGGTGTGCAGCATTCCCTTGTCTCTTGCAGTGTATTCCCCTTTTCATACTATTCCTTTATATTGACTTTTGGAATTTACAAATGCAGCAATTTAGATATCAGATGAAAGATTTAGTGCTGGAAAACACTTTTTGATAGATAAAAAGTGCATTTTATATACATCTTTATTTTTATTTTTTCACAAGAAAATATACATCTTTATAGATCAGACTAAAATGAGGGACGAATGAGGGACAGAGGGACATTGCTCCGAATCGGGGACAGTCCCTCAAAATCAGGGACAGTTGGGACACCTGTGTATATACACTCACTGACCACTTACCTTGCTAGTACCATTTTGGATCCGCTTTTGCCTTCAGAACTGCCTTAATTCTTCATGGCATAGATTCAATAAGGTGTTGGTAACATTCCTCCCCAGCCTTACAGCCCATATATATCAAAGGCACCTTTGTCCTACCCATAATGGTAGAACTTGTAATGGTTCACTCTTCTTTGCATATGTCAGCAGTTGGGAAGAGGGGGTGCTTGGATGTAGAAATTCTGGCTTTGCTTCTAACATCTGATAAAAAGTCTAAATTTGCATATCTGTAACAGAGCATGGAAAGAAGAAATACGTTTGAAACTATTATGCCCTGTACACACGGTCAGATTTTCAGACGGAAAAAGTGCGATCGGATTGTGTTGTCGGAAATTCCGATCGTGTGTGGGCTCCATTGGACTTTTTCCGTCTGAATTTCCGACACACACGTTTGAAAGCAGGATATAAAATTTTCCGACAACAAAATCTGATCGTTTAAATTCCGATCGTGTGTACACAAATCCGACGCACAAAATGCTACGCATGCTCAGAATAAATTAAGAGACGAAACCTATTGGCTACTGCCCCGTTTATAGTCCCGACGTACGTGTTTTACGTCACCGAGTTCAGAACGATCAGATTTTCCGACAACTTTGTGCGACCGTGTGTATGCAAGACAAGTTTGAACCAACATCTGTCGGAAAAAAATCCATGGATTTTGTTGTCGGAATGTCCAATCGTGTGTACAGGGCATTAGACTGTAAGCTCTTATGAGCAGGGCCATCTTAACCCACTTGTATTTTGTTGTATTGTAACTGTGCCGTCTCACTCTATCCTTTATATTGTAAAGCGCTGCGCAAACTGTTGGTGCTATACACTCACCGGCCACTTCATTAGGTACACCTTGCTAGTACTGGGTTGGATCCCCTTTTGCCTTCACAACTGCCTTAATTCTTCGTGGCATAGATTCATCAAGGTGTTGGAAACATTCCTCAGAGATGTTGGTCCATATTGACATTATAGCATCACGCAGTTGCTGCAGATTTGTCGGCTGCACATCCATGATGGGAATCTCCTATTCCACCACATCCCAAGCATGTTCTATCTATTGGATTGAGATCTGGTGACTGTGGAGGCCATTGGAGTACAGTGACCTCATTGTCATGTTCAAGAAACCAGTGGTGAGATGATTTGATCTTTGTGACATGGTGCATTATCCTGCTGGAAGGAGCCATCAGAAGATGAGTACACTGTAGTCATAAAGGGATGGACATGGTCAGCAACAATACTCAGGTAGGCCGTGGTGTTTAAACAATGCTCAATTGGTACTAAGGGGCACAAAGTGTGCCAAGATAATATCCCCCACACCATTACACCACCACCACCAGCCTGAACCATTGATACAAGGCAGGATGGATCCATGCTTTCATGTTGTTTATGCCAAATTCTGACTATACTATCTGAATGTCACAACTGAAATGGAGACTCGTCAGACCAGGCAATGTTTTTCCAAACTTCTATTGTCAAATTTTGGAAGCCTGTGCAAATTGTAGCCTCAGTATCCTGTTCTTAGAAGACAGGAGTGGCACCCAGTGTGGTCTTCTGCTGCTGTAGCCCATCTGCTTCAAGGTTCAATGTGTGTTGTTCAGAGATGGTATTCTGCATACCTTAGTTGTAATGAGTGGTTATTTGAGTTACTTTTGCCTTTCTATCTTCTCAAACCAGTCTGCCCAAATGCTCTGCAACCGCATGCATTGCAGGTGGTCACGGCACGGCCTCATTCACTTGAATGGGTTGCATTCAGAGGTGGTACTGCCTGATGAATGCGACATGTGTACAGTCCTGAGTGACTGCATTTCTGTGTTTTTGTGGGCAGTCGGGGGGCAGTAATACTGCAATAAACCCAAAGAGAGTATATTATTATCAGTGGCTCAGACTTGTGACCTGAATCAAGAGAAATAAGCAGTAATACACAACTATGTGAGGTGTAAGGCTGAGGATACACGGGCAACTCTGCCACCAATGTTCCTGCTGCTTAAAATTTGTCAATTGCTAAGAGGCTGCCTATTTTTCCCCTATGGAATCCCTCTGTCTGTAGCTATGGCAGCAAGTTGTCACTCCATCGCTAGCGATCGATATTCAGTAGCAACAGGGCAACATCTCTCTGCATATGACTACAGAGGGAATGATTTCATAGGAACACCATAGGGCGACCTTTTCAGTGATCCTGATGCTCATTTGCAACTAGTGGCGTAACTGCCTGTGTGCCATCAGCCAAACTATGGCCAGCTCCAAGTATATACACTATATTACTAAAAGTTTAGGGACGTCTGCCTTTACACGCATATGAATTTTAATGGCATCCCAGTCTTAGTCCAAAGGGGTTCAATATTGAGTTGGCCCACCCATTGCAGATATAACAGCTTCAACTCTTCTGGGAAGGCTGTCCACAAGGTTTAGGAGTGTGTCTATGGGAATGTTTGATCATTCTTCCAGAAGCGCATTTGTGAGGTCAGGCACTGATGAGGACAAGAAGGCATGGCTCACGGTCTCCACTCTAAATCATCCCAAAGGTTATTCTATTGGGTTGAGGTTAGGATTCTGAAGGGCAGTCAAGTTCCTCCACCCCAAACTCCCTCATCAATGTCTTTATGGACCTTGCTTTGTTCACTGGTCCAAATCATTTGGTGGAGGGGGGATTATGGTGTGGGGTTGTTTTTCAGGGGTCGGGCTTGGCCCTTTAGTTCCAGTGAAGGGAACTCTTAAGGCGTCAGCATACCAAGACATTTTGGACAATTTCATGCTCCCAACTTTGTGGAAACCGTTTGGGGATGGCCCCTTTCTGTTCCAACATCATTGAGCACCAGTGCACAAACAAGGTCCATAAAGTTTGGAGTGGAGGAACCTGACTTGCCTACACAGAGTTCTGACCTCAACCCGATAGAACACCTTTGGGATGAATTAGAGAGGAGACTGCGAGTCAGGCCTTTTTCATCCAACATCAGTGCCTGACCTCACAAATGCACTTCTGGAAGAATGGTCAAACATTCCCATATACACACTCCTAAACCTTGTGGACAGCCTTTCCAGAAGAGTTGAAGCTGTTATAGCTGCAAAGGGTGGGCCAACTCAATATTGAACCCTATGGACTAAGACTGGGATGCCATTAATGTTCATGTTCATGTAAAGGCAGGCGTCCCGATACTTTTGGTAATATAGTGTATATAAATATAAATTATACAAAGAAGGTTTTTTTTTAAACATTAACTGACAATGATAAGATCATTTATATTAAGCTGATCACAGTCATATGTACTGTATATATTAAAATTAGTTATATAGTAAAATCTTTCATATGATTGTGGCACAAAGAGCAGTGTTCTTGTAAATAGCAGCAGTATGAGGAATTGACACAAGGCTGCTCTCACCTCCTATAAAGGCAGGCTGAGGACGTGCAGGGTATCATCTGTTCACATGCACAGTCCTCTGACAAGCCAAGGCATGTCACCAAATGACAATTCTTATCTTCCATGTACCCCAGCAGCCTGCTGTTTTTCTAACATTTGCTAAATCACATGACAGCGGGCGTATGGGGTGAGACGTCTAATCTCTGGTCAGTCACACAAGGACAGTATAGGAACGTCAGCAGGTGCTAATGTATATATTTATGTGTGTTCTGTAACCATGGAGACTAGAAATAATAAAAAATATTACAGCTAAAGGTGAGCAAATCTACTTGCAAATCCGGTCAATGCTCTTTGGCAAGTCATAGATTCTTTGTCCAAATTTACACACATAGATTTGTCAGATTTGTAAATTCCTGTAATTCGTGAATCTTTAAGGCTGGATTCACACTTCGGTGCCTGGTAACGCACAGGTTATCGTGTGCATTACGGCAATATGTGGTAATCTTGATGTTTAATGCTATGGCGAGACTCTGATGGGGGGCCTCTGATGTGATAGGGGGACTCTGATGTGATGGGGGACTCTAACGTGGTGTTGGGACCTCTGACGTGATGGGGGGCCTCTAATGTGATAGGGGGACTCTGATGTGATGGGGAACTCTAACGTGGTGTTGGTACCTCTGACGTGATGGGGTGCCTCTGATGTGATAGGGGGACTCTGATGTGATGGGGGACTCTAACGTGGTGTTGGGACCTCTGACGTGATGGGGGGACTCTGATGTGATGGGGGTACTCTGGTGTGATGGTGGGACTCTAATGTGATAGGGGGACTCTGATGTGATGGGGAACTCTAACGTGGTATTGGTACCTCTGACGTTATGGGGGGCCTCTGATGTGATGGGGGACTCTGATGTGATGGGGGACTCTAACGTGGTGTTGGGACCTCTGACGTGATGGGGGGACTCTGATGTTATGGGGGTACTCTGGTGTGATGGTGGGACTCTGACACGGTGTTGGGACCTCTGACGTGATGGGCCTCTGACCTAAAGGGGCAGGGGTTGGTTTGCATTGTCACAGGATCAGGTTTCTCATTGATTAGTAACATTTACATATTTTTACATTTTAGACTGGAGTGGCTCAAGATTTTGCATACTTTTCAAGAGTGCCACGACTGAAATGATCTTAAACACTGCTTTAAGCTCTACTCCAGCCAAGTATCCCCCACCCCTCTATCTTTCTGCTAAAACTTAAAGCAGAGTTCCACCAAAAAGTGGAACTTCCGCTTTAAGCACTCCTCGCCCCCTTAAATGCCACATTTGGCATGTAATTTTTTTTTTTTGGGGGGGGGAGTGGGTACCTAGTTTTGACAGGTACGTCGCCGCCTAAGCGACTCCTCCTCTCCCAGTCCCTCTCTGCAATCTTCTGGGACACGTCAAAGGTCCCAAAAGATTGCCTGGCCACTAAGAGTGCGCAGTGTGACTCGCGCATACACAGTGCGCACCTGGCTGTGAAGCCGCAAGCTGTCATGGCTGGGTGACCACACTTGCAATGACGGCGCCGCAGAGAGGAGGGGGAGAGGAGAGAGGCTTCGGGCGGCCGCATCGCTGACCCGTGGGACAGGTGAGTGTCTTTTAATAAATTTACAAACGAGTGGAACGCTTTAAAGACTCAAAATATTCACCTAAATCTATAGTCGTGATCCATCAGGTCCCAAGTCTTCCTTCACTCTTTCCTTGATGGAGAGTGGGAGGGTTCTTCTATTGGATGTTCAGAGGTGAGGTCCTCTCAGGCTTCAGAAGACTGCATGCTGTGATGATGTTATGGCAAAGGGAACTGGTTTAGGCAGGCACAGAGTGCGGAGCGCAATCACCGATCTCCAAAAAAAAAAAAAAGGCACCAGTGTGGGACACATGATTAAGGACCAACGTATAAGGTATTGCAGTGCTTACCACCCCACCCTCCGCCAGAGCCGATTATTAACTTGGCCTCCCTGTTCTGCACTTAAACTTCAACTTTTTTTTAAGCCCATTAGAGCCGCAGGCTCTAATCACATGCTTAAAAAAAAAATTGATTAGGAGGGCGGCGCCCCTGCATTCGTATGGACAGGCCGCTACTGCCTACGGTGGCAGACATTTTACATTGCAGGAAAATGTCTATCACTGCACATAGTGTGAAATAGCCCTAAGTGGCTTGCATGGCTTTACCTTCTCTACAATGTGCAAGAGGCAAGATGGTGACTTCCGAAGGGGAAACAACAGAGTTCTGGAGGAAACCGGACTGGAGCAAAGTTCTTGTTCACTGATTGGAAACCAGTGATTGTTTTACAAGCTGAAGAGTCCATCTTTGGCAGAGGTTTCTGTAGACATTGGCAAAGGAAAGGGTTACTATTATTGTCTATTATTGTCTGGCTCATTATGATAGTTATTTAGGCCTCAGGTTATATGAAATATTTTAGAAAGGTGACAACATTATATATCCCCCCCCCCCCCCAAAAAAAAAATGTGAATCTGCAGTGCCTGTAAAAGAAGCAAAATGTCATCTCAATCAGACGTGATATGGATAACGCCTGAATAACCAACAGAGAGTTTTATAACAGTTTGTCATATAAATCGGTTGTCTGATGCTTGTTGCACATCAAGATACAAAAATATATTACAGCGGGAGGATTTTGAGGAGCCTGGAACACAAAGTGATGATATGTTTTTTTCAGTAGTAGAGAAGTAGAATAATCAAGTGAATGGTAATAGTTTCTGTTGGCGGTTTGCCACATGGACAGTCATTTTAGCCCATTGTGTCAAAAGTTATTGCACAGAATTCAACTGGCTGTTAGCTCCAAAAAATGTCATTCGTGGTGCCATCAAGTTCCTGTTATTAGTATCAAGACCTTAAAGTGTACCTGTATTGATTTTTTCCAATTAAACTTTCCCGTAGACATTATAAAATGTATGTCCATGTCACTCATCTCAAGTTTTCTTCTAGAGTGAACTGGAAGCCTGGAATCTGGAGACATCTATTATAGAAATAGTATAATAAAAGAAGAATGTATCATGTTCATGTAGGAAGCTGGATGTAGAAAGCTCGGTGTACGGTGTAAAATGTTCAATAATACTACCCATCACAGTAATAAGTCAATAGCAAAGCAAATAAAATGGGGTGGGGAGGACAAAGTAGTCTAGTTGAAGCTGGTATTTATATAATAGATCTTGTGGTACATAGAAAACTACAGATGTGCAGCTGTAGTGCAGGGCAGCCTAGTTGGCTGCAAGAGGTAGTGGATTAGCAAGTGTATATTCTCACTTTCCAGCCTATTTGATATGTTTATGTGTATATAGGTGTACATATGTTCAGAGCTGTTTGGCCAGCACCATTTTGGAGAAGCCTGGTGTCCTGATAGGACAAGCAAATCTCGGGAGATTTGGTCGGTCATTTTTGGGTGAATACTTATACTATATAAGAAAGCCCAGCCACGTTTAGTTCAGTTCACCTGTGTGCATAGACAGGGATAGAGAACCCTCTTGTCAGGGAGAGTTAGGAGAAGATAGGGAGAGTGTTCCGGCCTGTGAGGGATAGCTCAGGGTTCCTATGGAGTCCTGTATCAACAATCCTGGTCGGATGAAAGGCTCCCTATTGTGGATAATAAATCCGGTGTCCTCGCTGTGAGGGAGGGACAAGCGGATCAGATGCCTATGTCCATCTGCTGAAGGAATACCGTTGTACCGGGTAATGTGTGTGAATATCAGCCTCTACAGATACGCACCTTCTGTTTGGGTTTATACTGTGTGAGTCAGTGTAAAGTGCCTATAGTACTGACAAATACAATTACCGCTTACATCAGAAGTGACTGTGCTGTGTATCTGTGCCTCCATGCTTGGAGTGAAAATACGTGCCTTACTGCTGTAAATACTCTTTATACTACCGTCTCTCCGGTAATAAACGTTGCCTAGTTTAGAAAGTCAGTACGTGTGATTCCCTCTGTGAAAACGCTACACTCTACCACCACTTACAATGTTCAATAATACTACCCATCACAGTAATGAGTCAATATCAAAGCAAATAAAATGGGGTGGGGAGGACAAAGTGGTCTAGTTGAAGCTAGTATTTGTATAATAGAAAACTACAGATGTGCATAGACACTTTTAGAGCCTTCTATATAGTCCACTAAAGTGTTACTTATTAGTAAGAAAAAGACTGAAGGTTTGCTTTAAGTGCCCTACATATCGGCTAGCCAGAGGAACAATGTGAAGCAATTTCCTGATAGGCTGTAGCACTAGGTTTTGACATACATCTGTGCCATCAATAGGAAAGTCAAGTTTCTTCCACACCGATATCTGCTGCAATCATTTCCACTCTATACATGGTAACATTGTCATTCACTTGCACCAAAATTGTATGCCATTGTGAATGAGTATTACATAAAAAAGGCCTCACCAAATGATAAAATACCCCAGTTTGAAAAGACATGGGAGCCCTGGGTCAGCTATCTTACGGGGAACTTTTAGGGTTCTCCTGGATTCTTGGAATTAAGCTTTTCCTTTGCATACTCTACCTACTCCTTTTTCCTCCTTTCTTTCAATTCTTATCCTCCTTGGAGTTTTGCACCCCCGGTCTAGCTATCTGGGAAATAATCTGATGAGTAGCAGTGGCGACTGGTCCATATGGGGCACAGGGGTGCCGCCCCCTAATCCAATGCGCCCGGCCCCTAATCTACATGCAGGACGCCGGACGCATGGATTCCAATGGTCTTTTTTTTTTTCGAAGCACATGATTAGAGCTGGGGGCTCTAATTGGCTTGAAAAAGGGTGGGCTCAGGGCGCAGAGCACTGCGCCCCAAGCCCACCGAGTTGTGTGAATAGCGAATTAATATTCGCTATTATGTTCTGGATTCTGAGACCCGATTGGCCGAGGGGAGAAGTGATCGTATTGGCCACTGAGGAGGAGGAGACTCAGGGGAAGCCGCTGTGAAGCAGCCGAGGAGGAGGAGACGAGATGCAGGAAGGACCCGAAGCTGCCCGCGACCTAGTACGGGGCTTGTGGGCAGATGAGCGAGCAATGTGCGGGTTGTATTGTTTGCCGCCCCCCCCCAAAATGGAGCACCAGCCGCCACTGATGAGTAGTAGAAATGTTACTATCATCAGGGTGTAGAAGTAACGTTACTTTATAGACCTTTTACTATTTTGAATGTTATTGTTGACTGATTAAGTTGGATAATGTTTTTTTTTCAACTGTTCGGAACTGATTTGTATGTATCATCTGAAATCTGCAAATAAAAATGATTGTAAACGAAAAGTGACTTTACCGAATGAAAGGGAAAGTACAGTTGCAGTAGTCACCAGAGCTTCAGCGCTGGTTTCTAGCGAGGCTATACATCCAACAGTCACTGTTCGATGCATAGCTGTTGCACATCTGTATGGCACAGTTGCAAACCCACGCACCAGGCTGAAATACGTGGTGGCTGGACACTGTACTGAGTGGTACTCATGTTTAAAGCCATGTGCATTCAGGGACATATACCCTGAATGCATAATTTCTGAGGTATACAGCCTTAAATGTGAGAAGTGTCCAGCAGGCGCATATTTTAGCCTCCCGCACTCCCAAAATGCTGGGATTTCATGAGGACATTGATGGGCCAAACTGCCTGTGTGTATGAGGCCTAAAAACTACAGACATATTTTTGTAACAGTATAACTGCCCAGGCTTTTTTTGTCAGAGAATAGGTGCAGGAACTCCCCCTTTTGGAGTTACGCCTTTTCTCTGCCCCTGCCTATCTCTCAGCACCGTTCCTACCCACCTCCCTCTACTGCCCTTTTTAGGGAATACAGCACAAAATAACATTTGTGGTACTAAGTAATTTGTATGGAACGTGTTAATGATAACAAGAAAAGCAGTCAAATAGATAAATAGATCCCCTGCAGCCAACAACAATAACCCCCCCCCCCAGCAACAATAGATCTCCCCAGCAACAATGGACCACCTGCAACAAAATACCCCCCCCCCCCCCCCAGCATCAATAGACCCCGGCAGCAACAACAGATCTCCCCGCAGACAGCATTACTAGACCCTCCAGCAGCCAGCTACAATAGACTGCTCCCTCAACAATAGATCCCTCTCAGTGGGCTTCAGTGGTATGAATGGCTGAGTCATGATGACTTCACTGTTTATGGCACAGGGCTCTGAAGGAACGGCATGGGTATGCCGTTTCATTCAGAGCGCATGCGCAGATGACGTCACTGGCTGCTTCTAAAGTAGATATCTCCTAAACAGTGCATGTTTAGGAGATATTTACTGTACCTATAGGTAAGGCTTATTATAGGCTTACCTATAGGTAAAAATCAACCAAGGGAGTTTACTCCCACTTTAAATTCATCATAAATATAGACTATACATATTCATATCATACAGTAGATACATAGTGGGGAGATTTACTAAAACTGGTGCACACAGAATCTGGTGCAGCTGTGCATAGTAACCAATCCGCTTCTAGCTTGTTCAATTAGGCTTTCAATAAAACATAGAAGGTGATTGGTTACTATGCAGAGCTGCACCAGATTCTGTATGCACCAGTTTTAGTAAATCTCCTCCATAGTGTACTATTAATGAGCAGAATATAGAGGCTTTATTTTGTTAACCTATTTTAAGGTTCAAAGTCTATTTCTTAACGAACAATAACAGAGTAAATCTCAACAGACTCTTAAAACCCTTGTTGCCCACCAACCTTCAACCTTCAAAACCTATTGTACAGCTTTCAATCCCCGGCAGCTGGTAATTGAAGTGTGAGCATGTATTATAAAAGTGCTGTAATGACAATGATTTCTGGCAGTCTCATGTAACATGTCACCAGTCTTTAGTTGTCTCCTGCAGCATATCTCTATTCTCCAACCAAACCTGGTGTGTTCACACCCTTGGACCATTGCCTGTAGTATCTCAGCGGTCTTTCACAATATTATGTAACATTTCATATACCGAGTACTATATGTTGCATCCTGGGGGTTTCAGGGGATGCAGTTTAGAGGATGACCACTGCTTTAAACAATATCACATTCATTCTTTTCTTAAATAATTTTTTAACTTTTTTAATCTCTTACAATACATTTTATCTTTTATATCTATATCAAAACTTACAAATTGGTCTATTCCATGCGTATTACTACTCTCTCTCTCTCTAGTATCTTAGTCAAACTTGTGACAGGACCGTATATATACAGGAATAACTAAAGTTCATGATTAGCTATCAACAACCCACTTTTGCCAACAATGCTCCTCTGTTCTTGTGAAGATCAGGTCCTTTATGACCTGCTAAAGGGTGATATCAGCCCCTAAAACAAACCTAATTCACTTTATTATTTATCCTAATTAATGCTAACTCCTTCGCTAGCAATAACGTAATCTCTCCTGCAGTATACTCCCCTTTATCTCATGTTGAGTAGTCAAGCTCTATAGCCTGCACCTTAGAAAAAACATAAGTGACATTCAGCTACCATATTTCCATCCTCAGTGGCTCACATTGAAGTCATCTGATACCACACTTACAAACAGAAAGGGGACTTGGGTGGCATTCAGGAGAAAAGTCACCCCCAACTCCAGCCTACTCCCTCAAGCTAATCACTGTAGTCATGTAAAAAAAACTATACTGAATTCCCCCTAAATCAGTGGTTACTTAAAGTGGAGTTCCACCCAAAAGTGGAACTTCCACTAATTAGATTCCTCCCCCCCTCCGGTGACACAGTTGGCACCTTTTAGGGGGGAGGGGGGTACAGATACCTGTATATTACAGGTATCTGTACCCACTTCCGGCATAAATAGCCGCAGAATCTGCGGTTATTTACGCCACTTCCTGCTCCCTCCCGCTGCCTGCTGGGAAACACACACGGGTCCCAGAGGCAGCAGGAAGCATTCGTATTGCGTGGCGCGACTCGCGCATGCGCAGTAGGGAACCGGGAAGTGAAGCCGCACGGCTTCTTTTCCTGATTCCCTTACCGAAGATGGAGGCGGCAGCACCCGAGGACGGAGAGACGCTTCGGCCTCGGGTGCCGACATCGCGGGCGCCCTGGACAGGTAAGTGTCCATGTTTTAAAAGTCAGCAGCTGCAGTATTTGTAGCTGCTGACTTTTAAAAAATTTTCTTTCGGCGGCGCTCCGCTTTAAGGCATCAACCCTGTCCCCAGGGCCCACTAACAGGCCAGGTTTTACGTATTACCTTGGGGAGATGCAGACTAGAATACTGCAATCACTGAGCAGCAAATGATCTTACCTGTGATGTATTTCAGTTTTCTTGCAAACTTGGCCTGTTAGTGGGCCCTGAGGACAGGGTTGATGACCACTGACTTTAAGGTACTGGGTCCTGAGTCTTCTCTTTTCCCCATGGCAGAGTTGAGGGTCTTTCTTGGGGTTCCATTGGTGATGTTGACACTTTTTGTTGGCTGTTCAATGATAGGTTCCACAAGATTCCAGAGGCATGATGACGCTATGGCAAGGGGCAGCATCAAGAGCGGTTGGCAGCAGGCTGGGACTCAAGTGAGGGATTACTGGTCTGCATTCTCAAAAGAATAGCCAGCAAGGGACAAAGACAATGGATTCAGATGAATGGAAAACCTCTCTTGAAAGATCATTTTTGTAATGTAAAGGGCTGTGGATGGGTAAAAGTAGGGTGGGCATGAGAAAGCATTCTAAGCATTGATATTATAATAAAAAATAATGTTTTATCACGTTGTTCTGGTAGATATGTGTATCTGTCTTAGTCTCAGGGCCTCAGCCTCTGATGACTTAGCATTATTTACAGGGGAGTCAGCTGAGCACACACATCTTATCTGAGGAATGTCACTTGTCTTTTCTTGACATACTACTCGGGAAAAAAGAGGGACTTTTTCATGTTGGTTATTTACTCGTTTAGTTTTCGGTTTCCTTTCTTTGCTTTCTTTACTGTTGCCAGTGTCACGTAAACATTGTGGTTTCTTAAGCAATGATTCATATTAAAAAAATGACAAAAGCAAGTGTACAATTTACAGTAAAGTGGAAGTTGGCATGTGCAATGAAAACATCATACCCATTGCTTTCTACACTCCCACAAAATAACCACAAAGAATTGCTTCTTTACACTTTTTGACACGCCAGCCAAAACTTTTTTTGGTGGGTTTAGACCAGTGGTTCTCAACTCCTGTCCTCGGGGCCCACTAACAGGCCAGGTTTGCAAGATAGCTGAAATACATCACAGGTGATATCATTTGCTGCTCAGTGATTACAGTATTCTAGTCTGCATTTCCCCAAGGTAATACTTAAAATCTGGCCTGTTAGTTGGTCCTGAGGACAGGAGTTGAGAACCACTGGTGTAGATAGAATGATTAAACTCTCAGTCAGGTTTTCATTTCTCTGTGTGTCCCATTAAGTACGGCATTGCAAGTCAAGGAAACTGGCCTTCAGGCTCCACAGCCGGTTTCCTAGTGCGCATTCTGAATTGTCCTGCCATCTCCTGGGAAACACACCGGTCCCAGAAGGCAGCAGGGGGCAGAAGGAGGGGCTGGATATGTCGTAGATCGCTGTGCGGGTCGATCTTCCCTGGAAGTGGGAGCAGGTACCTGTCAAAACTAGGTACCCGCTCCCCCCTAAAAGTGCAAAATATGGCAGTGGGGGGGGGGGGGGGGTGGAGCTCCGCTTTAGCAATCACTGATATAGATAATAGACCTGAGTAATACAACTACATCATTTTTTTTTTTTTTTTTTTTATTATAAAAGTAAAGGATGGCAACATAAAACTAGTGCAATATTTTACACTGTTTTTAATAAACTAACACATCAATATCTGGTTCGATGTATGTACGTAGCAGCAATTCTCAATGGAATCTCAAGGTGCTCATCAGATATTTTGGTTCTAATTTTTCCCTTTGTGTTCTTCATCCATGAAAATCATTGCTCACAAATATAGGTGCTGCCGAAGACTGATGACATGAATAAGCGGTGATTGTGAAGAGTGGGAGATTTTTCTTTGGGGAGGCTGTATGTGTTCACTAAGTGTAAACGCATTAAAAAAAAAAACCTCCAAACTTTTAAGCAAGTTTACAATTTTGTGTTGGGCCACATTCATAGCCGTCTGGGGCCGCATGTAGCCTTTTGGGCCACAGATTGGACACCCCTGGTCTAGGGGAAGCTGAAGAAGCTGCATCATTACTTACCTTACCCCCAACTCTGTCTGGCTCTAGGGCTCTCCTTCAGTACCTTGGTTCATCAGGCCATGGGTTCCCTCAGCGTCATCACGTACAATGCAGAACTTTTAACCCTGGCACCCGTTCCCATCTATGTGACTTTGAAAATCAGTGACTTTGAAAAGGTACCTGCTTTGATGCGGCTTTTATCCAGAGGATGTAAAGTTGCATCAAAGTCACACTCCAAAGCCTTAGGCTACGTTTCCACTACTGCAACTCCAAAGCTGTGCAATTTAGAGTGCAGCTTTGATCCAACTTTACACTCTGGATCAAAGTCGCATCAAAGTAGTACAGGCACCTTTTCAAAGTCGCATAGATGGGAACATTTGCCATTGAAATCATGTGTCCAAAGTAAAATTTATGTGTCCAAAGTCGCATGACAAGTCGCAGTAGTGGAAATAGAGCCTTAAACTCATTACTCACATATAGCTTCCTCAGCTGGGCGTATGCCACACAATGCACACAGTGCCACCACGTGGTTGTACACTGTAGAAAATCATCTGCAGCATGTTGCATTGTAATCTATATTACAGTTTCTAACAAACAGAACATACTTCCAAAGCCTAACCCCCCCCCCCCCCCCTCTCTCTCTGGAGAAACTGCTATCCAAAACGAGGCTGTGAAGACCGGAGGAGATTTGAGAAGGAGAGGAGGGATGGGGGTGGGGCTGGGCAGGTCTAGGCATGTCTGTCTAAAAAGGAGAGGAGGGGTGGGGGCGGGGCGTGTAAAAGAGAAGGACGTTTTCAGGAAGTGAGAGTCCCCCATGCAGAATTCAGAAATAAGGAAGTAAGGTTGTCCCTGAAGAACAAGAAGAAGCTGATTGTCTGGCTTTGATTAGACTTTCTAAGAGACACAATCAGCTATACAGAAAATTAATAATGTCAAAGACAAAGAAATTTTAAATATAATTAATAGAAATTTTTTCATTTTTGACTGGACTTCCACTTTAAGTTTGTCTATTCCTAGAGGCGGACTTTAACCTCCCTGGTGGTATTCCCGAGTGTGGCTCGGAGTGAATTTTCATTACACTCATTACAGCCACACTCGGGATTAAATCGCAGGATCCATGTACTTACCTTGCCCCCAGGATCCTGTGATGTCCTCCCGCTGTGTCCGTGGGCTGTGTACTCCGCCTGATTTACTGTGTGTCGGGCTCCGCTCCCTGCAAGCGTTGCGACGCATTGGGGCGGAGCCCGGTGGCAAATTCAAAAAGTGAAATACACACCAAACTGAGCATGTGCCCCCATAGGTGTGCACAGCCTTATTCATTAGGGTGTGCACCCCAAAGCTCAAACACACATGCATGTATATATATATTTACACTATATTACTAAAAGTATTGGGACGTCTGCCTTTACACGAACATGAACTTTAATGGTAGGCTGTCAGGGAGTATCGGCTCACCCTTACGGGAAAGCCGATCCACCGACAGTGTACATGAGACCTGCATGGCATCAGTAATCTGCTGATCACTGGTGCAATGCTTTCCAGGCTTCTGAAACAAAAAATAATAAATGTACATTTTTATTGATGGGCACACTGGCAGCAATTGATGGGCACACTGGCAGCAATTGATGGGCACATTAACGGCAATTGATGGGCAAACTGGCAGCAATTGATGGGCACAGTGTCAGCAATTGATGGGCACAGTGTCAGCAATTGATGGGCACACTGGCAGCAATTGATGGGCACACTGGCAGCAATTGATGGGCACAGTAGCGGCAATTGATGGGCACAGTGGTGTCAATTGATGGTCACAGTGGTAGCAATTGATGGGTACAGTAGCTGCGTTTGATGGCACAGTGGTTGCAATTTATGGGCACAGTGTCTGCATTTGATGGCACAGTGGCGGCAATTGATGGCACAGTGGCGGCAATGGATGGCACAGTGGCTGCAATGAATGGCACAGTGGCTGCGTTTGATGGGCACAGTGGCTGCGATTGATGGCACAGTGGCTGCTTTTGATGGGCACAGTGGCTGCGTTTGATGGGAACAATGGCTGCGTTTAATGGCACAGTGGCAGCAATTGATGGGCACAGTAGCTGCGTTTGATGGGCACAGTGGGTGCAATTGATGGTTTTTTCAGTTAGTTTTCGCCCCCCCCAAAAAATTTTGAGTACCGCTACTGCTCCAATGTGGGCTGAAGTACAGGTACATTAACCCACTGTATATACTGTATTTATTGGCGTATAACACTCACTTTTTCACCATGAAAATCGGGTGCAAATAGCGTGTGCGTGTTATACGCCAATACTTCAATTTTAGCTGCCTCGGAGGGGACAGGGAGGGGGGCGGGACGAGCGCCATCAGATTACATACAGTGAGAATCTCCTGTTTACTTGGCAGCCTCTGTATTAGGAAGTCCCGTCTCATGGGCCGCCATTGGACCACTGTTCTGTCTATCATAGGAGATTCTCACTGTATGTAATCTGTCGGCGCTTGTCCCGCCCCCTCCCTGTCCCATCTAGGCTGCAGATGGGCATCGATCAGGCTGCACTGATGGCAATGGTGTGGCTGCTGCATTGATGGCAATGGTAAGGGTGCTGCATTGATGGAAATGGTGAGGCTGCAGATGGGCATTGATCAGGCTGTATTGATGGCAATGGTGAGGCTGCAGGTGGGAATTGATCAGGCTGTATTGATGGCAATGGTGAGGCTGCAGGTGGGCATTGATCAGGCTGCATTGATGGCAATGGTGAGGCTGCATGTGGGCATTGATCAGGCTGCATTGATGGCAATGGTGAGGCTGCAGATGGGCACTGACCCTTATTTTGCTTCAAAGTTCCTTATTTAAAATTTAGGTTTTTTACTGAAACTTCCCTCTTAAAATGAATGTGTGTGTTATATGCCTGTGCGTGTTATACGCCGATAAATACGGTATATATATATTTTTTTTTTACACTAGATAGATAGATAGATAGATAGATAGATAGATAGATAGATAGATAGATAGATAGATAGATAGATAGATAGAGTGACAAGCCAGGGTGAGATTCATATGGATTGGTTGGCTTTTTTTTTTTTTTGATGCATCATTTTCCTATTGCCTGCCCAGGTGCCCTGCTCAGTGCTGTCTCACTCACCTTGATCTAGCAGGCTGCAGCCACTCATCTGCCGTTCTCCGGGCTTCGCTAGTCCGCTGCTTCTAAGAGAGAGAGAGGCCGGAGGGGGGGCGGAGTGCAGATGTAGATGACTCCTCCGGCACCTGCGGGACCTGCAGCTGGAACTATAGAAGCTGCATCGGCAAATGCGGCTGGGTTACTCCGGGGCTGTGGTCCTAGTTCCCTGCTCAATCACCTCCCACTCGCAGCACAGCTGATTTTGCCAGCAGGACCCGACCCCAGTGGTGGTAACTGAGCTACACAGGGACAGGACAGACATTTTGGAGGCAGTCAGCACTAACAAAAGGTGTGAAACACCGACAGAGCACAGGGATGATTAGGGTGTGCCTGGGCACACCCGGCACACCCTGTGGGCATGCCTATGTGTGCCCCCCGAGGCTCTGTTCTATCAGGAGATGGGGACTGTGGAAGAAGGGGAGGATTGGAGAAGACAGGATCAAACAGCCTTTTTACACAATGCGGAGGATTAACCCCTTAGGTTTCACAACGAGTATAACAAGCATGCTTTACTGCATATTCAGACTGATTTTACTGGTGTGGGTTTAGTAACACTTTAAGAAGTTTTCTCTTCTTTTTCTGTTCAGGGACAAAAAATGTGTAAAATCTCTACAAACAGGATTCAGACAAAAAGAGCATTGTTTATTAATGGGGAGGGGAAAGGACTATATTACCTATCAGGTTTATGTTTAGAAAATTTTCTGATTTGCTGTTGTTTCACGGGAGTGGGGAGTACGGGAAATCTCCCTAACAAAGGCAGTAATGTTAACAAAAAGCAAAAAAAAATGTTAATGGAACTCCAATTTTGTTTACAGAAACAATGTTCTTCAAGTTTAGGCCACATTCACATGTGTGATGACTTTTGAGGTGTAGATAGTTTTCTGCATTCAGAGGCAGCTAAACGCCACCTCTGGGTTCAGCAACACCAGTTGCCACAACTCTGCAGGAATGCCAACCCTGGACACACACATCTGAATGCTGCCTAATTGTACACATTAGGTTTTAGTTTGTTTTATTCATTTTTATTCTTTTTTTTGTTCTGAAGAAACTGATTATTTTCCTTTCTCAAACTACCTGCTAAGTTATGTTGTAATAAGAAAAGGAAGAACATCTACTGTATGTCCCTTTAAAGTGTTTGTTACCCCAGCATTTCATATTCTATTCATGGCTCTGGTTACATCATTTAAATATTTGGGAGTGATCATTTCACCGAATGTTACCGAATGTATAGACTAGAACTTGCTCCCTCCTTGTCAAATTTCGACAAGTAGGTAAAACATGAAGCAAATTTCCATTGACCATGATAGGGAGAGCAAATTTGGTGAAAATGGTGTGGATGCCCCAAATGTTATATGCATTGCATAACTGCCCTATACGGTTGGCGCTGCGGTTATTCAAAACTATTGACTCTGTTTTTAGGGATTTTATATGGAAATATGGAAAACCCAGAATCAGACTCGATATATTGCAAATGGCGAAGGATGGGGGGGGGGGGGGGGATTGTGATACCTAACGCAAGATTATATTTTATTGCATTGCAATTACAACATTGGTATGGTTGGGAGGATGTAAATATGCAGGACCCTATTCAGAAGATTATATTATCTCAATTTAAAATGTCTCCCTTAGTCACTCAACAATTCTATAATAAAAGAACGTTTCCTACTTTTTATCTATTTCATAGGTTATTGGAAGCAGTACAAACTATTGTTCAGCATAAGGGCTATACGAGACATATGCCTATATGGGATAATTATTGTATTGTATTGTATTATATGTGAATTAAATAAGCTGCCTGAATTTTTAGAATGGAAGAAAGCTGGTATAATATTTATATATCAGTTATATAAAGGGAATGTCTTATTACCTTTTACTATACTAAAAGAGCGTTATCAGTTATTGAATAAACATTTTTAGCAATATCTCCAAATACGTCATGCATTACAAAGTCACACCTCTAAATTTCAGTTACAATATAACCCCTCTAAGATATTATCTAAGGCAGTTTCTGCATTTTGCACAAAACGAGGGTTAATAGGAGACCTACCGGTATATTCTATCTTACAGACTGCAGATAGAATTTGAATACAAGTAAATCGTTTTATTCGTTGGCAAAGGGATATAGAAGATTTGGACGAAGAGGAGTGGGCCCGGGCGCTGGAGGTATTACCTGAGATATCCCTCTCGCCATCCCAAAGGCTGACTCAACTTTATATTTTACACGGCTCATTATACCCCACAAAAGCTCCACGCCTGGGGAATATTTATAACACCATTATGCCCTTGCTGTGCCTTGTCTAATGATTCCCTTATTCATATGCTTTGGCGAGGCCCAAAACTTTATCGTTATTGGGAAAGTGTTCATAACCTTAAATTCATTATGTTCTACTGAAGTGATAGGGACTTCTAAACTTGCTCTGTTGGGAATAATTCCTAAAGGAGTACTACCAGAAGAGATGCACACTATGAGGGTTATTTACGAAAGGCAAATCTACTTTGCACTACAAGTGCACTTGGAAGTGCAGTCGCTCTAAATCTAAGGGGTAGATCTGAAATGAGTGGAAGCTCTGCTGACTTTATCATCCAATCATGTGCAGGCTAAAATGCTGTTTTTCATTTTCCTTGCATGTTCCCCTCGGATCTACAGCAACCTTACTTCCAAGTGCACTTGCAGTGCAAAGTGGATTTGCCTTTAGTAACTAACCCCCATGTGGATTAGGTCCCTATATTTAGCACGTAAATGTATTTTACAAAAATGGACATCTCCTATTCCTCCAACTCATAAACATTGGTGTGAGAAACTTAATTATTTATTAAAAAGAGAAATATTAACGTATAAACATAGAGGAATCCCCCAAAAATGTGAAAAAATATGGTCCTATTGAATCGATTCCAGTAATTTACTATATAACGCTTTATTTAGTATTATAGAGGAGTGAGGGAAGGGGAGGAAGGAAAGGAGGGGGGGGAGAAGGGGGGAAAAAAAAAGGGGAGAAGGGAATGAAAAAGAAAAAAAAGAGAGGTGAATGATATCAGGGATAAATAGGCTAGGAGAGGAGAAATGAGTCTGTAGGAGAGATGTTAATGTATGTTGCCCAGGGGAAGCTGTTGTAGTCTGTTTTATGGAATAGGTAGTTTCTAGTAACCAAGGTTGACAAAGTCAAAGTATGTGTTCATGCCTTTGTGCATGGTCAGGTTTTGTTTATTTCAAGTATATGATCACATGTTAGTCATTTTAGTCCGAGAGGTGCTGTTTGTTTGTTCTTGTTTTTTATATTTTCTCTCTTTTCTGTTGTTTCTATTGCTATTGTTCAGTTTAATTTGACCTAATTTATGTAACTGAATGTATATTATAGGGTGCCTCTTTTGGGTTGCCCTTATAATGATTTAGATGTGTTTTTGTATTAAATGTTTAAAAATAAAAATAAAAATAAAAATTACTTGATTTAAAAAAAAAGTTCTCTAGCTGTGCTGGGAATTCAGCTTGCTCTCCTCCAATGATCAGACTTGTCCTGACACATCCTCCCCTACACAGCCTTTCACTGGGAAGTTCATTCATTTTAGGCTGGATTCACCTTTGGGGTGAGTGTTCAGGGGGCTTCTAGGCTCAAATACGTTTGTCTTTTTTCCATCCATTCTGTCCATCCACTTGACCATTATCAGGGTCATCCTTCGATCCCTTCCCCCCCACTTTCTTCTTTATGCATGTATGAAGGTGTTTTCTATTTATTTTTTTGATGTTATTTGTTGTTTTGTTTATTTTTATCTGTGATGTATACTGAAGATTTCTGATATTTCCACGTGTATTAATTATACAATGTTTGTTCATTAGGTTAATTCATTATATGAACCTCAAGTGGATCCTGAAGAAGCCCTCAACAGGGCGAAACGCTCTGATCCCATCACCTCTTTGGGTTCTGTGGATTGTATGACATATTTGGCAGCACTGTACACATGTTTTTAAAAAAGTTTTTATATAGTGGTTTCTATGGATCAATAAAATTATTTTTTTTAAATATCTGTATCTTATTGATTTTTTCTTTTGGCAATCCCACTACATTCCTGTGTCTACCTGGTTGGGGAAACTCAGGAATACTCAATGTTTTTCATTTACAATCACTTTAAGTTTGCAAGAGTTTTAGAAAGTGTCTCACTAAAATGAAACACCTATTGCCCAGGGATGCCTCTATTTATTTTCAAACAGTGTGAAGAGAAGTTTTCCTGTAAAATCAGATACGCAAACTTCGTATTTCAGTTCCTTTCTGATGATGGAAAGTTAATCACCAAAGGTTCCTTACAGCCCTCTGAGAACACATTGTGGGAGCACCTTAAAGGAGTGGGAGCACCTTAAAGTGGAACTCCAGGAAAAAAAAACGTTTCTATGACTTCAGTTGTGTACCTTTAATGATGGTTCTCATAGGTCTGGGTGGCTGCTGTGTAAGGTAATAATCTTAATTTCAATCATGTCGGATGCTGTCAGTGCTGAGACCTGTGGCCCTCGTACAGTAAGGGGATCCAGTCAGTTATGAAAAGAGATAGTCTGCAACTCCTTTCTTGTTCTTTAAAATCTTTAGAATTTATTGGTTCTCCATAAAAGACACAATTATCAGACAGCAAATGTAAATGCGTTTCGGCCTTGTGGGCCTTGTTCACTACTACAAGGCTGAAACGCATTTCCATTTGCTGTCTGATAATTGTGCCTTTTATGGAGAACCAAATTCTGAAGATTTTATAGAACAAGCAAGGAGTTGCAGACTATCTCTTTTCATGATTACCATTGCAGCTGTGCGACTGCCTTTCTGCACCCAGGTAGCACTAAAACGTTCTCATCTTATTAGGTAGTAACACGTCACCTCTGCTTTATTTTATGATCTGGTCAGTTACCCTGCCTTTTCTCTCCCCGTATCCATTCACAGAATGCGTTTTTTATTCCCTTAACAGTACACAAGGCGCTTTGTGAATGGTCACGGTGGGATGAGAGGTGGGTAAACTACAGAAACTCCTCTTGTCTATTTACACGTCTTGTGGGCCATGGGTCTCATACAGCAAAGTAGTCCTGTTATTTACCTTTCGTTTTCCTCTCTCCTTGTCCATTCACAGAACGCCTTTGTGAATGGACATTTTGTAAATGGACTAGATGAGATGATTGTCAGGTGATGGACAGGATTCACTGTATGAGACCCGCTGTTCATAGTATACAAGGTGTTCAGTGAATGGGCAAGGGGAGATTCTATTGTTTACCTGCCTCTCCTCTCCCTTTGTCCATTCACAAAACGCTTTGTATACTGTTCAAAGAATACAATGCATTCTGTGAAAAGACAAGGGGAGTGGAAAAATAGGGTAAATGATAGGATCCGCTTATTGTACAAAACCAACAGTTCTCAGTCACAGTGCTGGATGTTCAGCACTCACAATGATATCTGGCATGAATGAAACAGCAGCCATCCAGACCTATAATAACCATTATAAGAGGAAACTTATTTGCACACAGCAAATATCAAAAGAAAGATTTTTTTCTTTGTGGTCCGCAGAATGCCTCTGCTTTAACCTTCTCGGTGGGTGAGAACAGAACCAGAAACTATGGCAGCGCGGGGTCTTAGATATATTAGAAACCAGCGTGTTACTCAGGTCATAGACTCCATTTATGCAATACCACTTTTGGGTGACTGTGCTTATTCAATAAAATAAGATGTAACATGTAAAGCTCAGTAATGCCCAGCGACCAGTTAGCTGCCATCTTTGATTGTTGAGGCCACTTTACAAGGTAAAATCTGGTTGCTATCAGTTACTACATTTTTCATATCATTAGTGACCTCGCTGATTATTATTTAAAAATCCAGGAACGACAGGAATGCCAAGCAATAGACCTAATGGGGTTTTATTTACTAAAGGCACATAGGCAGTTCACTCTGCAAGGGAATTTTCGCTTAGCTTAGTGAATTAAGTTAAAAATCACTTGGCAAAGAATACCCAATGCCATGCAAAGAAAATTTGAAAAAATGTATTTTTGCTTGCACGCGACTGGATGATGTCAGCAAAGCTTTGCCTCGTTCCATAAACTATGGGAAATTCCCTTGTAAAGTAAAATTTCCCTTGTAAAGGCAACAGTCTATTTGCCTTTAGTAAAACATAAACATTTATCCACTCAGATTTTTCCATAGTTTGTAAATAAAATATAAATGTATTTGATGCACATGGGATATTTCATTTACACTGTAACACACTTACCATAAATATGTATGTAAGCGGTGTCCCTCAATATAAAAAAAAATGCAGACTGTGTAAAGCACCCTCCTGACATTTTATGGCAGTGTTTATGAAGTATAAGGTTATGCTACATAAATAACTCTTTCCTTAAACAGGTAACTGCGGCCATCCTAGGTCAAGGGTACGGCTAACCATAACAGCTTGTTCCTCATGGTACTTAACACTAGTGCCACCTTGTGGTTAAGAAATAAAGCACTTAACATGCATCAGTTTTCAGTGTGTACATCAGCCATAGCTAAAGGCACCATCTGCAGTTTTTATTATAACATTTCCCAAACCCACACACCACAATTCTTGCTTTTTCTTTCTGTGATCAGCCATCATAAGAGATAGCTGCACAACCCTTTCACAGCCTCCTATATCCTTATCATGAAATTGATGTACAGCAAGTAGAGTGCAGCATGATACTGCATGAATTTAATGCTGATACTTTTAGTGCCTGTTAAGGTCATTGTAAATTTTAGAGGTTAAGGTTAGTATTAGAAGAAGGCTGTGTAGTATTGTTTTTGGCAACAAGGGTCCTGAATCAAAAATGACCTGTACCCGATTCCCTTCATTTAAATCTAATGCACCACCCTTGTTACATCTTTGAAACTCTAATGCCCCGTACACACGGTCGGACTTTCCAACGGCAAATGTTAGATCGGAGCTTGTTGTCGGAAATTCCGACCATGTGTAGGCTCCATTGGACTTTTTCCATCGGAATTTCCAACACACAAAATTTGAGATCTGGATCTCAAATTTTCCGACAACAAAATGCGTTCTTGTAAATTCCGATCGTGTGTAGACAATTCCGTCGCACAAATGCTTAGATTAAATTACGAGACGGAAGCGCTCGGTCTGGTAAAACTAACGTTTGTAATGGAGATAGCACATACGTCACGCCGCAATTTTTAATTTAATGCAGTGCATTCTCTTCTTCTTTAGAATGCTAGAATAATGAAGTTGTTTTGTTGCTCATATTCACCCAGAGTTCTGACAAGCTGATCTCTTTATTATTTCTCGTGATCTCCTAAATCATATTATTATTTTTTTCGGCAGATCTCCATAATAATGTTTCTAGTTTTTGTTTTATATATATAATTTTTTTTTATCAAGATCTCCTATTTTTTTTTTTATAGTGATCTCCATAATATTTTTTCTCGTTTTGTGTGTCAGGTTACCACAACGCCATTAGGATCTTGTATTTTTCAATCTCAAGGAGGTTGGTGTTGGTGTCCCTTGTTAATTTGACATTGTATTTTGGAAATGTACCTGCCTACTCACAAACAAACTGTCCTTTTTGAAGTAAAACACATAGGCAAGTATTTCTGAAAAAAAATATAGCCATTTATCCTGGGTCATAACAAAATAAGGAGGAAGGCAACGCTGGAGAAACTGCTGAAATTGGCTAAGCCTTAGTACCCTAGGGCACACATCAACTATTTGCCAGCCAAAATTGGTGGCCTGGGGAGTCCTTATAATAGTGAGCACAATCCAGTCCAGGACTCCAAGAGATCAGGAACAGCAGCAGATGACATCTATGTCCCCAGGCTGTGGTCATACCACAGCCTGCATCTTTTGCCAGACCAGACTGAACCCAGGCCATCACTTTTTTTGTCTTCCTTACACGCTTCCTTCCAGGCTGTGGCTGTGGTGTTGGAGGTGTGGCAGGAGGTGGAGGAGGAGGATGGTCCAACTCACACAGGTGTGTTTTAGTTGTGAGTTGGCCCCTCAACCCCTTATTTTGGGTGATCACCATAAGTTCCTCACACAAGAGGCGTTGGCCCTTCTCCATTTGCTGCATTTTGTATGCAGTCATGCATGCAAAGGCCTCTTGGAGAGTGGGGTTAGCTTTAAGGGCCTCATTAACCTCCCTAATCAGCCTAAATGCTGCCTCCTCCATGTTACTTCCCTTACTGGCCCTTTCGGTTGGCAGGCGGAGGGGAGGGACCTGCGATTCTGTGAGGCTCCTACTGGGCCCGGCCACCTCCTGGCTGCCACTTACCCCCGCCACCTCCTGGCTGCCACATTCCCCCGCCTCCTCCTGGCTGCCACATTCCCAAGCCTCCTCCCGGCTGCCACATTCCACAGCCTCCTCCTGGCTGAGGCTTTCCTGTGTATGAAAAAGGGTTAATGTTAATAAATAGAAACGACTATTATTCTGCCCCCAGCATTTTTCATTCTTGTCCCAAACATTTTTGGCCACTACTGTCTATTGATATATAAAACACTTTATTAAATCAGCAATTAGTGATCAATAATAACATCTATTTCACATCATTTATTTTACAACGAGAAATATGTTGAACAATGCTATACCTGGCTCAAGCTGGGCTCCACTTCTTCCTGGGTGGAAGGCCAAGGGTGGGCGTCGGAAGCCTTAGCTGGGGTGAAAGGAAGCGTGGAAGGAAGGGTTGAGAGGCATTGCCTGACTTCAGTCTGGTCTGCCAGAAAATGAAGTCTCTCATAGTACCACAGCCTGGGGACATAAATGTCATCTGCTGCTGCTCCTGATCTCATGGATTTCTGGACCTTAGTACGCTCACAATTATATGTGCTCCTCAGGCTACCATTTTTTTTTTTTTTAAATAGGGGATGTGTGCCGTGGGAACCTGGGGCTTCACCAACTCCAGCAGTTTCTCCATTGCTGCCTGCCTCTTTATTTTGTTATTATAATGTGGTTGTTTCACCTGCCACAGACAGGGCAGCCCCCTGTATTTATCAATGAATATTGGGAGAAAACTGTGGTCTTTGAAACTATCCATTTTCTCTGCAAGACACAACACAAGACAAACCCTAATGTCAGGTGAAACTCTCCTAATTTTGACCCAATATAGGCCTTAATCTATAAGCAGCATAGGCCACTGATGCACCAAGTTAAAACTGTACCTTCGTTATAATGATCGTTGCTTCTGCTACTCCGTCCTCCGCTCCCAGATCGTACGTACGTTGCACGCAAGTTACGCTTTATATACACTGCGCATGCGTGAAACACCGCACACCCCTGATGTTCTTTCTAGTATATTCCTCCTTCTCTTTTGTCGCAGTGGGTAGAGCACATGGCGGAGAAACAGCAGGTGCATGCAGAGGAGAGCAGCAATGACAAAAGCCTGGAGCCACGAACGTCCCGATCCCGGAGGAGATTTAAGGCCTCAAATATATCCTTTGTAGAGATGGTGGAGATGGTGTACATCTTGAAGAGGGCCGACTATGATGGGAAGCATGGACATTACCCAAACCCAAATGTGAGAGGCCAAGATCATGACTAAAATTGTGAAAAGTCTGCACAGGAATTTTGGGGTACGACGATCCAAGGATCAACTGAGGAAACGCTGGTCAGACCTGAAATTGAGGGAGCAGGATCAGTACAGAAGGATCAAGAGAGTTCTTCAAAAAAGTAAGTTGTTGTCGTATGTTCCTATTATTATTATTACTTGCATGCTGCTCCATGTGCTTTTCTTTACTGTTGTAAAGTTTAAAATGGCACCCGGCAGGCATTGCGCGGCTGGTTTGAAATCTCTTCAGTCTCGGAAAGGTCGGCTGTGAGGAAGAAGCTGTTCTCTGAATTACGCTATGTGGTCCCCTTTTGCTTCCTCCCTTGGTATCTTTATGTACCCGTGAAATTCTGAGCATCAGTCCGTATAAGAGGTTATGGGCCCTATGTTTCCACCCTGCTGAGAACTGGGAATCCCTGTCCTAGAATACAGATCCAGAGTCCATCTACCTCACTACAAACTTGGGATACTGATCCAGAGTCCATCCACCTTACTACAAGCCTGTTTGGCACGCAGAGCGTACGCACTGACGTGTCCAAACAATTTGGTAAGCCGAATTGTTTGGACACGTCAGTTATCACTTATCCCAGCTCTTGGAGCGACTCCTCACATTAGTGGTTTCCATCGATGAATTTCACATCACCAAGTATATAGACTGGGACTATTTATTATATATAACATTTTTTCCTTTGCACAAGGTCTTCAATTGATCTATCTATATACATGTTTTATAAGTTTTTTTATTTTATGTGTTTAATTCTCAGTGCCATTGTTACCTAAGGTTTATATTGGCTTGGATATATCACATTTTAGCGCTACACTTTATTGTTTTGTATGTACATCTACCATTTATCCAATTTGGCGTGTTGGCTGCTAAATTTGTGAGCAGCGCAGAATTATTTATTTACAGTTTAAAATGGCAACTTTCATGTTCATGGGCACAGTAATCGGTCGTAGGAAACATCGTTCGCTCGCCCACTTAGAAGATGTTTTGGGCACATGCAGGTTAACTACATTTGTTCAGGCCTATTTGTATTAAAATAAGTCTGTTGTCTAGATGGGTTTGTAACTAGAATGAAATGGAAAATCGATTCAGTGTAAGGAGAGGACACTCATCAGCTGTTTACACATCTGGACGCAGGAGCACTAGTGTGGGACACCAGAACAAACTTTTTAGGGTGTCTCACACAGGTGCTCCAGTGGATACTATAGGGGTGTCTCCATGTGTGAAACCTGTACAAAAAGGGAAGTATTCCAGCTTTAGAAAGGAAGTAAAAATTTCTTCAGCTTGGAACTCTGCCAAAACAGACAATTGGGTGACATTTCAAAGCTATGTTTCATATTACTATTTCTGGCGTCAAATATCTGTGTGCTAAGTATACCTTTTGTTTATTCACATAGGGGAGAAAAGACTCGGGACATCTGAGGACACCAGGGACCCCCCACTTCCTAAAGAAGGGGAAATCCCAAGACCACAAGCAGAGGATGTGAAGGAAGGAGAGGTTTATGAAGTGGGCGAAATAGTCACAACAACAGGTGAGTGTCTGAGACCACAACTTCAAATAATAGATGTATGCCTGCATATTTATAATACATGGTGTTTTTTTTATTTTAGGTGATGTGGATGTTGTGGAAGAAGAATCTCATTTCAGAAGTGAAAGTGCCCAGATTCTCACCGGGGAGATAATGGGGTGCAATCGTGATTTAGAAAATATAAAGGAAAACATCAATGACATTCAACAAAAAATGAAGAACATCATTGATGTTTTAGGCAGAATATAAAACGCACAAAAATTGTACCGTTTTATCATGTATTTTTGCTTTTAAAAACTAGTTTTAAAGTATTTTAAAAATAAAAAAAATTTTTGAAGATGCACATGGTGTGTCAACATGTGCTATCTGCCATCACAGGATATCAATGTACACGTTTTGTGTATGCAACCCCTTTCTCGCAACTTAAGTAGGTGAGAGGAAGGGGTTGCACCTCCTAAACACGTCCATTGGTCCCCCATGATGGGAGCTAGCACATGTTGACATTAGGCATGGGATCAGGAGGGAAATCCCCAGTTTGAATCACAATTTCTGTGAATCTTCAAAATTTGGCTTTTACAGGGGTGACATTACCCCATCTGATGAAGGCAATAGCAACACAGTTTGGACATACTAATGTCTGATATTGCCTTCACTTTATCAAAGTTGAACTTTGTAAGTTCCTGAGTTGTGTATTGTTTTATGATTTGAAACATGCCCGTTTAACCAAAAAAAAGGATATTTCTAATGTCAAAAAAAATGTTATACACCAAAGATGTTGGTTTGTTCAAAAACCCTTTTCTAACGCACATGTGAATGTGCGTTGAGTAAAATGTTTTCTACTCAACAATGTGTGGCTTCTTCTTTCAATGCTCAATAGCAATTTTTGTAGTAAGTTGGTGTTTACAGTGACAATGGGGGTTATTTACTAAAGGCAAATCCACTTTGCACTACAAGTGCAGTTTCAAGTGCATTTTTGCAGTGCACTTGGAGTGCAAAGTGGAATTTTCTTTAGTAATAACACCCACAGTGCTTTATAATTTGCCACAATCAGGCCATTTTCGTGACTCCCCAAATTTCAGTCATGGTGCTAAAAATGATGAATATTTTTATCAGTAATACATTACATACTTTAACAACAAAAACAAGGTATGTGTGTGTAGCAGACCCACAACATAATTCACTGAAGAGCTTGCCACCTCATGTATCCAAAAAATTACGTTTGCAATACTGAACAAAAAGGGAAAAAAGAAAAGCCCATCGGATAACCCAGGAGCCAGCTAAAAGAAACACAAGCAGTAAATCAAAGTAAATATTATTTCCGTTTAAATAAAAAATGTATTTTTCACATGTTTGTTAAAAATGTTATGGCATATCAATGCCCCCCTACCCGCAAAGTACTCTAGATACTTTTCACGAACTTCACGGGGGCTTTGGGGGGCAAGCAAGGATGGCCAGCTTCAAGAGCTGTCAGGGTTGTTGTATCCGGTAATAAGCCGACCTCAGTCCCAACTGAGGCCACGTAGTTCGATGCATTTTTTCTTAAAAAGTTATGCAATATGCAGCATGCCATAATGATATGATTGATTTTATATTCCACCATGTTTATTGCAGTGAGGAATAGGTGGAACCTGCTGGCCATTATTCCAAAGGCATTTTCCACCACTCTTCTGGCTCTGGCCAGCCCGTAGTTAAAAACCCTCTGCTCCGGGGTGAGGGTCCTCATCGGGAACGGCTGCATCAGGTGTTCACCCAGACCAAATGCTTCATCAGCAACAAAGACGAATGGGAGTCCTTTCCACGTTCTCTTCAGCAGGTGGCAATCCCAAGCCACCATTCTGGAGCCATTTGTAAAATTTGGTCTGGGCGATGACTCCACCAACCAACATCCGCCCATTCTTCCCCACGTCCACATACAGGAACTCATATGTCGCCGACACCACTGCCAACATCACAATACTATTAAACCCCTTATAGTTATAATAGTATGACCCCCAAGTTGGGGGGTGGGACGTGCTTCCCATTTATTGCCCCTCCACAGTGGGGAAAGTCCCACCGCTGGGCAAACTGGGATGACACAGTCTGCCATTCCTGTGGCGTTGAAGGAAACTGTGGAGTCAAACAAGAAAAAAAAATTAGTAATTTTGCACATAAACATTGCAAGCAGATTAGACACAAACATTCTTGGCCAAAATCAGTATTAACATTTATTTGAAGGAGTATTTAAGGGCAAAAAGGGAAGGTCCACTTATCAGATTCCTCACCCCCTCTGATGGTCCATTGTAAAAATTTTAGGGGGGAGAGATGTTTTGGACAGGTAACCCTCTCCACTTCATTGAGAGCTTAATGCATACATAATGTGTGTTACTTTTGCCAGGCCCTCCTTACTTACAGTATTGGCAGCCCACTGGACAGGTAAGAAGTGTCATAATACAAAAATATAAATACACACTGTACAAATTGAAGCACTTTTTTACATTCTGCAATTACCTATCAAGATAATAGGAGAAGAAAATTTTAAAACAGTACCATTTGAAAGTATTCAGGCAGGCCCTTTCACTACATGCTTTGGTGAATTCATCCATAAATCTGACCACAAAAGAGGTAGGCATAGTGTGTATGGGTTTGGCAAAGTCAGCAGATTGGGGGGAGGGAGGGTTCAAAATGATTTTGGGACCCCCAAAAAAAGCCTCTGGCACTCTGCATGAATTTAAGGACACAAATAACATTTGTACACATTTTAGGGGGTATTTGGGGTAAAGCACTACTATGGAGCTGACAAAATCCATTAAGTGACTAGACTAGGTGTGTATAGGCCCAGGATAGCATGCTGGGGAGGTTAGTGCAGGCAAATATGCATGAAGGACAAAAAAATAAGTTTTAAAGCTTCCAGCATGCATGAGAACAAAGGGGACATTCACAGCATATTACAATCATGGTAATTAGGGAATGATGAAATAAATACAATACATTAGCAAACATTAAATACTGTACATATGTCAGACTTGCACGTACCTGACTGACGAACCCGATATAGCAGGGGAAGGCCTCCCGTACGTATCTGGTTCCCGGCCCCTGGTAATGTAAACAGAAGGCACAGGAGCGCAGAGTGGTAAGAGAGCCTGGCGGGTGACTTGCGGAGGTTAGGCCCAGGATCCTGATGCGAATAGTCGGGAAGTCCTTAGCAGGCTGGGGCATAGGCAGCCGGTGCAGAGCAGGAGCAGAAAGGGCAGGTCCGGTCACAGGCAGAGTTGGCAACAAACGGTCGGCAAGGTACAGAGGAACAGGCTCAAAGTCCGGGTCACAGGCAGGGTTGGCAGCAGGCGGGCAACGTGGTACAAGGAGCAGGCAGATTTGTGGTCAAGGAAAGCCGGGGTCAGGTGCAGGCAGATAACAGAGAAGAATCTAAAGACAGGCCGGGGTCACAAGGAGATCAAACAAGCAAAGAGGTAACAGGAACTCAGGAACTGGGATCTGCAGATCGGACAGCACCAAGCAGAAAGTTCCAGCAAGCTAAATAGGGCATTTGGCGCCAAGCGCCGCGCGCGCACCCGCACGTGCCCGCACAACGGCGCGAACGGGCGCGTGCCAGCGCGGACCGGCGCGAACCGGCGCACACCAGAGTGCCCAGTAGCAAGTCGATTCCGAGACCTCCTGTGACAACATATAATGTGATGGTAATAGAGAAATCTTACCTTAATATACTCCTTCTGCAGGACCTGAATGATGGCAGAACAGGTCTCTGGAATAATGATCCCCAGAGCCTGGGGGGAGGTGTCTGTCGAGAACTTGATGTCCTGCAGTCTTCTCCCCGTCGCCAAGTACCACAACATATTGACTAGCCTCTGTTCAGGAGTAATGGCTTGCCGCATGCAGGTGTCCTGCCTGCTGATATAAGGGGACAGCAAAGCCAACAAACGGTGAAAAATGGGGTCCGTCATCCGGAGATAATTCCTGAAATCCTCAGGATTATTCTCACGGATCTCCTGCAACAAAGGCATGTGAGAGAATTGGTCATGCTGGAGCAACCAATTCTTCATCCATGAACTCCTCCCCACCCTGTTCATGGACTGGGCTTGGGTCAAAGTAAGAACCCCAACACTAAGCCCTCGCACAGCACGAACTCTACGACGACTACGTAACCGCAACATGGGTTCAAAACAGTCGGCTGGTTAGAACGAACTAACAGAAAGCACTGAAAAAAGGCCTGAGAAGAGCGAGCTGAAAATCAGAAATGAGTGGACAAGAACGCACTTGAAATCAAATACGTACTATAATAATAATATGCACTGACAAACAAATGCAAACTGACTACACACACTGAAGAACAGATATGAACCCACAAGCACAAACTGAAGAGCAGTAAAGATCTGAAAAGCACAAGGCTGAAAAGCGCGAATTGTCTCTCACCAAACTTCTACTAACATGAGATTAGCAGAAGGAGCCCAAAGGGTGGCGCACTTGATTTGAAACTTCCCTTTTATAGTGCCGTCGTATGTCACTGCGTTCTTGACATTCGCAATTTCCGAGCAACTTTGTGTGACTGTGTGTATGCAAGACAAGTTTGAGCCAACATCCGTCAGAAAAAAATAATGGATTTTGTTGTCGGAATGTGTGATCATGTGTACGCGGCATAAGGCTTCATGCACACTGTATTTTATTGACGCTTTTTTCTCCTACAGGAGTTTAGCAGAAGCAAACACATAGTAAAAAGACACGTTCTTCTTTGTGAGTTCATACACGTTCCTCATTATTACTCATGTTACTCATTCTATTGGTCAGAATTCTGGCCATTAGAATGCATTAACCCAGGAGCACGGGAGAACTCTTAAACGTGCCCAGTGCACGATTATGCTTATTTAGGCACATTTTTCTGCTTTTAAACACCCTTGCCCCTAAACTCTTTTGTGTGAATGGACACATAGGTTAACATGGAGAGGTGTAAAAAGTAGCATTTTTTAGCATGCGGCCTTGCCAGGCTGATGCTACAGATCCAGAAGAAAAGGATGCCAATGTTTCATATGTGCCTGTTTCTCCCCTTCTGGCTCTCCTCATTTTCTCTGCTGTATAATAGTCATCTCACTGACTAGCAAGCTTCCTGGAGTGAAGTGCAGTGGAATACTTTCCTTACAGGATGTCTCCAACTTACAAGCCGACCTCAATGCACTGTTTAATTGGGCAACTATGTGGCAAATAAGGTTTAATGTTAATAACTGTAAATTAAGCACTTGGGGGCTAAGAATATGCATGCATCATACATACTAGGGGGAGTAAATCTGGGGGAATCATTAGTGGAGAAGGATCTGGGGGTTTTGGTAGATCATAAGCTTAATAACGGCATGCAATGCCAAGCTGCAGTTTCTAAACCGAGTAAGGTCCTTTCTTGTATTAGGAGAGGTATGGACTCCAGAGAGAGAGATATCATTTTGCCCCTGTACAAATCATTAGTAAGACCTCATCTGGGATATGCAGTTCAGTTTTGGGCACCAGTTCACAAAAAGGAAATCGGGGAACTGGAGAAAGTGCAGAGAAGGGCAACCAAACTGATAAGAGGCATGGAGGAGCTCCGCTATGAGAAAAGATTAGAGGCTTCAAAAAAAGGTGGACTCGGGACACAGAGCACAGCACAATAGGAAGCTGGTCCTAAGACCCGATTGGCCAGGGAGTCTTAGGCCAATTGTGTGACAGTCAAGACACACTTTCTGTTCAGCCGGGAGGAGAAAATAAGGGCCTGGCTTTCCTAAGGTCAGTCTGTCTAATGGCAGTTGGGTGGGTGCAGCGTTTGCAGCCTTCCCATCCACCGTCTGTCTCCCATTCGTGTGTGTGTGGGGGGTTCTTGCGGTGATCCCCGCCTACCTGTCCGTTTCCCTGGCGGGGGGAGGGGTGGCTGGCGTTAGTTTGCCCCCCCAATTATTTAGCACCAGTCGCCACTGCATTTGACTAGAGGTTTCTGTCCTCATAGGCTACCCAAACACATAACATGATACCTACCAGATTTATGGGCAATTCTCAGCAGAAAAAGCCTTAATTTGAAAAATAATTCCATAAACAATCCATAAACTTCATTAGATCTAATTTGTTTGGGTAGCTTTTGCATCCGTTGGAGCATGGAATATGCAGAGAGGAACTCACATCAAGTGCCATGCTGGGGGTTTTAATGTTTTCCAGCCTCCACATTGCCTGGCAGTCTCCTGCACTGTGCAGAACTAAGCTGTCAAACTGACAGATAGGTCTCCAGATTACACAGGGAGAGCAGCTCTTCAAATATAATCAACAGACCCCCCACTGCAGCAGCAGGCCCAGCTCTGTATTAGGAGCATTGACACCCCTCCTTATAAACAAATCACAAAGCGGCTGTCATAGTGAGAGCACAGCTCTGCTAATGGAGTTGGCATTCTTCCTGTGTAATCCGTAGGACTTAGCTGGAGGAGGTTCTACTCAGCATAGCTGATTTCTTCTATTTTAGCTATAAAGGCAGTGCCTGCTAATGTAAAAAATTTTCAATCTGCAGACGTCAGGCAAGCTAAAAGCAACTGATCTGTGTTTTTGAGTTGCTGAACAAACAAACAAAAGTTCAAGTTTTATTCTATTTTACCTTTTTTTTTTTTTTAATCTTTATTTATCAACATTTTAGTAGAAAAATACACACATTTTAGAAATGCAGGATAGAACACACATATATTTTGTCTATACATCTGCTAGTGCAAATAAGAATTTCGGACCTACGGCGGCGGCCCTATCTGTAATCTACAGTACACCTCCTGAATCAGGATGGACCTGCGGCTTCATGTTGGCAGGGCCAACCTTGGCCGCATACAAAGTGCTCAATGATCAGGAGAGCCAGTGGGCGAGCCCTCCCTGTCAACGGCTCGAACCGAGGGGGGTAAATACCTCCAACAACCTCATCCGTCTCACCGTGTCCAGGAAGGGCGCACCCCTCCTGTCCCCCCACTCACCAGAGGCGGGCAACGAAAACAGGTCCACCTCCTGATGGGGGGTCTGTGCTCCCCTTTGTTATCAGCCGCCGCCCATGTCCAGATAGTGCAACATCAGTATCTTATGACCGCAGCCTGATAATTGGCAACTGGTATGCAGTCTAAGAAATAAAATTAGAAGGTAAAGAAGAATAAGAAGTAGTTAGAGTCAAAGGGGGGACAGGTATGAAAGGATGGGGAGGTGGGGAAAGGGTAAGAAGGGGGGGAGGGTGGTGTGGAGCATACCTCAGAGTCTGAGAAGTTTCTGTAGATCTGCGCCGGGCGAGTTCTGCCATCGGATGGCTATCATCTTGGAGGGGGTCTATGAAAGAATGTCTATCAGTGGGCCCTGTTTCCATTGCCTAGGCGGGATCTTAGGGTTGGTTCTGCTAATTCTAGCAGGGCCAGATCAAGGCTTGAGGGTATGAGATTCGGGTCGAACATAAAGTCTCTCCAAGGTCCCCATATGGCCTCAAAGCGTTCCAATTTTCCTTTACAGGATGCTATCCAGTGTTCAGCTTCTCTAATATCATTGACTTTTTTAATCCAGTCCTCTCTAGAAGGTACCCTGGGTTGTTTCCAATAAATTGGAAGGAGGCGTCGAGCTGCGTTTAAGAGGTGTGGTAGTATGCATTTTCTGTATCTACTAATCGGCATCTGAGGGACATGCAGGAGAAAGTAGACTGGGTTCAAAGGAAGATCCAAGTCTAGAATTTCTTTTATTAGGGATTTGACATCTGCCCAGTATGGCTGTATCAGAGGACACTCCCACCAAATGTGGAGGAGCGTGCCTCTCTGTCCACATCCCCTCCAGCACTGGTCTGAAACCGAGGGGTAGATACGAGCTAGATCAGTTGGCACTCTGTACCAGCGCGACAGGAGCTTGTAATTTGTTTCTTGGGTTCTGGATTCAATAGAACTTGAGTGAGTGAGCTGATAAAGGTGTGTTAGTTGGGATGTGGAGAAGTCTAGTTGTAGGTCTCTCTCCCATGTCCGTATGTAGGTCGGTCTGAGATTTTCGTTAGCACTGTTTAATAAGCGATACATTTCAGATATTAAATGTGGGGTCGGGTCGTCCTCTACAAAAAGTTGCTCGAAAGGAGTAAGAGTGGAAATATCCCTAATGGATTGTCCGTGTGTTTCGAAAAAGTGGTGGAGCTGTCTGTAGCGCCAGAAGTTTATTTTGGATCCCTTGTGTCTACTTTGTAGGGATTTGAAACTCATCAGCTTACCGTTGCTCATCAGTTTCCCACAGCTGGCATTACCATCATCCACCCACGGGGCAAAGAAGGCCATTTGCTCACCTGGCAAGAACCAAAGAAACCCCCCTAACGGGGCTAATGGAGACATGGGTGGTGATAGGTTTAAGATCGAGTTTAGTTTGTCCCAAGTGGAGAGGGTGTGTCTTGTCAGTGGGGAAGTTGAGTCTGAGAGCCCGCGGTATTCCCTTGGTAGCCAGGGAGCAAAGGCCAGATTCCTGCCAGCTAGCCATTTCTCAAGAGAGACCCAAATTTTGGATTGGGTGTGGAAGCGCCAGTTGAGGATCCTCTGAAGGGCAATTGCTTTGTGATATTTCAATATGTCTGGGATCCCAAGGCCACCTGCTAGTTTTGGGCGTTTTAATGTCCTCATGGCTATTCTAGGGTTACGTGCATTCCACACAAATCCCGTTATGATGCTATTAATTTGGGAAAAGAATTTGGTAGGCAGTGGGATTGGTATCATTTGAAGAAAGAAGAGCACACGAGGTAGAACATTCATTTTTATGATATTAATACGGCCTATCCAAGTGAACGCAGTCTTGGTCCAGAGGGAGAGATCTTTTTTAATTAAATGAAGTAGGGGGGGGAAATTTGCGTCATATAAGGAATCGAAGCTGTCTGTCAATTGAATCCCTAAATATCGAATAGAGGGTTTAGCCCAGGTGAAGGGAAAGGAGGCTTGTAGGTTACTCGTCATTGTAGGGGTTAAGAGAATAGGTAAAATCTCAGATTTGGAGTAATTGATTTTGAAATTTGAGAGTGATCCGAATAATTTCAGTTCCTTCATCAGGACTGGCAATGATAACAGGGGTTCCGAGAGGTGGAATAACACATCATCGGCGTAGGCGGATAGCTTGTGTTCAGTGTTTCCAACTCGTATACCCCTGATGTCTGCATTCGCTCTGACCGTGCATAGTAATGGTTCAAGGACTAGAGCGAAGAGAAGGGGGGACAGGGGGCACCCCTGTCTCGTGCCATTCCTAATCGGGATCCTAGAGGAAAGCACTCCATTCACCTTGACCTGTGCACAGGGAGTAGAGTAGAGCGCCAGGATAGAGGTCAACATGCGAGTTTTAAGCCCTAGTGTCTCCAACACCGCTTTGAGGTACGACCAGTTGACCCGGTCGAAGGCCTTTTCAGCGTCCGTGGAGAGAATGATGTAAGGTTTGGAGTCAGGGTTTGATCGGGCCCAGTGGATGAGTTGTATGGCCCTAATGGAGTTGTCCCTTGCCTCCCTCCCCTTAATAAACCCAGTTTGGTCGGGGTGGATGATATTGGGCAGGAGATTCCCAATCCTATTCGCTAAAATCTTGGCTAGTATCTTAACGTCTACGTTAAGGAGGGAGATCGGGCGGTAGCTTTGGGGAAGCGTCGGGTCTTTACCGTCTTTTGGCAACACTGTGATGTGAGCCAGGAGTGCTTCAGAAGGCATGGGGGCCCCTTCCGCTATGGAATTAAAGTAAGCGCATATGTGGGGTTTAAGGAGGGGTAGGAAAGTTTTGTAGTACAGACCCGAGTATCCGTCCGGTCCCGGGCTTTTTCCTGTAGGGAGGGACTTCACTGTCAATTCAATCTCCCCGGGGGAGATCGGAAGTTCAAGGTCAGCACACTGGTCTGCACTCAATGTTGGGGCACCAGCAGCAGTCAAGTAGTCTCGTATGGCTGTGGACTTGGATTGCTGTGTTTCTGGGGGGTTGTCAAGATTTAAATTGTACAGGTGTGTGTAGTAATCTTGAAACCCCGAGGCAATTTTGGAGGACCGAGCTGATACCTCCCCAGAAGGGGAACATAATTTTTGTATGTAAGTCTGCGCGTGCTTTTTACGAATGGCTCTAGCAAGCATACGACCACATTTGTTGCCGTGTTCGTAATATTTGTGTGATATCCATCTAGCTTGCCTACGAGTCTGCCGATCTAGCAGGCGCAAAAACAAGTCTCTTAGCTCAGTTAGCCTCTGCAATGCCTCGGGGCCTCCATTTCGTTTATGTTTGAGTTCCGCGTCTTGTAGGGCGGCTAACACTCTATCAAAGTCTGCCTGACGTATCTTTTTAAGTCTAGCCCCTTGTGATATTATCTCTCCTCTGATCACTGCCTTGTGGCTCTCCCACACTACGCCCATGTTGATGTCATCCGTCACATTTTCCTTAAAATAATTTGAGATGGTCTCGGATACCTTGGCTACTGCCACTGTATCGTCCAACAGATTTTCATTCAGCCTCCATGTCCAGGTCCCTCGGGAACCTGAAGGGAGTGATAAGGTCACCCCCACTGGTGCGTGATCAGATAGAGTGATGTTCCCAATGAACGCGGACTGCATGAGCTCTAGTGTTGGGCGGTCCACATAGACATGGTCTATGCGGGTGTACACATCATGTACTGCCGAGTGATAGCTGAAGTCTCTCTCCTTTGGGTGGAGGACCCTCCAGCTATCAAGCAGCAAGTTGGATTGAATTGACTTTCGGAAGTGTTTTAGGAAAGCATAAGAGTGTGAGTGTCTAGAGCTGGAGGTATCTAACAGGGGGTCCGGGCTAACGTTGAAGTCCCCTCCCAAAATAACATAGCCTTCTTTAAAGTCCGCTAGTAGGTCTAGGGTATTGTCGATAAAAGTAATTTGATTAGAATTGGGCGCATATAACGAGGCGAAAGTATATTTTCGTCCCGCTATGGTTCCTTTCAAAAATACATAACGACCTAGTGGGTCTATTTTGCTGTCCGAGAGCTGGAAGGGGCAATTCCTGTGAATAGCAATCGTGGTACCTTTAGATTTAACTGTGGGGGAGGTGCTATGGTACCATTGGTTAAATAAATGGGTAGGTAATCTAGGCAGGGAGTGATGAGTAAAGTGGGTTTCCTGTAGGAAAACCACGTGAGCTTTTAACTTCTTAAGTTCCCACCAAAGTTTGTTTCTTTTCCCCGGGGAGCATAGGCCTCTTATGTTATATGATATTACCTTAATAGTAGACATGTCTGAATAAGTAGTATGGAGGATGTCGGATGAACTCGCTCGCCCGGCGCAGCATCTGAAGTCCTTGGTTGCTCCTAGAAAGGAAGGAAAGAGGGGAATAGAACGGTAGGAGGGAGGAAAGTGAAGAGAGAAATGAACAGAGAAAACGAACTGTTAAAATAACGTAAACAATACGACAAGACATTTTCAAAGTCTGTAAATAAAATATCTATAGGTGGGAGGTCCCCCTCGAAGGGAAGGGGGCCTCAGACCTTACCTATTGCCCCAACTAGGGACTGTACCCAATATAGGGTGGCCTACGTGGGGGAACGTGGGCCCAAACACAAGGTGGAGAGCGGAGCCTCGTCTCCACACACCGCGTCTTAAAAGGTGTTTGGGGTTGGAGGTGGGGAGAAACTACTGTGTTAAATTTTGGGGTTCACATTTTCCCACCCAGTACCAGGACATCAGATAATACATATATGAGGAAAAATTATTATTTACTACTAGTCATAACTCTTGAGTGATCTGCAGTCCCAGACAACTGGATCTCAGCCAAAAGTATTAAGGCTGATATTGGGGGGTCTAATCTCTACAGGAGAGAAAAGAGGGGGGGGGGTTTTTTCCTTAATTACTGGGGAAGTCCATGACCACTGTGAGAGTCCGGGGGGACTATTCCCTCAGTCACGGGTAACTGAGGAGCCATGGAGAGTATCTTGATGCTGAGGCTGTCTGTCCCTTCTGCGGTTCCTACGTGTAGTAGTTGACCATGGTGTTGGGACCTGGATCCCTGGAACGCCAGATGAAATTCTCCAATCCGGAAAGTCCACTGCGTCTAGGCCCAGAGAGGACAGGAACTGAGGGAGATCATCTTTGTTGCGGAGTGTGACTTGTCTTCCATCCCTAGTCGCCTGCAAGAAAAAGGGGAACCCCCAGCGGTAAGGAAGGCCAGCATCTTGGATTGCCGCCAAGAGGGGCTTCAGGGCTCTGCGCTGCATGAGGGTGCGCCTAGATATGTCCTGATAAAAGAATAAACGTGCACCATCGAAATCATAGTAGGGTTTGTTGCGCATTTTTTGCATGATGCTGTCTTTTAAAGTGAATTTGTGGAGTTTGCAGATTACATCCCTGGGGTTGTCCACTTCTTGGGAGGGGGGTCTTAGTGCCCTGTGAGCTCGGTCAATTTCTATCGGAGCCGTGGCCGGAAGGCCCAATATGTCTCTGAATATATCTGTCAGCGTGGGGATAATATCCCTTGGGGCTGTGGCTTCTGGGAGACCCCGAATCCTAATGTTCGCTCTTCTGCTGCGATTTTCTGCATCATCCAGCTGACATAATAGGGTTTCAATCTGCTGGTCTTGCTGCTGACATTTGGATTGCAGTAGAGCAATAGTGGGGAGAACCTCCTCTAGTTTCTCTTCTAATGCTTCTACCCTGTTACCCAGGTGGGAAGTGTCAGCTTTTAGTTGGGCAATGTCCTCTGTGAAAGCTTTCTCTACCCTGCTTGTAAAACGTTCAAGGTCCTCCTTAGTGGGTAAGGACATGATGTGGCGCTTGATATCCTCTTCACAGAGGTAGTCAGGTAGTTCAGAGCGGCCATCTAAAGAGGCAGGGGAGGCACAGGGGGCTGAATCACTCACCGACCCTGGGGATGGCACCGGAGATGCTGCTGAGGCTGAGGCTGTCCCTTTCAGGGTTCGGGTTGAGGCCGTTGCTGGCTGAGAGGATTTTGTGGCTTTCTGGGCCTTCCCGGTCGGCGCCATCTTGGAGGCTTCCGGGCCTAGTCCTCGGGTCCCGGAGAAGTATAAATCCAGCTGTCCCTGCCGCGATCTGTCGGTCCTGGTCGGTTGGGAGCTCTGCCGGGATCGTTGTGACATGGAGGGATCTTGTAAAAGTGAGTATCCCCCTATGTATAGCTGATATAGTGCTGCGGTGTAGCGGAGCTGAGGCAAAGCACGTCCTCACTCCTCCATGTCCAGGACACGCCCCCCTATTTTACCTTTTAAATAATCCTTTGTTATAAAATTAGTCCTAACTAAACCTTTCCTCTTCCTGTATAAGAAATAATAGTTCCGCGCTTAGGAAATAAAGGAACTGCAGCCCCCCCGGCACAGAATAACACCTAGGTGAAATTCTAAAAAACAGAGTACTAAATTGGGGTGATTGGCGCTGTTCGACTGTGTACACTAAATGATGTTCACAGAAATATAGGTGTGAAATAAATAAAAATAAAAACATAAAAAATATATATATAAAAATGGTGAATGTTCCAAAAGTGTAGACGAAATTATATGTGCATATATAAAAAACCTGACCGCAATCTATGACCATAAAGTGCAGTGTGTAGTGCCACATAAACTGGTGCGTCTACAAAAAACTGTGAGCAATGCAAACACTGGAAAAATTGAGTAATAGAAATCAAATCTAAACAATCCCAAAAACATAAATATATATATATATATATATATATATATATATATATATATATATATATATATATATATATATATATACGGTATATGGGAAAATAGAAAAAATCTTGAAAAAAAATCACATATTGTTAAAAATACACACAATAGTGCTTAAAACATAAGATGTGAGTGATCAGTTCATAAGAACAAGTGTCCCCAAAAGTAGAAATTCCATAAAAAGTTCTTCTTAAAGTGCAGTAAAGCGTCTCTTCATTCAAATAACAATATTCCTGGTGTAGTAAGTGCTCCCCGCCTTCCAAAGGACCCCCACTTGTGCCCTCACTCACCGGAAAGCTTCACCCCTGCAGGGGTATCTAGCCTGTACACTGAGTCCAGCAGCAATGGTCCGTGATGACAGTCCTCCGTTCTCCTCTCCTTATCTGGTGTCCCGATCACCTCCAATCGCTCCCCGGTTTAAACATCCATATGTATTAAAACAAAAATGAGCCCCATCGCGTGAATTTGAAAAAAACTATACTTTATTGCAAAACACGTAGGTTAAAAAGGAGCTGACAGTGCTCCGCTGGCTAATACAGAGTCAATAGTGGGAAGTGCAGCGCGGTGTAGCGTGCGTTCCACCGCCTGCTATCTAAACCCGGAAGTCAACTAGCACAGGGAAAGAAAGGTCCAAAGGTCCAAAATTCGGGCTGAAATCAGACCAGAAACGGTAAATGTAGACGCAACGGACCCCTGCTGTATGCTGCTGCGTGTTCTAGTTCGAATCCAGCCTTAATAATCTACTTAACTGGTTAATTGACACAAACATAGGTATTAGAGGTGTTCGCACATGTCGTGAGTACTACCACAGCCAGTAGTTCTAAAGACTAATGCCCCGTATACACGGTCGGATTTTCCGACGGAAAATGTTCGATGGGAGCTTGTTGTCGGAAATTCCGACCGTGTGTAGGCTCGGACATTTTCTATCGGAATTTCCGTCACACAAAATTTGAGATCTGGATCTCAAATTTTCCCACAACAAAATCCGTTGTCGGAAATTCTGATCGTGTGTACACAATTCCAACGCACAAAGTTCCACGCATGCTCAGAATCAAGCAGAAGAACCGCACTGGCTATTGAACCTCCTTTTTCTCGGCTTGTCGTATGTGTTGTACGTCACCGCGTTCTTGACGCTTCTTGAAGATTTGTGTGACCATGTGTATTCAAGACAAGACATCCATCGGAAAAAATCCATGGATTTTGTTGTCGGAATGTCCGATCGTGTGTACGGGGCATAACAGTTTTTTACTTTAATGCATTCTATATATTAACACTTGACCTCCAGAAGATTTATGCCTCCTTCCTGACCAGGCCATTTTTTCTGTTACGACACTGTGTTACATTAACTGGCAATTGCAGGGCCGTGCGGCGCTGTACCCAAATAAAATTTATGTCCTTTTTTCCCCACAAATAGAGCTTTCTTTTGGTGGTATTTGATCACCTCTATATTTTGTATTTTTTGTGCTATAAACAAAAAAAGTCAGACAATTTTAAAAAGAAAAACAATATTTTTTACTTTCTGCTATAAAACATACCCAATAAAAAAAATGTAAAAAATGAAATGTCTTCATAAATGTAGGCCAATATGTATTCTGCTACATATTTTTTGGTAAACAAAATCCCAAGCGCATATTAATTGGTTTGTGCAAAAGTTATAGCGTCTACAAACTATGGGATTTTTTTTTTTTTTACTAGTAATGATGGTGCTCCATTGGTGGAGGGGGGGTAGCAGACGGACCTGACCACGGACCCGTCCCTCCCACAGCCCGCACCGCCCACCACACCCCCATTGCTAGCTCACTCGCCCTCTGCTTACAGGTGAAGATGGCGGCTTCCCCCCTCAGACTCCTCCGTGTCCCGGGCTTCCCATGCGTCTCCTTGGCCCTTACGTCTCCTCCTCCTTCCTCCTCATAGGCCAATAGGATGGCTTCTCCTTTCGGGCAATCAGGGAATGGATCTCACGATCCACTTCCTGATTGGCCAGGAGGAGAATCAGTGTGGTAATAGTGAATATTCATTCGCTATCGTCATACAACTGGGTGGAATCAGAGCGCAGTGCTCTGCGCCCCAAGCCCACCCTTTCTTGAAGCCTATTAGAGCCTCTGGCTCTAATCACGTGCTTCAAAACCCCCCTCATGGAATCCATGCGTCCTGCGCATGTAGATTAGGGGGCCGGATGCATGGATAGGGGGGGCGGCGCCTGTGTGCCTCTAATGGACGGGCCACTACAGCAAAGTGCTTACATTAAAAAACCTTCTGTGTCACAGGATTCCTCGACCCCCTTATACTTACCTGAGCCTGATCGCAATTAATCGCTGTGCATGTGAGCAGCGGCTCTTTCCCTCCTCACAGGGCAGATCGATAGCACTGGGAGCCATTGGCTCGTGCTTCTGTCAATCAAATACTCTGACGAGGGAACAGGAGCGGGGCGAAGCCGTGCTGTCCGTGCCAATAGATGCTGACAGGGCGATTTGGATGCAAGCCCACACAAGTTCCCCCATTGAATGCTTCTTTCTTCTATGGGGACACTCGGCAGGGAAGAGGAGCCAGCAGTACCCGCAAGGGACCCCTGAAGAGGAGGACCAGGGCTGCTTTGTGCAAAACCACTGCATAAAGCAGATAAGTATAACATGTTTGTTATTTTATTTAAAAAAAATAAAGCTTTACAATCACTTTAAAAACCAGCATAGCTTATTATGCCATTTCCTACTTATCCTTGTATATTTGGGCATAGAGAGCTCACCCGCTCCTCCTGTATCTCCTTATTGACCCACCATTGTGAAAGGTGGACTTCTGTGAGGTGTGGAATGCCCGTGGAACAGTTTTCAACTTCACAAAGAATCAGCAAAAAAGTGAGTAAAAAAGGCCCACAATGTCTATAAGTAATCAATAGGTGGCAGTACTGCTACACTTTGGCTAATGCTAACACCTGTTAGCAATGTTGTACTTTTCCAGCAGAACTTTAAAGAAATAAAAGTCTCCTGTTCATTCAATCTTGTCACATGATCTGGCTAAAAATCCTACTCTGTGTGCACTGCCTGCCATTCACCTGACACTACACTTTTATAGTTGTCATGCATAGCAGAAGCAAGTGAGGGTAAATCCAGACTCTTTTTTTTTAAAGCTGAAATTTAGCTAAAAATTATTTTTGGCCTTAGAGACCTAACTTAAGCTTTGCTCACAAGGGGGATGAAGCCCATATAGCGTAAGGTGACCAGATTTTTAAAATGAAATCCGGGGACATATATTTTTTTATTTTTATTGGCAAATGGTAAACTATTTTATAGCATTTTAAAAAAATGCATAATTTCCTCAAATTATATATGCAGTGTATGTGGTATGTGTTTATGGACTGATTGTATGATATATACGTTATTTCTCACATTTCGTTCATAAGATTTAAAAAAAAAAGATCCTTCTTGGAATTTTTGGGGATATGACTACCAAATGTTAAGAAGATAAGATAGAGAAAATACTTTTTAATGCATGTTTTGTATTTTATTCTTACCAAAGAAGTGCAGAGGTGTGCTATGTACAGAGTGCAGAGTTCAGGGGTGCGCTATGGAAGAGTTCAGGGGTCCATGATGTACAGAGTTCAGGGATCTGCAATGTGCAGAGTTCAGGGGTCCACGATGTGCAAAGTGCAGAGTTCAGGGGTGCGCAATGTGCAGAGTTCAGGGGTGTGCTATGTACAGAGTGCAGAGTTCAGGGGTATGTGATGTACAGAGTGCAGCGTTCAGCGTGCACAATGTTGCAGAGTTCAGGGGTGCACTATGTACAGAGTTCAGGCGTACGCAACATTAAGAATGCAGAGCAGTGGCGGCTGGTGAGGTTTTAGGATGGGGGGCGCCAGACCCCGCCCTTCCTTTTTGACCCCTCCCACTTGGTTAAAATGGGCGTGGTTTCAGTGAAATAGTGGGCCTGGCTCTGAGGTCATGTGGTTAGCGTCTGAGATGAACGAGAGATGGAGGGAGAGGGAGGGAGTGAAGTAGGGACAGCAGGCTCAGATCCTACACATCAATAGAAATATGTGTATTCTAGAAACGACAATCAGCAGATAAAGGTACTCCAAACACCTGGTGTTAGCACTTCAATCATCCCGGCACCATGGTTGTTATGGTGTCAGGATGATTGAAGCGCATTATTTCTATTATTACATTGTAATATAAACTTAAATCATTCAACTCACCATAATGCAGAATCAATGGGAGCCCTGAGCATGTCACTTGCCACGTCGCCTGCCACCAGATGCCATCAGGTGTCGCCCAGCGGAGTCCGTCCTTACATCAGGTGCCCCCAGCGGAGTCCGTCCTTACATCAGGTGCCCCCAGCGGAGTCCGTCCTTACATCAGGTGTCCCCAGCGGAGTCCCTCCTTACATCAGAGGCCCCCAGCGGAGTCCCTCCTTACATCAGAGGCCCCCAGCGGAGTCCCTCCTTACATCAGGTGCCCCCCAGCGGAGTCCCTTCTTACATCAGGTGTCCCTGTCAGCAGAGTCCCTCCTTACATCTGTGTCCCCGTCAGCAGAGTCCTTCCTTACACCTGTGTCCCCATCAGTGGAGCCCCTCCTTACATCTGTGTCCCCAGCGGAGCCCCTTCATACATCTGTGTCCCAGCGGAGTCCATCCTTACATCTGTGTCCCCAGCAGAGTCCGTCCTTACATCTGTGTCCCCAGCGGAGCCCCTCTATAAATCTGTGTCCCCAGTGGAGTCCCTCCTTACATCTGTGTCCCTAGCGGAGCCCCTCCATACATCTGTGTCCCCAGCAGAGTCCGTCCTTACATCTGTGTCCCCGTCAGCGGAGTCCCTCCTTACATCTGTGTCCCCGTCAGTGGAGCCCCTCCTTACATCTGTGTCCCCAGCAGAGCCCCTCCATACATCTGTTCCCAGCGTAGTCCGTCCTTACATCTGTGTCCCCAGCGGAGCCCCTCTATACATCTGTGTCCCCAGCGGAGTCTGTCCTTACATTTGTGTCCCCAGCGGAGCCCCTCCTTAGATCTGTGTCCCCAGTGGAGCCCCTCCATACATCTGTCTCCCCAGCGGAGTCCGTCCTTACATCTGCGTCCCCAGCGGAGTCCGTCCTTACATCTGCGTCCCCAGCAGAGTCCGTCCTTACATCTGTGTCCCCAGCGGAGCCCCTCCTTACATCTGTGTCCCCAGCAGAGTCCATCCTTACATCTGTGTCCCCAGCGGAGCCCCTCCATACATCTGTGTCCCCAGCGGAGTCCCTCCTTACATCTGTGTCCCCTGCGGAGCCCCTCCTTACATCTGTGTCCCCAGCAGAGTCCGTCCTTACATCTGTGTCCCCAGCGGAGCCCCTCCTTACATCTGTCTCTTTGTCCCCAGCAGAGTCCTTCCCTACATCAGGTGCCCCAGTGGAGTCTGTCCTTACATCAGGTGCCCCCAGCGGAGTCCGTCCTTACCCCAGCGGAGTCCCTCCTTACATCAGGTGCCCCCAGCGGAGTCCCTCCTTACATCAGGTGCCCCCAGCGGAGTCCCTCCTTACATCAGGTGCCCCCAGCGGAGTCCCTCCTTACATCAGGTGCCCCCAGCAGAGTCCCTCCTTACATCTGTGTCCCCGTCAGCGGAGTCCATCCTTACACCTGTGTCCCCATCAGCGGAGTCCCTCCTTACATCTGTGTCCCCGTCAGCGGAGTCCCTCCTTATATCAGGTGTCCCCATCAGTGGAGCCCCTCCTTACATCTGTGTCCCCAGCGGAGCCCCTCCATACATCTGTGTCCCCACTCCTTACATCTGTGTCCCCAGTGGAGCCCCTCCTTACATCTGCATTCCCAGTGGAGTCCTTCCTTACATCTGTGTCCCCAGTGGAGCCCCTCCTTACATCTGCATTCCCAGTGGAGTCCTTCCTTACATCTGTGTCCCCAGCGGAGCCCCTCCATAAATCTGTGTCCCCAGCGGAGTCCGTTCTTACATCTGTGTCCCCAGCGGAGCCCCTCCATACATCTATATTCCCAGTGGAGTCTGTCCTTACATCTATGTCCCCTGCGGAGCCCCTCCTTACATCTGTGTCCCCAGCAGAGCCCCTCCTTACATCTGTGTCCCCAGCAGAGCCCCTCCTTACATCTGTGTCCCCAGCGGACCCCCTCCATACATCTGTGTCCTCATCGGAGTCCCTCCTTACATCTGTGTCCCCAGCAGAGCGCCTCCTTACATCTGTGTGCCCAGCGGAGTCCCTCCTTACATCTGTGTCCCCAGCGGAGCCCCTCCATACATCTGTGTCCCCAGCGGAGTCCGTCCTTACATCTGTGTCCCCTGTGGAGCCCCTCCTTACATCTGTGTCCCCGTCAGCGGAGTCCCTCCTTACATCTGTGTCCCCGTCAGTGGAGCCCCTCCTGACATCTGTGTCCCCAGCAGGGCCCCTCCATACATCTGTGTCCCAGCGGAGTCCGTCCTTACATCTGTGTCCCCAGCGGAGCCCCTCTATACATCTGTGTCCCCAGCGGAGTCCGTCCTTACATTTGTGTCCCCAGCGGAGCCCCTCCTTAGATCTGTGTCCCCAGTGGAGCCCCTCCATACATCTGTGTCTCCAGCGGAGTCCGTCCTTACATCTGCGTCCCCAGCAGAGTCCGTCCTTACATCTGTGTCCCCAGCAGAGCCCCTCCTTACATCTGTGTCCCCAGCGGAGCCCCTCCATACATCTGTGTCCCCAGCGGAGTCCGTCCTTACATCTGTGTCCCCTGCGGAGCCCCTCCTTACATCTGTGTCCCCAGCAGAGTCCGTCCTTACATCTGTGTCCCCAGCAGAGCCCCTCCTTACATCTGTCTCTGTGTCCCCAGCAGAGTCCTTCCCTACATCAGGTGCCCCCAGTGGAGTCCGTCCTTACATCAGGTGCCCCCAGCAGAGTCCCTCCTTACCCCAGCGGAGTCCCTCCTTACATCAGGTGCCCCCAGCGGAGTCCCTCCTTACATCAGGTGCCCCCAGCGGAGTCCCTCCTTACATCAGGTGCCCCCAGCAGAGTCCCTCCTTACATCTGTGTCCCCGTCAGCAGAGTCCCTCCTTACACCTGTGTCCCCGTCAGCAGAGTCCCTCCTTACATCTGTGTCCCCGTCAGCGGAGTCCCTCCTTACATCAGGTGTCCCCATCAGTGGAGCCCTTCCTTACATCTGTGTCCCCAGCAGAGTCCGTCTTTACATCTGTGTGCCCAGCGGAACCCCTCCTTACATCTGTGTCCCCAGTGGAGCCCCTCCTTACATCTGCATCCCCAGCGGAGTCCTTCCTTACATCTGTGTCCCCAGCGGAGCCCCTCCATAAATCTGTGTCCCCAGCGGAGTCCGTCCTTACATCTGTGTCCCCAGCGGAGCCCCTCCATACATCTATGTCGCCAGTGGAGTCTGTCCTTACATCTGTGTCCCCTGCGGAGCCCCTCCTTACATCTGTGTCCCCAGCAGAGCCCCTCCTTACATCTGTGTTCCCAGCGGAGCCCCTCCATACATCTGTGTCCCCATCGGAGTCCCTCCATACATCTGTGTCCCCAGCAGAGCGCCTCCTTACATCTGTGTCCCCAGCGGAGCCCCTCCTTACATCTGTGACACCAGCGGAGCCCCTCCTTACATCTGTGACCCCAGCGGAGCCCCTCCTTACATCTGTGTCCCCAGCGGAGTCCGTCCTTACATCTGTGTCCCCAGCGGAGCCCGTCCTCACATCTGTCTCTGTGTCCCCAGCGGAGCCTGTCCTTACATATGTGTCCTCAGCGGAGCCCCTCCTTACATCTGTGTCCCCAGTGGAGCCCCTCCTTACATCTGTGTCCCCAGCAGAGACCCTTCCTTACATCTGTCTCTGTGTCCCCAGCGGAGTCCGTCCTTACATCTGTATAAGCTGTAATCTGTGTAAGGAGTGCACAGCACTCCTTCAACCCGTGTCTGTAGCTAGCTTCTGGTTTCTCCATGTGTACAGTGGAGAGGGGAGGGGCCTCTCCTCTCCACTGAACACAAGGGGATTAGTGCTCACGGCGGCCATCTTTTTGTAGCCCGCCAGAATTTACTTTGTTCTCACACTGAGAACAAAGCACCCGGACGGGCGGATGCTGCTAGGCGATATCGTTTGCGCCGGAAAGCAGCTTCAAACCCCGCAAATAAAGCACCACGTCTGCAATCTCGTGATTGCATTGACGTAGCGCTGCCCATAGTGCACTGTGTCCGGCGCCTGAACACAGTGCACTTAAAGGACTTTTTTTTTCTTAAAGGGGCCGTTTTTCAAAAAAAAATTTTGTGACTACCTATGGACGGGCCGCCACTGCTGCAGAGTTCAGGAGTGCGCTACGTACAGAGTGCAGGGTTCAATAGTGCACTACGTACACAGTGCAGAGATCAGGAGTGTGCTACGTACACAGTGCAGAGATCAGAAATGCGCTACATACACAGTGCAGAGATCAGGAGTGTGCTACACACAGAGTTCAGGAGCAAGCCATGTACACAGTGCAGGGTTCAGGAGTGCGCTATGTACTGAGTGTAGCATTCAGGCATGCACTACATAGGATTGCCATTTGTCCGGGATTCACCTGGACAGTTTGGGTTTTGAATCATGTGTCCGGGTTTCAGTCCACCTGAAACCCAGACACATTATTCAGCTAGGAATGTAGCTCAGAACGGTGCCTGATAGGATGGTGAGGGGTCACTATGCACGCCACATTACTATTCTCTTTGAAGCACACAAATGTGTCCCAGGTCTTTTACAATCATATAGAGTATGCTAAAAAAAAAAAAAACTGTGTGCTACTAAAGTGTTCGGGTTTGGCTTGAAGAAAAAGTGGCAACCCTAGCACTACATAGAGTGCGGAGTTTCGAATTAGCTGATTCTCTTGAAAAGATTGCATTTGGTGATGGTACTGATCACCAAACTCAATATGGGACGGACTGTACACTGCACCTGGGCTGCAGTTACACTAAATCAACTCAGCCACTTGTGTGCAAGAGCCATGGCCTGGATGGAGGGAGGGATGGTTGGATGGAGAGAGGGACGGATGGATGGGGGGGACAGATGGATGGAGCAAAGGATGGTTGGAGGGAGGGAGGGATGGTTAAATGGATCGAACAAGAGATAGTTAGATGGATGAGGGAGGGAGGGATGGATGGTTGGATGATGGAGGGATGGATGGAGGGAGGGATGGTTGAATGGATGGATGGAGGGATGGATGGAGGGATGGTTGAATAGAGGGAGGGATGGTTAAATAGAGGGAGGGATGGATGGATGGTTGGAGGGAGGGATAGTTCGTGCAATATATCATTTAGTGACAACTTTGTGCAAAAAGGAAAAAAAAGTTTGTAATTTTCCCAAAACTTGTAGCAAAATATAAAATATTCCAGGGGACTCAACATGCCTCTCAGCAAATAGCTTGGAGTGTCTACTTTCCAAAATGGGGTCATTTGTGGGGGTTTGAACTGTCCTGGCATTTTATGCACAACATTAGAAGCTTATGCCACACTCTTCTAACCACTTGAAGACAAAGCCCTTTCTCACACTTTTAGTTTATATGAAAAAAATTTCTTTTTTGCTAGAAAATTACTGAACCCCAAACATTATATATTTTTTAAGGCAAAGGCCCTACAGATTAAAATGGTGGGTATAGCAATTTTTTTTTTCACACAGTAATTGCGCAGCGATTTTTCAAACACAATTTTTTTAATACACTAAACACAGTATATATACATGCTTTAAAATTGCACACAACCGTGCAACGGCTACAAGCTACCTACATTTTTAAAAGCCTTTACAGGTTACCACGTTAGATCTACAAAGAAGGTCTACTACTAAAATTACTGCCCTCGATCTGACATTCTCGGTGATACCTCATATGCATGGTGCAATTGCTGTTTACATATGACACCAGATCGACGCTTGCGTTTGTCTTTGCACGCGAGCACAGGGGGGACTGGGGTACTTTTTTTATTATTATTATTTATTTTGCTTTTTTTATTTTATTTTTACACCGTTCCTTTAATTTTTTTTGTTATCATTTTTTTGTTATCAAAGGGAATGTAAATATCCCCTATGATAGGGATAGCAATAGGTAGTGACAGGTACTCTTTTAAAAAAAAAATTGGGGTCTATTAGACTCTAGATCTCTCCTCTGTCCTCAAAGCATCGGACCAAACGGACCAAAAGACTCTCAGGGCTCCTGTGCAAATCGCACTGGAGCAGCTGCAGAGATATGTGAACCGGCTCCACAGAAAGCTGGTCACAATCTCCTGCTGTGTGAATTGGATGTGGGGAAACCTGCATCCAGTTCGCACTAGTGTGAACCCAGCCTCAATGGGCTGCCCTAAGCATGACATGTGTAAACGTGTGCAAATCACACTGAAAAAATTATGAGGGGGAACATGTGTTCCCGCTACACGAGATGTGAACAGGGCCTAGTTGTTCCAAACCCCGTATTTGATTTCATGGACTTATGATTACATATCTGGCACAATGCCCATTGCACCACCTCCAAGGACCTTTGATGTGTCCCAGAAGCCTGTGGGCAGGGGGGGGGGAGGGAGAAGTGGGAGCAGGTACCTGACAAAACCAGGTACCCGCCCCCCCTTCACAAAATGTCCCAAATATGTAAGAGGAGGGAGGAAGGAGGAGGAAGAGCTGAACTTCCCCTTTTGGGTGAAGTTTCACTTTAAGTGATGTGACAAAGTGCCAGTGAAACATAGAAGGGTCCCATACCCAAAGTGATTTTCTGGCAACCCTGTGTCACCACTCCCAGAGGGCATATCCCCAGGAGCTCCCTAACCAGATAAATGCAGTTCATTCTTGCCAGAAAGACATTGGAACTTAGAAAGAGTTAAGAGTTCTGCCTTCAATCTAGGACAAGTCTGGTGCACCATGCCAGATTCAACCCAAAAGTAAAAGGATCCCTGCCCTGTTGCCATCTTATTACATCAGGAAAATACTAACCAGAGCCCCCTCCATCCTAAAACCAGCCAAACATTGGTCAAAATTTGGCCAGTTCATCAGGGCCAAATTTCAATCTATGTACAGTATGGGCAGGCTGGTTGTACAGAAGTTGATCTACCGATTGACCTCTATACAAACAGCCTGTCAGATTTTCCCTGTTCGATTAGTGCCGGCAGCTATAGCTGGCAGTGCTGATTATTGAATTCTGACAGTGTCAGAACACAAAGGCTCAGCGGGGAGGATTCCCCCATCCATCACGAATACACAATGTAGCACCCTCTACCATAGTACAGGTAAATTTAAGCAGGCCTATGCTGCAAGCTAGGCCTGTTTGTTTTGATCTGGGGGCAGGGAGTGGTTAGTATAGCAGTGGCTGTGACCACCTGTACTTTAGTTCTGAGGCACCTCCCTTGCTTCCAGTGAGAATGTTCTGTAAGAGGGGTAGAGCCTAGAAATGGAAGGGCAGAGAAAGGTCGGTGAGTGTACCACAGCGGAGAGCTGGATGTGGAGACATTCCAAGAAGTCTGTGAGGGAACTTTGTCCTTACACGGTCATGGATGAAGGCAGGGCCGGACTGGGAATGAAAACCAGCCCTGGAAAAAATGTCATACCAGCCCCATAGCAATTTATGGGTACAGTGGCTGCGTTTGATGGGCACAGTGGCTGTGTTTAATGGGCACAGTGGTGGCAATTTATGGGTACAGTGGCTGCGTTTGATGGTACAGTGGCTGCATTTGATGGTACAGTGGCAGCGTTTAATGGGCACAGTGGCAGCGTTTAATGGGCACAGTGGCAGCGTTTAATGGGCACAGTGGCTGCAATTGATGGGTACAGTGGCTGCATTTGATGGGTACAGTGGCTGCGTTTGATGGTATAGTGACTGCAATTGATGAGTACAGTGGCTGCATTTGAAGGTACAGTGGCTGCGTTTGATGGTACAGTGGCAGCGTTTAATGGGCACAGTGATGGCAATTTATGGGTACAGTGGCTGCATTTGATGGTACAGTGGCTGCGTTTGATGGTACAGTGGCAGCGTTTAACGGGCACAGTGGCTGCAATTGATGGGTACAGTGGCTGCGTTTGATGGGGCACAGTGGCAGCAATTTATGGGTACAGTGGCTGCATTTGATGGGCACAGTGGCAGCATTTAATGGGCACAGTGGTGGCAATTTATGGGTACAGTGGCTGCGTTTGATGGTACAGTGACAGCGTTTAACGGGCACAGTGGCTGCAATTGATGGGTACAGTGGCTGCATTTGATGGGGCACTGTGGCAGCAATTTATGGGTACAGTGGGTGCATTTGATGGGCACAGTGGCAGCGTTTAATGGGCACAGTGGTGGCAATTTATGGGTACAGTGGCTGCGTTTGATGGTACAGTGGCTGCGTTTGATGGGCACAGTGGCTGTGTTTAATGGGCACAGTGGTGGCAATTTATGGGTACAGTGGCTGCGTTTGGTACAGTGGCTGCGTTTGATGGGCACAGTGGCTGCAATTGATGGGTACAGTGGCTGCGTTTGATGGTACAGTGGCTGCGTTTGATGGTACAGTGGCAGCGTTTAATGGGCACAGTGGTGGCAATTTATGGGTACAGTGGCTGCATTTGATTGTACAGTGGCTGCGTTTGATGGTACAGTGGCAGCGTTTAACGGGCACAGTGGCTGCAATTGATGGGTACAGTGGCTGCATTTGATGGGGCACAGTAGCAGCAATTTATGGGTACAGTGGCTGCATTTGATGGGCACAGTGGCAGCGTTTAATGGGCACAGTGAGGGCAATTTATGGGTACAGTGACTGCGTTTGATGGTACAGTGGCTGCGCTTGATGGGCACAGTGGCTGTGTTTAATGGGCACAGTGGTGGCAATTTATGGGTATAGTGGCTGCGTTTGATGGTACAGTGGCTGAGTTTGGGCACAGTGGCTGCAATTGATGGGTACAGTGGCTGCGTTTGATGGTACAGTGGCTGCGTTTGATGGTACAGTGGCTGCGTTTGATGGACACAGTGGCTGCAATTGATGGGTACAGTGGCTGCGTTTGATGGTACAGTGGCTGCGTTTGATGGTACAGTGGCAGCGTTTAATGGGAACAGTGGTGGCAATTTATGGGTACAGTGGCTGCGTTTGATGGCACAGTGGCTGCGTTTGATGGACACAGTGGCTGCAATTGATGGGTACAGTGGCTGCGTTTGATGGTACAGTGGCTGCGTTTGATGGTACAGTGGCAGCGTTTAATGGGCACAGTGGTGGCAATTTATGGGTACAGTGGCTGCGTTTAATGGTACAGTGGCTGCGTTTGATGGTACAGTGGCAGTGTTTAATGGGCACAGTGGCTGCAATTGATGGGTACAGTGGCTGCAATTGATGGGGCACAGTGGCAGCAATTTATGGGTACAGTGGCTGCGTTTGATGGGCAGGGCACAGTGGCAGCGTTGGATGGTATACAGCTTTTCAAAGATAATCTGGCACTTGAACAAAACATGGGGGAGAGAGAGAGAGAGAGAGAGAGAGAGAGAGAGGGGGGAAGAGAGAGAGAGAGAGAGGGGGGAAGAGAGAGAGGGGGGGAGAGAGAGAGAGAGGGGGAGAGAGAGGGGGGAAAGAGAGGGGGGAAAGAGAGGGGGGAGAGAGGGGGGAGAGAGAGAGAGAGAGGGAGGGAGGGGGGAGAGAGAGAGGGGGGGGGGAGAGAGAGAGATTTTTAATACCTTAGTTCTTGTGCTGCAGCAGCTGCACGGCCGGCCATTCACTTCTATTCTCTCCTCGTGCAGATAGTGGGCGGTGCTGGCTGGCGCCGCACGGGACGAGTCATGAAGGCAAAAATGAAGCAGCACGGCGTTCTCCTGCTCCTCCCCCTCAGGCACACAGGCACACAGACAGAGGCATGATGAGTGTGGTGGGTGGCGCGCCAGCGCCCGAACGGAGGAGACACAGACAGCAGTGAGTGACCCAGTGACACAGCCATTGCCACCGCTCCTGCTGTTCAGATTGCTGACACAGGCAGTGAGCGGCCCCAGCGGTACTTTGTGCAGCCAGCCTACCGGGATATTTCCCGGTATCCCGGTAGGCCAGTCCGGCCCTGGATGAAGGCCTCATCATTACACGGTCATGGATGAAGGCCTCATCATTACACGGTCATGGATGAAGGCCTCATCATTACACGGTCATGGATGAAGGCCTCATCATTACACAGTCATTGATGAGGAGTCCTGGAACAGAGGAGAGACTGTGGGGAGTAGTGTCAAATCGATGCGGCCCGAGAGCGCAGGATTTGCAAGCTGGACTAACTGGGAACAGTAGTCCACCGTTCAGCACATGCTACTAAACTACTATGCCTCCGGGGAGAGGTACTGCAGACCTCTGGCCTAGTAGCAGCATCTAATCAGAGTCAGCATTAGAAACTATTCAGAGTGGGTTCTTTTGCATATAGAAGAAGATGTGACAAGAAACATATTGTGCTACAGAATAATTCCTGGGAGCAATAGTCTGCAGGAGTTACGCAGAGGAGGAGCAGTAATCTGCATGGTGATGCAGGGAAGAGACTGTAGATGTTATACATGTGCATCATTTCTTCAAGGCTCAAACAAAGTTCTAATCTATAAATATGATGGCAAAGTCATTTGATCTATGGGCATCCCATATATCCTTTCCCCCAACCAAGTTCTATCCCCCAATAAACAAAAACAAAACAAAGCAAATGACTGTTTATTGTCTCAGAGGTGATATATGGAGGTTTGGCGGCAGGGTGATATGGTGGATGTTAGTTACTAGTGGCAACACACCGCTACAACTATATTACCAAAAGTATTGGGAGACCTGCTTTTACACGCGCATGAACTTTAATGGCATCCCATTCTTTGTCTGTAGGGTTCAATATTGAGTTTGCCCACCCTTTGTAGCTATAACAGCTTCACCTCTTCTGGGAAGGCTGTCCACCATGTTTAGGAGTGTGTCTATGGGAATGTTTGACCATTCTACCAGAAGCATATTTGTGAGGTCAGGCACTGATGTGGATGAGAAAGCCTGGCTTGCAGTCTCTGCTGTAATTCATCCCAAAGGTGTTCTATCGGGTTGAGGTCAGGACTCTGTGCAGACCAGTCAAGTTCCTCCACCCCAAACTCTCTCATCCATGTCTTTATGGACCTTGCTTTGTGCACTGGTGCGCAGTCATGTTGGAACAGGAAGGGGCTATCCCCAAACCATTGGCACAAAGTTGAGAGCATGAAATTGTGCAATTTCATGCTCTAAAGGCTGACACCTTAAGAGTTCCCTTCACTGGAACTAAGGAGCCAAGCCCAACCCCTGTAAAACAACCCCACACCATAATCCCCCTCCACCAAATGAGTTGGACCAGTGTACAAAGCACGGTCCATAAAGACATGGATAAGCGAGTTTGGAGAGGAGGAACTTGACTGACCTCAACCCGATAGAACACCTTTGGGATGAATAAGAGCGGAGACTACGAGCCAGGCCTATGAGTAAGCACTTGGACAAGTGTGAAACGCGTTAGCCTATGATCTGTACACTCTGTCTATGATGTCCTGTATCTGATGTGTTCCTGATTTTAAAATAAAGAAACTTGGATTATTACTTCCCTGAGTGCGGCTGTCCAGATCTTCTTGTTTGCATACGAGCCAGGCCTACTTGTCCACTACTATATTCCAATACTATATTACTAAAAGTATTGGGATGCCTGCCTTTACACGCACATGAAGACGACATTTCTGGCGAAACGTGACAAGGGCGGGGCAGATGATCTGACATCACTACGCATGCACGCTATATGGCGGAATGTGATGAGCTTTATTTCTTCTGCTGCTTCGTGAGTACATTATGTTTACAAAATATTGGGGTTCATTTTACAGGGTTACGCTATGTATGATCTTTTCTTTGATGAGATACATATAACATGAGTATTCCCGGAAGTGAAGAGGAATAATCTGGGGATGTTGGAGTGATTTCCTTATTCCTTTGCTGGCTACTATCTGTTTAATGTCACAAAAGAGTGCTGGTGACCTCCATAATAAGGGGTCTCTGGATTTGATAGGGGGTGTATAGAGTGTCCCTGATGGTGATTCACTGGGTGTTGCAGAATTTAAGCGATCACAAGAAGTTAATATTACACACTATATAATTTTAGTGGACAATTACATAATATTTCACAATCAGTGAGACTGTGTTTCAATTTTGCACTTACTTTGTTTGCATTACATTCACTATTGTATGTGTATTATATTTACTATTCTTAAAAGGAAAGTATTACACATGTATCTATGTATATATGTTTGTAGTGTCTGTCTGTGGATACTAGTGGAAGCAGCTATCTTGACCAGGATATTGGTTACACCTTATTTTGGTTTAAATAATTTTTTGATATTCCTTTGATGTTTTGTTGGTTACATTAGCTCAGAGTCTAATATTTTGTGTTTGTATTCACTAAAATTAACTTTAGTGTATTATTTTTAACTGCATATATGGTTTTAATAAACATCTGCGCTAAAAAAAAATAATGACATTGTATACTTCAGGGTCTCTGCTTTCAGAATACTTGAGGGCTTCTAAGGCTTCATGTAGTACACTGCAGCTGCTAAACTCACCTTTAGGAGCAGTTGGGCGTTTTTTTTTAGCAGCCCCTGAATTCACCTCAATGTTATGTGTACAGTATAGTACACTCAGTTATTTATAGTAGTTTAGAGGCATCTGAGGTTACAGGCCTTTTTTTGAAAACAGATAAATTGCGTTCAGGACTGTAGTTTACCGGCATTTCAAACGCCAAATGCTTGTAACTGCTTGTAAAGTGTGTAAATGTTAAGATACAGCGTTAAACTGTGCTTTCAGCCCATTGAATTCGAAGGAAGTCGCAACCAAGTTGGATTATCAAGATCTGACTTGTGGTGCGACTTGTGCGCTGAAATTCTTGAAGGGGAACCCCACGCCAGAATAAAAAAAATAAATGGTCTGGGGTCCTCCCCCTCAAGATCCATGCCAGACCCTTTGAGTCTGGTATGAATCTTGAAAGGGAACCCCCACACCAAAATTGAAAAAATGGCGTGGGGTCCCCCCCAAATCCATACCAGACCCTTATCTGAGCATGCAACCCAGCAGGTCAGGAAAGGGGGGCGAACAAGCCCCCTCCTGAACTTTACCAGGCCACACACCCTCAACATGGGGGGTGTGAGTGCTTTGGGGCAGGGGGGCTCTGTGCCCCTGCACTCCAAAGCACCTTGTCCCTATGTTGATGGGGACAAGGGACTCTTCCCCACAATCCTGGCTGGTGGTTGTGGGGGCCTGCAGGCAGGGGGCTTATCAAAATCTGGAAGCCCCCTTTAAGATAGGGGGCCCTCTTATCCTGCCCCCCCCTATGTGAATGAGTATGGGGCACATTGTACCCCTACCCATTCACCGCAAAAAAAGGTAGTGCAGCAGTGTAAATAAAAACAAGAGACAGTTTTGACAAGTCCTTTAATAAAAATCTTCCTCCGGTCTTCTCCCTCCGGTGTTTACACTGCCTTTTATTGGGGTGAATGGGTAGGGGTACAGTGTACAGCATACTCATTCACATAGGGGGGGCCAGGATCTGGGGGGCCCCCTATCTTAAAGCCCCCTGCCCGCAGACCCCCACATCCACTGGCCAGGGTTGTGGGGAAGAGGCCCTTGTCCCCATAAATATGGGGACAAGGTGCTTTGGGGTGGGGGGCGCAGAACCCCCCCCACGCTCCAAAGCACCCACACTCCCCCATGTTGAGGGTATGTGGCCTGGTATGGTCCAGGAGGGGGGGTGCTCACTCACCCCTTTTCCTGACCTGCCAGGCTGCATGCTTGGATAAGGGTCTGGTATGGATTTCGGGGGGAACCCACGCCTTTTTTTTTTGCCGTGGGGTTTCCCCCTCAAAATCCATACCAAACCGAAGGGTCTGTATGATCTTATGGGGAGGACCCCATGCAGTTTTTCTTTTTCCATTTTGGCGTGGGGTTCCCCTTCAAGATCCTCAGAGCACAAGTCGCACCACAAGTCGGATCATGATGATCCGACTTTGATGCGACTTCTATTAAGATCAGAAGACGGCTCTTATAGGGAACCATTGATTTTGAATAGAGGCAAAGAAACATTGCTAAAAGCTAACGCGGCTAATTGATTATTACTGATTATTTTATAACCACCCAATACAGAGGCACAGATCTGTAATCCTGGCAGTGGTGGCTGGTGCACTGACAGCACGCACCCTCCCACAGGCGGTCCGGCACTTACCCGCTTGTGTGGCGGGGCTGTGGTGACCTCTTCTTCTCTCTTGGAGCGTGGGCAGTGGTGGTGGCTCCGGTGTCCGCTCCTCAAGCTTCCTCCGCCGTGTGTCTCCTCTTCTGCCAAAGCGCTAGGCATCCAATAGGATCGCCTGGCGCTTTGGCCAATTGGGAAACAAAAATAAACAAAAATTATTTTGCTATCGTCACACAACAGGGTGGGCTCAGAGCGCAGTGCTCTGCGCTCTGATCCCACCCTTTTTCGACGCCTGTTAGAGAGCCTCTGGCTCTAATATCAAGTGCTTCAACCCCCCCCCCCCGCATTGGAATCCATAGTCCGATGCCCTGATATGTAGATCAGGGGGCTGGATGCATGGATAATGGATAGGGGAGGCTGCACCCATGGACGGGCCACCACTGAATCCTGGAGTAGGGTCTGCTGAAGGAGACGCAGTCTGATTTGCAATGCATGTGCTTGATAACTGTCCCCCAATGACATATGACATTGGTATTATTATCTTGAGCTGGCTCACGTGAGCTTTGAAAATTTCAGTTATAAGACTAAACATAGAAAGCCCTGTCCTTGTGTTACAGCTCTGTGACTTGAGCCCAAAACCTGCCCCTAGTGTTAGAAATACAGACTCCCATACCTCCCAACATTTTGAGATGGGAATGAGGGACACCTACTAGCAAATGTATGTAGGCATAGGACACGCCTCCTGCCATACCCCCTTAAAGAAGAATTAACCAAAAAAAAGGTTAATTAAATCCACAAGGGCTTTTTTACCACTACTACCTTTATATTGTTTTTTAAAATTTACAAATTCAGCAATTTAGAATTCGGATGAAAGGTTTAGCACTGGGAAACACTTTTTGAAAGATAAAAAAGTGCATTTTAAATCGAAATCAGGGGCAGTTGGGAGCTATGGACTCGTATTTCCTATTTTTTATAACGTAGAGTGGACTACCCCTTTAACAGCTTAGTATGCTTCTGTGTAAGGGAACCTATTAAGTCCAGCTATACACTTCCAGCTATATTAATGCACATAGAAATCTCACATCCCATAGAACGTGTCAGCTATTTGTGTCAGCATTGGACGCCTGCCATCTGATACAGCGAAATGTGTTGTGTGTAGTCAGTGTCTTTGGGATACAGAGGGATCCCTGGGACTTCCTGAATGATTCATTAGTCTTGGAGTTTTCCACCTCCACATTGCAGGGTTCTGCAGTGAGGCAGCCTGCATGCAAATGAGTTCTCTCTCTCCCTCTCTGCGGCAACATGGCGTCAATAACTTCTCTGTGGGACAAACCTCTGCAGATGCTGCAGGTCTGGCTGTTCATTGCTCCGGTGGGGGGGATATCTGCAGCCTATGCTGTAGGATTCTGCACTAGATGCAGGCACAGCATCTTCCAAGGTTGCAGTATCTGCACTAAAAGCATAGCCAAGCCTCTTCTGCTGCCCTTATCCCTTCTGTCTGCTAGATGTCTGCATCCTCCATGGACTTCCTTTTAATAGTGATCATTTGTTAGATAAGCGGTCATTAATTATTATTAATAGATGCACAAATACCTAATAGAGAAAAATACTTGGCAGGCACACTAAGAACCGAAACTTCATACTTCTATACAGTGACATTAAGTAGTCTCCATTAATTGATTTTTAAGCAGAAATCAGGGAGCTTTTATCAGGCTATAAATAAAACTTGCTTTCTTATCGCTGCCAGCTGCAGTGCATTCGTTATTATCTTATACAATCTCCAATGCTGTTGTTTCAGGTCTAAATACATTGAAGAGAACCTCTCCTCTAAGGCTCGATTTACATCTATGCATGTTGCCTTTGAGCGTTTCTGCAGTGCTTTTTTGCGGTGTTTTCTGAGTTTTTAGACATGCGTTTTTGGTGCGTTTTTAATGCGTTTTGCATTTTTTATGCTTTTTTCTTTTTATATGGCCAATTTGTTGTTGGGCAGAATAAATGATGCAAAACGCATCAAAAACGTGTCAAATATGCACTACATGCTTTTCTTCAGCGTCTCCATTGAAGTCTATTGAACCTAAAAAGCAAAAAAAGCAGCATTTTGCTTTAAGAAAAGTCCCTGACCCTTTCTAAAAACACAGAGGCACAAAAATGCATGGATGTGATTCCATAGGAACCCATGTTAAAAAACATGTCCTGCATTTCTGCAAAAAGCATGAAAAAACGCATTGGTTTGAACCGAGCCTTAGGTCCAAGGGTGTACAACTGATGAGTCAGGTCATATAAGGATCCCCAAAATATGAAATATGACATTTTTTATGCTTCATGAAAAATGCTAATTCTTCTGGCTTCCAGGTTCATTCTTAAAGTAGAACTATAAGCAAAACTTTTTTTTTTTTCATTTTGGATGGAGTAAGTGTTGCGCCATCTGTGTCCCATTACGGAGATTTACATTCACTTCCTGTCCCATAGTCAAACAGGAAGTGAGAGGAAATCTCTAAAAATTAAGGGAATTCCTTGGGGACACCAAGGTCGCCAGGCCTAGTGTACCCATTGGAAGACTTCTCCTATATTACTTTTCTGGGGACAACCCAAAATGTGAGGGTTTTCTTTTACTTTCAATGATAATGGTAAACAGGACAAATAGAGAGGGTGAATCTCCTTAATGGGGGTACAGACAAAAATAAAAACCACCATCAAATGACGGAGGGACGGTGCGGCTCTCGTTCTGGGTGGACATCATATGACCGCGCACCCGCAGGGGCGTGCAGCGTGGCGATCGTGGCCCCGTGTTACTAGGACGCGGCACAACCCCAATCTCTGTAAAGAACCACCGCCGTGGCTCTTTAACTGTGTGATCGGCTATGTCCAATCACAGCCGGTCACATGTAAACACGGAAATGCCGGTAATCGGCTCTCCTCGCCTCACACTGACAGAGTGTGTGGCAAGGAGAGCTGATCAGCGGCATCTCGTTGCAGGGGACATCGAGACATGTAATCAAGGAACTGATCATCAGTGCCCTGATTACAATAAAGCGCCCCCAGTGCCAGCAATCAGTGCCCACCAGTGCCAGCAATCAGTGCCCATTAGTGATGCCAGTCAGTGCTGGCTATCAGTGCTGCCTATCAGTGCTGCCCATCATTGCTGCCCATCAATGCTCAGTGCCACCCATCAGTGCCACCTATCCTTGCAGCCTATCAGTGCCACCTATCAGTGCCCACCAGTGCCACCCATCAGTGCCACCTATCAGTACCCATCAGTGCCACATATCAGTGCCCTTAAGTGCGTCATATTAGTGCCTTCTCATCAGTGCCACCTAATCAGTGCTCATAAGTGCCACCTCATCAGTGCCCATCAGTGCAGCCTATCAGTGCCCATCAGTGCCGCCTCATCAGCGCACATCAGTGAAGGAGAAAAGTTAATAATTTAACTTAATTTACTACAGAAAGTAGGAAAAATGAACTGTAGCTCCCCAGTGCCGGAAGAATTGCTGCAGAGGTTGAAGTGGTCAGCCTGTCAGTGCTCAAACCATGCGCCACACACTGCTTTGGATTGAGGACACATTCAATCAGTGTGCCCTCAATTCAGAGTGCAGTGTGTATGTGCCGGTGACGTCACCAGCTGCAAAACTGTGACTATCTCCTAAACGTGCATCGTTTAGAAGATATTCATTTTACCTACACGTAAGCTTTGTTATAAGGTTTCCTGTAGGTAAAAGTGGCAAAGCAAAGTTTACTACTACTTTAAAACCATGGCAAGTATGGAACAATACATGTCGATCTGCTAAAAATCCATTAGCTCCTAACTTCCTGTAGTAAGCTGACAATACTGGCTCTTCTGCACCAAACTCTTAAGCAAAGTTATCCTTGCCCAGTTTTCTTATGACGAGTACAAAACACCACTCCCTTTCCCCATCTCCATAACATAAAGCCAGGGCCGTCTTTAATATTGATTGGACCATGGGCAAACATTTTCTTGGAATAGCCTCTCCTCCTCCTTCCCCGTCCAACCCCCCTCATGTAATTTCGCTCTCCACTTGCTCATACAGTAAATAGCAGCTAGAATCAAAACACAAAATCAGTTTACTGAATCAGTTCAGACAGCTATTGGTTACCAGAGGTTACAGCATATCATTACTGCTTACTGACAGGTTGCTAGAGGTTACAGCACATACTATGGCTCACTGTTTAATTGCTAAAGGTTACAACACATGAGTTCTGCTTGTTGATTGGTTGCTAGAGATTACTGTACATCAATACTGCTCACTGATTGGTTGCTAGAGGTTACTGCACATCATTACTGCTCACTGGTCACTAGAGGTTATAACACATCATCTCCTCACTGCCTGCACACCATGGACTAGGGAGGTGAGGGGACCCATCAATAGACAGAAAACTCCTAGAGATCCTAGAACTCCTGGGATCAGTGGCAGTGCTGGGTAGAGGGAAGGGTGTGATCAATGGGAATGCTGATTTTTTTTTTTTACTGACTACTAATATAAAGAGGGGTTTCAACACTGGCCATCAAAAAAATAGGGTTTACACTGACCACTAATGTAATAGAAGCTTTTACAGTAACCACCAGTGTAAGGAGGGATTTACTAACCACCAATGTAAGGAGGGATTTACTAACCACCAATGTAAGGAGGGATTTACTAACCACCAATGTAAGGGGGGCTTTCACACTGGCCACTAGTGTGAATGAAAGGATTCTACACCAAGCCCCAATGTAATGAGAAGATTTACACTGACCACCAATGTAAATGAGACATTTAGCCTGAGTTCACATTTGTGTGTGTTGGGAACACATGCAAAATTGCTTTTCTGACATCACAGTAACAAATGTGCTGCCATTTAGCAGATACACAGCAGTGCCATTAATTGTTAATGACACCCTCCCGCATCTGCTGACATGTGCCTTGGCACCGCATGATTTTGAAAAAGCGTTAGGGATTTTCTTCCCTATTTCTAGCGCATAGAGCAGCCCATTGAAATGAATGGGCTGCCCTACACACTACCTACATCTTTATCCGCTCTTTCAGTACACCTTTGCATCCTAAAACTTCGGCTAACCTCTGCACCCCAAACCTCTCCCATCCTCTCCACTCCAACCCTCCACCCCTTTAACTCTACCTGCCTCCTCTGCTCATCTTTGGGCCCACCTTCCTTATCTCCATACATCCCCTCCTTGCTCACCTGTGCACCCCAAACTGTAATTGCCTATCTCTGCACACCCCGCACTACCCTCCCCCCCACCAATTTGCTTACCTTTGCAGAACAGAACAGGCTGATGATAGGCTTAATGACCACAGTTGCAGGCAGGACTTTCAAGCATACCCCTTTTTCTCCCCAGTGGGCAGCATTTAGTATAGGTGATGGTGGATATGACCTCAGGGGGGCATGATATACATATGAGTGCCACCTTTATTTAAAAATCAATGCCGATGGTCCGCGGCTAATTACATATGAATGTCGCCACTATTTATATATCAATGCCGGTTATTTACATGAAAACACAGGGTCTGCAGGTGAGTCATCTGTACACAACAATAGGGCAGCGCTTGGTAGCATTAGAAGCAGCACTTCACACTGAGATATTGGGACACGGCACAGGACTGAAACGTCAAGGGACAAAGGAATTTAAACCAGGATAGTTGGCAAGTATGAGGCAGCTGCTTTGGGCCCCATAACAATGACAGGGCCCAGTGCAGCTGCCCCTTTTGCCCTGCCTTAAAGACAGTCCTGCATAAAGCAGAGATGTTTAGTAGGCCACTGAGAAAAGCTGGGTATGCTTACAACACTGCAGAAATGTACTGAATAGGTGTTTTATATTGAGTATGTGTTTTGTTTTTTTGCCCACAAAACACTCATAAGGCTTTGGATTCATTGTTCTGCTTGACCAATGTCCAAGTGAAATGGGAGAAAGGCCCCTGGAATAAGTCATAAAAAGCAATAGACAACATAGTGTCCCAGTGGGATGATACTGGCACAAGATTAGTTAGATAGTAGGAGATTGTGATCACTGATACTGGAACTTTAAGTCTGTGAATGGGCAATGGATGGAGATGGAGAGAGGAGAAAAAGTAATGTATAGCAATTTGGAAGATGATATTCATGCAGTGGAGATGGACAATCCAAAACTTAGGGCAAGCCTCTTCTAAGAAGTAGAAGCACACTCCAGGGACATGTAGGGAAAGACAGAAGCAGAGGCACCTTCTAAATGTAAAACTGTATAGCATTTAATAAACAAGGTATACAAACACTCACATTTGAGTATATACAAGCAGGCACATCAGGGATAACCTGCAGGGGTGAGTCTTAATGCACGCTGGCAGCTGCTGTATGAGCAGTGTAGTGTTCCGCTGTATCTTCTGTTGGTCTCCAGTGAGAGCCGAACACTGGCTCGGTGTGTGTACTGGACTAGGATGGAAGGCTGGAACGCACGTGGAATGCAGCGGCAGGTGTGTGACATCACCGGAAATAACCGCAATGCGTTTCCGGGCGTGCACTCTGACGATGTAAATGACAGGCGCGCTCCTTTTTTAAGCTCAAGAGCAAAAGGCAGACAAGGGACTGCAAAATGTACAGTACTGCAGTGTGGATGAGCCCTAAAAACATTGAAATGGATTGTTCCTGAGGTGTTCATGGACACCACTCAAATAATTCCTTTTAGTTTTATATGTACAGGGAAGAATGTGAAAAGAAGAATTTGACTGACATGGACCACAGAGATGCATTCCTGTCAGACACTGAGGCCCACTGTTTGAAAGGATCAGGCATGACTTTGGTTCTGGTGACATTCTGGAGGGGCATGGTAGGCATTATTGCCACTGTTGGTGCCAGCAGAGCAGCAACAGGAGGACTTGCAGAGTGCTGAGAACAGGTGGTCATTTGATCATCATGCCAGACGGACAGTTCTCCTGATGCAGGTGGTTCGGTCAGCTTCTTGACCCCTATCTCCTCGGGGGTGCTTAACGAGGCAGGACTTTTCCGGTATTGGATAGGCTGGAAGGAACAGAAAGTATCTGGGGGATTGGCAGGCCATCCCTGCTGAGATGGGTCGGCTCCTCCGTTCCTTCCAGGTGGTAGTACAGCAGCGACCTGCAACCGGAGCATGTTGCCCAAGGGGTGAAGTCAATGTATCTTTGGGCAGATGACTCATAGCTCCTCTCTGTCTCGTACCCTGCAGTGGGCAAATACTGCGATTGTCCAGTACACAAGGCCTGTGTCCAGCACTGCAATAGGTCTCTTCCAGGGCAGTACCTCTCTTGACATAGCAATGCAGATGCGTAGCATACCAAATGGAAGTCTGGGACGTTTCTGTGTTTCAGATATTATATACACTTCTTATCGGCATTACAGCCAATCTGGTGACAGTGCCAGGCACAGGAGCCAATCCGAAGCACAACACAGCAGTCACATACCAAGTCACTGGGCAAGCCTGGACAATTCCTAGAAAACTAGCTAACTACAGCAATGATCTCTTTAGTGGTGGTCTTCAGGTGCATGAGGTGGGCATATCCTGCTGACTATGCCAAGTTTGTGGGCGGGGTAATCTGTGCCCATACACGTGGGGGTACCCTTCGCACACAGCACTCATCAATGCCCAGGACAGAGACTGCTGTCATGTGAAAAATCGAACGTTAAGGCAGTTTCCCGACTTAGAGATGAGCCTTCACTGTGTGCACTAAAAAAGTGCAGAGTTCCTCCTAAAAGCAACCCATGTCACTACACACTGTAACTGATATATGTTGCATTAGGAGGGTCGCGCTGAGCCTGTGCCCACTCCAGCAGTCCAGCGTACCTCTGTTACCTCATAGGTACATATAGTTACATAGTAGGTGAGGTTGAAAAAAGACACAAGTCCATCAAGTCCAACCTATGTGTGTGATTATATGTCAATATTACATTGTATATCCCTGTATGTTGCGTTCGTTCAGGTGCTTATCTAATCGTTTTTTGAAACTATCGATGCTCCCCGCTGAGACCACTGCCTGTGGAAGGGAATTCCACATCCTTGCCGCTCTTACAGTAAAGAACCCTCTAAGTAGTTTACGTTACTTGTTAAACTCCCTTCCGCAAAAAAGTTTTATCCCTATTGTGGGGTCACCAGTACGGTATTTATAAATTGAAATCATATCCCCTCTCAAGCGTCTCTTCTCCAGAGAGAATAAGTTCAGTGCTCGCAACCTTTCCTCATAACTAATATCCTCCAGACCCTTTATTAGCTTAGTTGCCCTTCTTTGTACTCGCTCCATTTCCAGTACATGCCAACGGACCTTATTTTGTACAGTAAACGTTTATGGGGAACTGTGTCAAATGCTTTTGCAAAATCCAGATAGACTACGTCTACAGGCCTTTCTTTATCTGGATGGCAACTCACCTCCTCATAGAAGGTTAATAGATTGGTTTGGCAAGAACGATTCTTCGTGAATCCATGCTGATTACTGCTAATGATACCATTCTCGTTACTAAAATCTTGTATATAGTCCCTTATCGTGCCCTCCAAGAGCTTGCATACTATTGATGTTAGGCTAACTGGTCTGTAATTCGCAGGGATGTATTTTGGGCCCTTTTTAAATATTGGTGCTACATTGGCTCTTCTCCAATCACCTGGTACCATTCCAGTCAGTAGACTGTCAGTAAAAATTAGGAACAATGGTCTGGCAATTACTTGACTGAGTTCCCTAAGTACCCTCAGACAGAAGCCATGTGGTCCCGGTGATTTATTAATGTTAAGTTTCCCAAGTCTAATTTTAATTCTGTCCTCTGTTAACCATGGAGGTGCTTCCTGTGATGTGTCATAAGGATAAACACTGAAGTTTTGGTTACTGAAGCCCCCCAATTCCCTCGCGAAGACTGAGGAGAAAAATAAATTCAATACCTTTGCCATCTCCCCATACTTTGTAACCAGATGTCTTTCCTTATTCTTTATGGGGCCAATATAGTCTGTCCTCCCTTTTTTACCGTTTACATACGTAAAGAATTTCTTGGGATTTTTTTTGCTCTCCTCCGCTATGTGTCTTTCGTGATCTATCTTAGCCGCCCTGATTGCACCCTTACATTTCTTGTTGAATTCTTTATAAAGTCTGAATGAGATGGTCCCTCAACCATGTATTTTTTGAAGGCCTTCTCCTTTGCTTTTATATGCATTTTTACATTGTTCACTCTTTTAAATTTATTACCGAATGGGATGCATTGGCTAATGCCCTTATTTAACATGCTTTGTTCCTAAGATTTTATCCCAATTCATGCCTTCTAACAAGGTTCGTAGTTTAGGGAAGTTGGCTCTTTTGAAATTCAGTGTTTTTGTATTCCCCTTATGTTTCCTATTTGTGTAATCTATACTGAAGCCAATTGACGTGTGATCGCTGTTTCCTAAATTGCCCCGTATTTCCACCTCACTCCCAGTAACAGAATGGGATCCTGTCGAACACAATGCGCAGACCTCATGCATGCACTTTGTAACCCTTCACTTCCCGTACCTCATGACTAGGCCAATGATGTCTGTAATGTGGGTTCGGATCCGGTTGCTGTTGGATGCTGACCACTATGGAGGGAGCCAATGACCCCCTCGCTACCGGAGGACCTGTCACCTTACCAGATACCACTCCTAGTGACTGGTTGCTTTGTGCCTTGAACTTGTACTCGGTTACTCCTAGCAACTACACTCCTGGCTGTAATACCCACCTTGCCTCCAGTGCTGTATCCTCCAACACTCTCTAATACAGCACCACTTATCTTTCTTGTTTAACACACATTCTGTGAGCCTAGACTGTCATGTACTGTCACTTCCTGGGTGTGCATCATCACACAGACCTTGGTTGATAGCATGGAGCTAACACATCATTATTGTGTCACCCACCAATGCCTAGAAGACTGCAGAAAAAAATGTCTATAACGTGATTTTGTTTAAGTGTTATGGGCTTCAGGGAGAGAATAAAACAGGATTTGACTTTGAGATGATGACCAGAACATCAAGTCTGTTGACTATATTTTCCCATTTTCTACACTCAAATGACTAATGATTGGCTGCCAGTGGTAACACCTCACATTTTGTACTCCATTTTTTTACAGGTGAAGCTTTGTATTATATGAATACTTGACTTTCATTCAACATTTTCAGAAGGCAACCTATCCATTTAGTACAAACTGGAAATTCTTGTACCAGTATGTAGTGGCGGCTGGTACTCAATATTTTGGGGGGTGCGGTAAACAAACCTCCCTCCCTCACTTTCACCTTCGCCACCTCCTAAAAATTTTGGAATATAGATTAACAAAGTTATAATGAAATTACAACACATACTGTATATATGTCTAAATCCATGGCCCCTAGAGTTTACACAGAACTTTTTATTCCTAACTCCAGTGAGTAAATGAAGGGAAAGTAAGTATGTGCAGGTAGTGAGGGGCACATTAAGCTCCCGTTCACATTGGCGTGATTTGACAGGTCAAATTGCATGTCAAATCGGAGTCTATTGCCGGAAATAGGAGCATCCCAATCGGTGTGACTTCGACTTTGCGGCGCAGCACTAATTTCCAAAAATAGATCCTGCACTACTTTTGGCGACTTCATAGGCGATTTCAATAGACATCTGTGCATTAACCCGCACAGATGTCTTTCAAGTTGCCCTCAAAGTCAGACTGAAATGCGGCTTGTAAAACGTGCGAGTTCAGATGAACTTGTACGATTTCAAAGCTGTGTTCATTATAAACGAGGGCTAAAGGAAGCCTGTTGCTTTTCCTGGCATGGAATGTGCAGTATTAGGCCCCTTTCACACGTGCGGATCCGTGTTGATCCAACCCGTGAACATCCGCTTGCTCAGCGGGGATTGCTCTGTTGATCCCCGCTGAGCCGGCGAATGACAGGGCGGTCCCCGCACACTGTGCAGGGACCGCCCTGTCAGATCTCCCCTCTCCCCTATGGGGGATCGGATGAACACGGACCGTCTGTCCATATTCATCGGATCCGCTCTGCAGACGGATAGAAAAATAGGATTTTCCTCCGTCTGTAGAATCGGACAATAGCAGGGCAGGATGATATCGGGTGTTAGCGGACACCCGCTATCCCGTAGGGATGCATGTATGTCCGTATTTCATCCGAAAACGGATGGTTGAAATACAGACATACGGTCCGCATGGTGAAAGGGGCCTAAGAGTTTGTGTACACAGGCATTTGTTAGCAGTGGAACAGTGGCAGCCTGTTCATTAGGGCCACCCGGGCCTTTATCCACAGGCCCCATCTATCCACAACCCACTCTATCCACGGCCGCCACCCCCTATTCATGCATTTAGCCCCTTTCAGGACGTTGGGCTCATGAATTACAGTGGAGGGGCTGTTTTTTGAAGCACCTGATTAGAGCCAGAGGCTCTAATAGGCTTCAAAATAGGGTGGGCTCGTGGCGCAGAGCATTGCACTACAAGCCCACCCAGGTGTTAGAACAGCGAATGAATATTTGCTATTGAAACCCTGATCCTCAATCCGGCCAATCAGAAGAGGGTCTGGGACCCGTTTTCTGACTGGCCAAAAAGGGAATAGTCCCATTTGGCTGTTAAGGAGGAGGGAGGAAACAGAAACCTCCGTGATGCCCATGGAGAGCATGGGAAGCTGCTGCTGAGCAGGGGAAGCTGCCAGTGAAGCCCAAAGATGGGGGTAAGTGCTCCGGACCCGACTGACCGGGGGGGTGGAACTGTTTGCCGCCCCTCCCAAAAAAAGTACCACTGGTTGCCACTGCATCAGAAAAGCTTCTCTTCCCAAGTCACTGTGATTGCTAAAGCAGCCAGATGCAGCTCAGAAAGAAGTCATAGGCGCCTTTGAAGGAACCAATATGGAACTTAGAAACTTCTCAAACACCAGCTAAATGTACCTGAAAGTAAACTGCATTTACCCTAAATCATGAAACAGGGTTACTTATAAAAATAGAAATAAGATATACCTTTGCTCAAATCCCAATAGCTTATACATACAGGTTGAATATATAACCCATCACACAGATCTGAACCAGTAGCTCTCCTATCTGCCCCATATTGGCACTATATCCACTGGAGCATTTGCATTTTGCAGAGCAGAGTAGCAACTGACCAGAGAGGAATTACTTTGATGCAGTTGTCCAGCTTAAACATGTATTGCAATGTATGCAAACTAAAAATCCCTGTTTTTGTGCAGTAAGTTTGTAAGAAAGAATGCATAGCAGTGTGCAAAGAGTTCATTTAGAATTTTTACTTATAAGAATAGGATTAGGTGTGAATGAAAGGGCATCTTCATGTCTGCAGCAGTGCAATTCCCAAATATAGCCCTGGAGCTATGTTTTTAAATCATTCCAAATATGCGGAATAATAGATATAATTTACCATCAGGATCTTTTTTTAAATATGTATATTTTACATAAGGGGTCAGCAACCTAAGGCACAGATATCACATTGGGCACGCAAAGCCATTTTCGGTGCCACCCATAAGATTGATAGTGTCATGTCTATAAAGCATTTGATATTTCTCATTAAAAAATAACTGTAATAAGTTTTATTAAATATTATCTAGTCTATAGTATTGTGAGTTTAAAAAATACACTCGCGCCACATGTGCAAATATGGTGCAGCTGCTGTCCCAAACCAATTAGGTTGAACAATGCTTGCATGTGAAAATTAATTCACCATACGACTCTAAACTAAAAACAAAAACAAAAAAATTTAAAGTCCAAGTGATAAAAGTACTCAGTCCTAACAAGGTGTAATAGCGTTCAAAGTGGAAAGTCCTTATAGCATATAAAATTGTGCCGTGCTGTGTCTGCAACAGCAACAATCACTTGGTGTCACCAAATCACCACGTGTGAAGTAAAGGTCCCCACTCACTGGATGGAGTTGACCCTCTTATTATATAACAAAAGGAGTCAAATATTGTTTAGATGGTCGCCCGTGACCAAGGAATATCCTCTGGCCACTCTCCGGGGTTTTGAAGAAGCAATGCATGTTTGAAACATTGTCACCCCTTGGTCCGTTGTTTTAGTCCTGGTGGCAGTCTTTCAATTTTTTCTGGACTCCCAGGTTGTGGCCAATACAAGCGCGATTGACTCACTGCCGCTGGCATACGAGCCCATTCCGTCCAGTAAGAGTACATATCCAAATTCTTTGGTGGAGGACACACTATCCCTGGCGTTTCAACGGCCAGTCACTTGTTTCCATTTTTACAAGTGTCTCCTCAAGAGTGGATCCTGAGCCCTTTACATCTATGAACACTTGTTTTAATTAGCTCACTACAGTGGTGAATTCACGTTTACACTAGTTCATAGTCACTAGACTGTATTTATATCATTTTCACAGTATATATCATTTTTATTTTCTGTGTCCCTTTTTACATTTAATGCTGTTTCTTTGATGGTTTTCTAGCGCTACACTGTGTTTTGACATATTTCTTTGACTTTGTTTTAGTGTTAGCAGCTTTGCACATGATTGGTTTAGCGCAGTAAATTCCCAGACCCCTGATATACATTATAGGCATTTGCTCCATGTTTTAAGTATGACTGTGCAGAGCACTTCTCTCTCTTGTCATCAGTCCCATGTGCACAGTGTAGTGCAGGCTCATCCACTTAGTGCAGCAGAGGTCAGTCCTCCTCTATAGGACTGCAGATTGGAAAGACCAACCCTCTGCCTTCCACACCCTTCACATCCTCCTGCAGTACCAGCAAAATCTGCTGAACTACCAGCATGGGCTGACTTCTCACATGGAAGAATAAACTCCGCCATAATCCGCCACTGAATGTACTTCTATTTCCAAATAATCTGCAAGAAAGGAGCTTTCCAAATAAATGCATTGTGATCCATATGTATATTGTATTAAAATGGTCAGAACTGATATTTAATATTTCTAAATTCATCTATCTATCTATCTATCTATCTATCTATCTATCTATCTATCTATCTATCTATCTATCATCGATCTCCCATTATCTATCTATCTACATTGCGCTCCTTCTCCTATTATTTATCTATTTATCTTACCATCCATCCCCTATCTATCTATCTATCTATCTATCTATCTATCTATCTATCTATCTATCTATCTATCTATCTATCTATCTATCTATCATTTACCTATCTATTTACTATCTATGTATCTACATTGCCCTCCTTCCCCTATTATTTATCTTACCTTCCACCTCCTATTATCTATCTGCCTGCCTGCCTGTCTGTCTATCTATCTATCTATCTATCTATCTATCTATCTATCTATCTATCTATCTATCTATCTATCTATCTATCTATCTATCTATCTATCTATTTACTTATCTATCCTTTTGTCCATCTCTCCATTTACCATCTTTCATCATTTCTATTATCTGGCTACACAGCTAAATTTACAAACATAATGCATCATACAGAAATCTTGTGATGTGCAACACTTTCAACCATCAACAACATAGTAGAAAATACACTATTGAACACATATCTGTATAAAAACATTGCTACAACTTTTTTTTTTCTTGGTTGCAGTGAATAAACCAGAAATGTCCAGAATGAGCATGTGCTGGTTCAGCAGTGACAGAGTTAAAAAGAGGGTGTGTGTGCTGTGACTTTTTCTGCAGATCTGTATTTTTCTGGGGAGAGGCTTTGTGTTATTAATAAATAAATACAATGTATAAATAAAAGAATGTAACATCTTGCTTGTATTAGAGCAGACTATTATTGTAGCTTTGTTTGTTTTGCCCATGCATGTTGTTCGATTCAGAGAAGTATTGGCACTGTGTGTCCAGGGCGTTTCCTGTGTCCTGGTGCCTGCAGAGCCCCAGGATGACATGATGGATCCCTTTGTATGGGATGGGATAGGTGGATGCTGATGGGGCTGCAGTGAGTGTGTCTGGAGAGGGGGGCGTGTCCTGATGTCAAGCAGAGCAGGGGGTGTATATAAAGTGATGGTGGGTGTCTGCAGTGTGCATTGTGTGCAGAGGGGAAGCAGGACGGTGCAGTAAGTTCAGCCATCACCAGCAGCATCCCACAACCACCTGCAAGGTCCAGCCATGACTTCCAGGGATTTCTACCCTTCATCCTACAAGAAGATCTTTGGAGATTCTCCCAGGTCCTCCAGCTACCTGTATACATCTAGCTCCAGGTCCCCCCAGACCTACAAGCCCAGAGACACCTATTCCAGCAGCATCTCTTCTTATAGGAAGATCAGCAGCAGGTCCCCAGCCAGCCACCTGTCCTCCATCCCTCAAGATCACTACGACTTGTCCCAATCCACCGCCCTCAGCAACGAGCTGAAGATCGTCAGGACTAATGAGAAGGAGCAGCTGCAGGGTCTCAATGACCGCTTTGTCACCTACATTGAGAAGGTCCACCACCTGGAGCAGCAGAACAAGTTGCTGGAGGCAGAGGTGACCTTGCTGAGGCAGAAGCAGTCAGAACCGTCCAGGCTCAGCCAGGTCTTTGAGCAGGAGATCAGGGAGCTGAGATCCAGGCTGGAGGAACAACTCAATGAGAAGGATCAGGCTCAGCTGGACTGCCAGCAGCTGGAGAACCTTGCCCATCAGCTGCAGGAGAAGCTGGCACAGGAGACAACCAAGAGGCAAGAAGCGGAGGAGGCCATGAAGGACTTCAGGAAGGATGTGGACCAAGCCACCCTGGACCGCCTGCAGCTGGAGAAGAAAGTGGAGTCCCTCCTGGATGAGTTGGCTTTCTTGAGGAAGGTCCATGAAGAAGAAGTGGCCGAGCTTCAGAGTGCTGTGACAGAGGCGCAGGTGGGTCCTTGGGGAAGGGCAGGAGGTGCCAGGAAGGGCGGTGGCTCCTGCAAGGATGGGAGGAGGGGAGAGCATCAGCATCTGTGTGATGAAGATCCATAAGAGGGCACTCCTTCTGAGTGATTCAAGTGGTTTAAGCTCAACACACAGGTTGCAGTCTAATTGTACAATCTCTTTTATTTCTACCAATACCTATGTGGTGCAAGAGCCTAACTGATTGGATAGTTTGGGTTTGTCCTCATATAACATGTTTTGGTAAATATAAAGTTGATTGTATGGAGATTGTACAGTCATATTCATTTTTGTAAGGTGTTTGGTGACCCGTAGTTGTGCCTCTGCTTTAAACCTTTATTTTTCTGCGTTACATTAATATTATCTGGACTTTTTAATGATGGACTCTAGGAAACTTGAAAATTCTGCAGTGGGCTGCACCGCTATACTGCAGGGGTTAATTGCTCCTTTAGGTCTAGGGGACATGGAAAAGATTTACCAACCAGATCCTCCATAATGCTAGATGGGTTCCCACAGCATCTTTTCTTCCATTCTTATGTGGTCTAAGGTCCTGATGTCATCAAGACTGATGCAGGGTCCACTCCAAAATACAGTCCACTGCTGGAATATGGGGGCACCGTCTACCATGGAGTGGATGATTCGGTTAGTAAATTTATTTTACTCTCCCCTAGACCAAACAAGTAGTTAACTCTTGCATTGGGGGCACATCCTCACTACTAATTTTCAGATTTCCTGGAGTTGGGCTTTCGTTCTGCATATTATTTGTTTCTATAGTCTTGAAGGGGTTACCTACATATGTTGAACATGTCTTCTAGGGACACATAGGCACCCTCATATGTTATATAATATCTCTTCAGATTTTACCGACTTCGGCTTTACATTTTTTTTTTTTATTAATATTTAAAATGTACAGAATGATTGTATTTGTAGTGGAGAGCCTGGTGCTGCTCTATCTTTGAAGATAGTCAAAGTAATATACACAGATTCAGCAGTAAGGTCCCCCTGAAAAATATTTTAAAAATGTATTATACAGGATTTATATAGTGCCAACATTTTGTGCAGTGCTTTACAAAATAAAAGGAGACAGAATACTTACAATAAAATTCAATGCAAAAGAATCAGCTTGTTAGAGTTTACAAACTAAAAGGGAGGGGCAAATGACACAGAAGATAATGAGCTGACGATAATGATAAAAGATAATGGAATGGGCTGATGGGGAAAAAAAGTACAGTTTATTAGATGGAGGTTGGATAGTTTAGATAGGCAGATAATAAAAAAAATAGCTAATACTCTATACTTGTATCTGTATGCAGAACATGGTAAAACTAAACAGGTTATGCTGAGTTGGGCTAGAAAGGAAAAAAAGCCACATTGGTCAAAAACCCTTGCTCCATAGAAGCCATGGTTTCCATACATTACACCAATAATGTTCAACAAGTCCTGAAACATTTTTATTCAGCTTGTAATAAATGACAGTTTAATATTAGTCTGTATCTGTACTGTAGACCAGCGGGTGTTCCATTTGCCCCAGGAGCAAATAAGGAATACTTTGCATGCTCCACTCACTACCCTAAAATGAGGAATTGACCAAAATGAAGATGCCTTCCCTTTTAAGAAGGTTCTACTGAACTTACTCTAAGATAAACTTAAAGACGCAATTGAGTAAATATAGAATGACATGTTGGTTTTTATTGCACATATGTGAAATATGTAGAATGGAATATTGTATACAAACTGCATGTGGTTAATACATTTAATGATAAAAATTAGCATATAAATTACTTTTTTTTCTTAATTAACATCTCTATGTATATTTTTCTGCAAATTTACAAGTAGACCAAGTTGTCCAGTGACAAAAAAGTGACAGTAACAAGGTTTGGGGCAAGCTACAACATTGCGGTGCTAACAAGAGGTGCTAACAACATCCAGCTTTCATTTACATGGTTCAAATCATCTCCTAAAAATAATAATAATAAAAACTGTCGATATACCAGTTCAAGCACGCAGGGGGTAATGGTTCTTTAATTCTGCATGTCATTTGCTCCTACAGCCCTAAAAAGGGTTACCCACATATGCTGAACATTAGTGGGGAGTGGCACTCTAAAACAGCCACATAAGGGAAGTCTTCTAGAGACACATAGGCACCACCCCATATAGTTATATAATATCTCTGCAGATACCCTGGAGCAGATCGTACATGTGTACGGCTATTAAATATGGTAGCAAATGAGAATGCAATGTGAACTTTTCATTGACAGAAGTAGAATTAGTTGCATATCAAAGTGTTAAAACGATCTTAATAACATTTACTGGTATACTGCATATTTTCCCACCACCTCCTTGTTGCAGTAGGTAGGTTTTGCATTGCCTTGGTGAGATCTACTAGCCATACTTCCATTGGTAAAGGCAGTTAACGCTGGCTCAGGTTTGTGAGATTTTATTGAATTGCATTGCTGGATAAAGCTGAGAGTAACCCATTGGGAGAGGCTGACTGCAATGTCTATCGATTGGACTATTGGACAGGGAGCAAGAAAAATACTGCTAAGTAATCACTGACAGTATTCCTTCTAGAAATTTCTCTCAGTAAGGTGGGATAAAGGAGAATTTAGATAGTTTCATAGTTGTCCACAAGGGGACAAGGAGTCTTCATTTGAATTTATTGTAATGGAATTATTACCAGGAATAGACAAAATAACCAAAATAACCTTGTGTCATGGGTTAACTTTGCTCTATACACTACAGAGGAGTGGTTCTGCTGGTGTTCCTGCCTTTGTCCCTTCTTCCTGCACACCCCAAGGACCGCTGAGCCCATGCTCAATTGCCACTTCTACAACCTGCAGGAGATTCCAGCATCCCCATTATGGGTACTGGTCAGGTATGGGAGGTGTGATCCTACAGACGCGCCCTATTGCATCTGTCAGCCAATAAGCACCAATAGCAGTGTGGTCAGATGTATGCTGCTGTATTATGCGATCAATATAGTAGTTGTAGATGCAGACCTATCAGGTGCTGCGGATTATGGAAAAATGGCACTTGAAAGACATTGACCAGGGCATCAATGTGATTGATGGAGGAGGTTTTAGAAATCATCTAGAGCAGCAATTAAGCAAGAACTGAAAACAGGCTTTTACAGTCAGTACCGGGACAAAGTGATCTAGAGCCCAGGGCGAATATGCCAAATTGCCAAGCTGTGCCAACCCCCCCCCCCCCCCCCCAAGATGTATGAGCATTATGCGTCAGCAAATATCCCCTAACAATAAATGAGCACTAATCTGCATGCTTAACCCCTAAGGAAAAATTCCCCGTCCTCCCAGTACAAATCTGTCCCCTGCTGAAATCCCCCTCCTCCCCCAAATCCCCCCAGCACAAATGCCCCCCCCCCCCAAATAAATCACCCCTCTTAACATAAATCCTCTACCCATAAAATTTCCCTTCTGAGTACACATCTCCCTCTCCCAGGCACAAATTCCCTCCTCTTACCACAAATCTTCTTCCCCCTCCTCCCCATCCCTCCTCCCAAGACAAATCCCTCTAAATCAGCACTCTTAGCACCCCCCCTTCCCCAAGTTTCCCTCCTAGAACAATACTTACCCCCTGCTGCCCCCCAAATTCCCCCTTTCAACACAAATCCCCTCTCCCCCAATGTCCTTGCAGGCCCCCCCCCCCCCACATGATACCACAGTGCCCAAGAAAGACCCCCCTCCTGCCCCCCCTTGTTCCGGCCCTGTTTGCCGTACTTGTGAGCGTTCAGTACACATGTTTGGAAATCTTGGTGATCCAACAATTGAACCTTAATTAAATGTGTGCTGGAAAAAAATGGGGATAAACTGTCACAATACAGTATTCACCAAAGGATGTAATTTTGTAGCATACATACATTGAGATAATCTTCAGGAGAGAAGGACTGCATGAGTTAGAAAGAATCTCAGGTGCTAACTGCTAAGTGATCATCATCCAGTGCTCCGTAGATGTTAGATCTTTGGGTGAATACGCCAAAGATATGGTCTATGGGATCATTGGGGGCTCCAGGCTTCATAGGTCTGAGCGCTTCTATGGGGTTATTTAGGGCTCAAGGCTTGCTGTTGTGGGGTCATTAAGGGCTCCATAAGTCTGGTTGTTTTTTCATGTTACAGCGGCTATATGCGCACCCTTTGTCATTAATATTTTTCCAAAAATAAGTTAAAACTACACTTATCCTTTAATGAAAATCAGATTTAGAATTTTATATCTTGAACAATGTCTGCTGGTCCCATGAAGTCTTGAAACATATTCTGGTGTAACCAAAATGTTGTTTATATTTCTTTCCTAAAAGCCAGCATGTATGTTGGTTGTATTTGCCTCCCAAAGGAAACCTATTACACAGCGAAATACTTCTGTGTTCAGACTTAGATGGTAGCTACCATTGCTGGACACCTGCAATGCCTTTTAATTTTTTAGGATGGTGACATCATGGCACTGGATAGATTTAACTTCATAGATAACTGGTATAGAATCCAATTATGTCCTCTTTGTGATACTACTTGCATAAACTTACCTTGCAGTGATTCCTTTCAAGCATAGAATAAAATATGAAACCACATTGATCACAGATTACCAGTAATGGCCATGATGCCAGGAGAAAATGCCTTTATGGAATGTGTTACTATGAGTAGTGAAGTAGGTATACCATAACAAGTTACATGTAAAGATGACGGTGGTCCTGCAAGTTAGGAGTCCACTGCAGATATGGATGTGTATTGATCAGTTATTTAAAATGGGGTGTATTGATAGCGATAGGACAAAAATCATAGACATTAGATGCTGAGATTTTCCAGTGTGCAGGGAAATTTCATGAATGCAGTCCAGTCAAACAAGAATTTAATGTGTATGGAAAGTCAGAGCGAGGAAGGGTTAGAACCCCACTCAGTTTGCTGTCTGACTTTGTATCTGCATCCATACTGTTGTGAAGATCTACATTTTTGAGCTGTCACCAAAATAGGATTAGATAGGAAATCCACATAAAGAAGCAATTTCTCCTTGCTTTGGATAGATTTCCTACAGCTTAGGAAATGAGGAGGGATCTCTCCAATGGGACATAAATGGCCATTTACACCATTCCTTACTCTTAATAATGAAAACAAAGTCTTGTATTTAAATCTACTTTAGAGAAAACAACATATACATATGTTGGAATTTAAACTTGTGGCACAGTAGAACGTAATGAATATGGGTGGCTCACAGATTGAGTGTAGGAAATAGTGTCCTAGTTGTGAATACTTTCAACTAATGTGCAGGTATCAGTCAGTTCTATCCAGTTATTTCTATTGTTCAGCTAATATTGTTATTATTATTATACAGGATTTTTATATTGGCAACAATAGACTTGAGATGACAATTTCCCTGTCTGGGATCCGGGGACGATGGTGGATGCCTGTAGGTGGGCTGCTTTGCTGGTGTTAGGGGAAACAAGCAGTTGTACGGATTAGGCCAAATGTGGACCTATGCAAAGTAGCAACACTAGTAGCCAACACCCATCCACATCTTCTGTATGTACTTATAATTATTGCAACAGGTACAAATAGGCCACTGAATTTGCATTGTCTGTACTGGGATGGCCCATGTGTACATCTTTGATCAGTTGTGCCATCCCCCTGGTTTAGTGCAGGAGCCAAAAGTTTGTAGCTGGGCCCCCTTGGCATCTACCAGGCCTCAGTCTGGGTTGATTTGTGGACGGTCTGGCTCTGCCTTCCCCTCTCTATTGCCATAAATATGTATGACTGGAAGAGCCATTTACAGTATAGGAGGAGCACTTTGTAGGCTGCTTATCCTGAGATTGGTTGAATCATTACCATGTGAACAATCACCTTCCCAAGTGTATGGAAAGTACCTACAGATATACAAGGATGTTTGCAAAATCTGGACAGTTATGGTCAGACGGGTCAATGTTGGGGACCTTTACCAGACATTGTCTTGCTGAGCATTCACAGAGATGTTTTTTTCTGGCTAATTGCAAGTGTTCCCAGTCCCCCCTTCTCCCCCGAATTAGACATGCATGGCTGGGCACCCACCATTCATGGTCTGTAAGCAAACCAAGCCATTTCTTTAAAAACTAATATAAGTTAAATTACATTTTAACGGTTTATTGACCCTATAGATTCTTTCCTGTTGATATATTGATAGCCAGTTTGTATGTTAACCCACACCCAGAAAGTGATATGACCAACATCTCTCTGATTGAGATTATTCATCTTCTTTCAGATTAGGGGCCAGTTCACACCACAATAATGCACTCCAGATACGTTCCTGGTGAGTTTTTGCTTACAGTTAACACCACCCGCAGTTCCGGTGCATTTTTGATACGTTTTTCTGTGTTCCAGTACAGCTCTGTGCAGAAAAAATGCAGCATGTTCTACTTTTCTGCACCAGAAACTGATTGGTGTGCACTAGGGCCATTGGAATACATGGAAAACACTGTGCATGAAGTTTTCATGCAGAAAAACACGCACTAGACTGCATCTGGTGTGAACTAGCACTAAAAAGAAAAAAAAAATGTAAACCTTTTTTGTTTCTAAAATAAGATGCAATTGGTATGAAAACCTTTTCTTCACTCAACGATTGATTGGTTCCTTGGGTGCTCTTAAAGGCTTTATGGATTGTTATTGATTCCAGAGACAAGAACAAGCTGTGTTGTCCTTCAAATGAAACTAGTTGTGTGAAGGAAATCCTGGTCCCCAGTAATTACTTAAATCAGCATTAAACCCAAAAGCAAAACATTTTTTTTATTTTGCAGCTTACCGAATCTTAGATGTGATGGCTGTACTTTTTTCATTTCAGGCTTTCTTCTATTTTCATCTGGTGATCCAGCCAGCAAGTCAAACCATTTACCACTGATGGGTGCTTAACCACTAGGTGCAGACAGTACGCAAATATGCGTCGTCTCTGCGGGTGGGCCTTAGCGCCGAGATGCCACATATTTGTTTACCAATTAGCTGACACAGATGTGCCGAGAGCGCGTGCCCTGCACGCTCCCGCCACAGTTACCAGCGGCTAACAGAAATCTCCCGATCACTTCTTGCGATCGGGAGTTTTCTGATCATGTGATCGCCATGACAGCCAATCACGGCGATGATTATAAACCTCGCCCTGATTTCCAGCATCTGAAACCTCTTAAAGGGCCGGGAGGCGCCAACGCAAAGGGGTTACAGTGATCAGCTTTTATTGATTCACTTAAAGACCAAGCCTTTTCTGGCATTTTTTGTTTACAATTTTAAATCATTTTTTTTGCTAGAAAATTACTTATAACCCTTAAACACTATAAAAAATCTTTTAGCTGACACCGTACGGAATAAAATGGTGATCGTTGCAATTTTTTATGTCGCATGGTATTTGCTCAGCGGTTTTTCAAACACAATTTTTTTGGAAAAAATACACTTAAATGATTAAAAAAAAAAAAAAAACACTATATATACCCCAATTTTTTTGTAAAAAATGAAAGATGATGTTACGCTGAGTAAATAGATACCAAACATGTCACCCTTTAAAATGGCACACACTCGTGGAATTGCGACAAATTACGGTACTCAAAAATCTCCATAGGCAAAATGTTTACATGTTACTTGTTACAGAAGAGGTCTAGTGCTAGAATTATTGCTCTCGCTCGCAGTGATACCTCACATGAGTGGTGTGAACACCATTTACATATGCGTTCACTTCTGCGTGCGAACACAGGGATGGGGGGGCTTTAAATTTTTTTTTTTCTTATTTTCTTTTTTTTTTTCACTTTGTCCCTTTAATTATTATTTTTTTGATCACTTTTATTCCTATTACAAGGAATGTAAACATATCTTGTAATATAAATAAGGATGACATGTCCTCTTTATGGAGAGACTTGGGGTAAACAAAAAAAAAATACATTCATTTAATCTTTTGCTTTAAAAAAAAAAATAGTTTGCTTCCACCCTGGACTGGAAGTGGCGTCATGACATCGCTCTGGTCCTCCAAGGCCATAGAGGCAATCAAAGATGATCTAGTCTTTTATCGCCTCTGTGACCATCCAGGTGCACCATTTTGGGCGCGCCAGTAAAAATGGTAAGCCCAAGAAACTTCGGCGAGTGGCCACTTCTGGAAGTTCAAATGAGCGCTCGGACCACTTTCACAAAAGAGCCAACCGCCAGCTGAAAAAAAAAAAAAAATACCGGTGTTATGGCTGATAGCCTCAACAATAACCCCAGTAAACCACTTGCAAACCGCAACGTATATATACAGGGGTGCTTAAAATTATCAGCTTTTATTTATTCATGGGGAAAAAGCCAAAGAAATCTAATGCAGCCACCACATCTAGTGATTGGTAAGCTGCAAAAAAAATAACATTTTTGGTTTTGGGTTTAATACCACTTGCATTAAAGCAGAGTTCCACCCAAAAATGGAACTTCCGCTCATTGTACTCCTTCCCCCCTCTGGTGCCACATTTGGCACCTTTCGGGGGGGGGGGGGGATACCCGTCTTTCACAGGTATGCTGTCCCCACTTCCAGGAGCCTCAGCCGCGGGTATTGACGTCACCGCGGGACCCCCTCCTCCTTCCCCGGCCGCAGGGCCAGTAGGAGAGAGGAGTGGTGCCTTGCGCATGCGCAGCAGGGCTCCCGGAGTGCAATGGAGGCGGCATGCACCTGACAGCTGATGGAAACATGAGCTGCGATGCCGACATCGCTGGACTCCAGGACAGGTAAGTGTCCGATTATTAAAAGTCAGCAGCTGCAGTATGTGCAGCTGCTGGCTTTTAATTTTTGCAGTGGTGGGCGGACCTCCGCTTTAATTCCACTTGAAGACAATAAACAAGTAAACAACTTGTAGATAGATATATAGATATGTTAGTGATCAGACAAACCTCGCTTGCAGTTTAGGGGCACAAATCTAAAATATAACAGGTAGAAAGCCAACAGGAAAAGGTAAAATGTATTATTTTGGGTGCCTTAGATACACAGCAGGTATTATATGAAATAGTACATGTATACGTACACTATATTGTCAAAAGTATTGGGACGCCTGACTTTACACGCACATGAACTTTAATTGCATCCCAGTCTTAGTCTGTAGGTTCAATATTGAGTTGGCCCACCCTTTGTAGCTATAACAGCTTCAACTCTTCTGGGAAGGCTGTCCACAAGGTTTAGGAGTGTGTCTATGGGAATGTTTGATCATTCTTCCAGAAGCGCATTTGTGAGGTCAGGCACTGATGTTGGACGAGAAGGCCTGGCTTGCAGTCTCCACTCTAATTCATCCTAAAGGTGTTCTATTGGGTTGAGGTCAGGACTCTGTGCAGGCCAGTCAAGTTCCTCCACCCCAAACTCACTCATCCATGTCTTTATGAACCTTGCTTTGTGCACTGGTCCAAATCATTTGGTGGAGGGGAGATTATGGTGTGGGGTTGTTTTTCAGGGCTTGGACTTGGCCCCTTCGTTCCAGTGAAGGGAACTCTTAAGGCATCAGCATACCAAGACATTTTGGACAATTTTATGCTCCCAACTTTGTGGGAACAGTTTGGGGATGGCCTCTTACTGTTCCAACATGACTGCGCATCAGTGAACAAAGCAAGGTCCATAAAGTCATGGATGAGCGAGTTTGGGTTGGAGGAACTTGACTGGCCTGCACAGAGTCCTGACCTCTAACTGATAGAACACCGTTGGGATGAATTAGAGCGGAGACTGCGAGCCAGGCCTTCTCGTCCACATCAGTGCCTGACCTTACAAATACACTGCTGGAAGAATGGTCAAACATTCCCATAGACACACTCCTAAACCTTGTGGACAGCCTTCCTAGAAGAGTTGAAGCTGTTATAGCTGCAAAGGGTGGGCAAACTCAATATTGAACCCTACAGACTAAGACTGGGATGTCATTAAAGTTCATGTGTGTAAAGGCAGGCGTCCCAATACTTTTGATAATATAGTGTATATTTATTATGACAATTGCCTGATCCAGCCATTATTGGTGATGACTTCCTGTCTAAGTGACCCCCAAAACCATCTAGCCACTGGTTTGAAAACCTGTTTTGATCACTGCCCCACTACTGAGCCCACATTCACCTCCTCCTCTATTCATTGATGCTATTTAGAAACTTAATGGGATATCATGCGTTCATAGGGCGCTGTGCCAAGTGTTTGTTTGCATGATGAACTGCCCTCTGCAGGTCCGATGGTTGCATGGCAGTTCACGTGACGGGTTTCCTGATAGCAACAAGAAACAGTAGACCATGCATGGGTACTATTTGCTAAAATGGCCAATCGCAGTCTCTGCCAGGAGGCTTGTGTGACAGAGTGACAGCGCAGGGGCACATTTGGGAGAGTGGGATAGAGTGTTGTCACCCTATACAGGAAGAGCCAGAACAAGGACCTTCATGGCAGGATCACCAGATATCAATGAACGCAGATCTAGAAATGCTGACAAATACGTTTGAAGAGACATGAACATGCTAAAGCCTAGAACACACGTCCGAATGTCAGGCGGCATCGGCCGGTTCAGTAGAATCTGATCGACATTTGGCCCGTGTCTATTGCAGCCGGTCCAACAGAATCCAATGATTTGCCCTGTCTCTGTCAAAGGGGCATGAGTGAAAAAGGACTGCTGATTAGTTCCCGATCAGCAATCGCTGCCAATGGCTGAGTGCGCTGACCGGAGAGTTCTGGGGGGGGCTGTCAGAACACAATAGAACAGCAGGGGACATTGCTGTACTAACATTGGATTGTTAGTACAGAGTCTCTGACCTGAGCTGTCAACTGTCACTGAACCAGTGGGTTAAACAGAGAAAAAAGTAGTGTGTACCAGGCTTTAGGTTTACATGAGATTTTAGTGATTGTGTACTTCATACCTCCTGCTCCTTTTGAGGTGGGAATGAGGGACACCTATCAGCAAAAGTATGCAGGAATAGGACACACCCCCTGGCCACACCCCCTTAAAGGAGAATTGTACAAAAAACAAGTGCTTTTTTTACCACTTCTATTCCTTTATATTGGCTTTTGGAATTTACAAATGCAGCATTTTAGAAATCAGATGAAAGGTTTATCACTGGAAAACACTTTTTGATAGATAAAAAATGCATTTTTATATACATCTCTATAGATCAGACCAAAATGAGGGACAAATGAGGAGGAATGAGGGACAGAGGGATATTGCTTCAAATCAGGGACAGTTGGGAGCTATGTACTTGCAATTCTTAATATTAAGGAAGTCACGATCCTCAGTCGTGGGTTCCTCAGTCGTGGGCTGTATGGACAATGACACCATTTGCAGTGAAGCCAAATATGTTCATCTTTTCTGCTCAGAACTGGCATTCGGCCCCATTACATGACGGACAGATCTGACCTATATATGCATTATAGAATCCCAAGACCATTTTTGATCTCTGGATTAGCCATCTGTTATTCTCATGCACTTCGCAATTCCTGATTGTATTTTTTCTTCGCCATCTCTTCTATTCATCCGAGGCCGATCATTAGGTGCAGCAGTATATGGAAATTAAGAGTGAAAGTTGTATCTGGATATTACTTCCATTTTTAGGTTTTATTAACACTATAAATTCTTTCTGGCTTTGCGCACTGTGGTGTTGCTGAGATCGCTCTGCAGATAAAAACGCTTCTTCTGGGAGATGAATCATAATAAGATTTCTAAAGATCGCAGCGTCCAGGCCGCATTTTATTCCCTCAATCCCCTGAGTCCAGCTGTTCTTTTAAAGCACTTGTCTTACCCACAATACCCCGGGACACCTCTGGGATTTACTGTCAGCTGTTCCTGGGTTAACACCTTCCTTGCTAAGTCTGATGAAGGTCAAGCTAGGACAATGTGATGGATTTTCTTTCTGCCAGATTCATGTTCTTTAGGTCATTACTCATAAGTGAATTTTTTTTTTTCTAAATCTAGTATAATGTATTCATATCTATATGTAGTATTGATCAGGTCACCAGCACTAAGAATGCAGATATTTGTCCAATAAAGAAGCCTTCCACCTTAACGTAAGGAAAGTCCTTTGTTCCTGTAAGAGACAGGTATTGGGTATAATAAAACTGAATTTAATGCAGTTGTATATTCCTTTAAAAAATAATCAAATGTATACTATATTACTAAAAGTATTGGGACGCCTGCCTTTACACGCACGCAAAGGCATCCCGGTCTTAGGGTCCTTACACACATGCGGACCGTTCAGGGTCGTCTGAACAGACGCTCCATGCATCTCTATAGAGCAACTGACATAAGCGTTGACATGTCCGCTGACCTCCGCTCCGCTAAATCCAGACGGATGGAAACCCTATTTTCCATCCGTCTTGGGGAACGGATCAGATGAAAATGGACAAGCGGATCTGTTTTCATCCAATCCCCCATAGAGTACAGCCGGGCTCTGATAGGTCCATCTCTGCACAGTGAGCAGAGACGGACCTGTCATCCGCTGGCCCAGGGGGGATCAACGGATCGATCCCTGCTGAGCAAGCGGAGTCCGTAAAAACGGACATCAATGTGTGAAAGAGCCCTTAATCCGTAGGGTTCAATATTGAGTTGTTCCACCCTTTGCAGCCATAACGGCTTCAACTCTTCTGGGAAGGCTGTCCACAAGGTTTAGGAGTGTGTCTATGGGAATGTTTGACCATTCTTTGTTCAGAAGTGCATTTGTGAGGTCAGACACTGATGTTAGATGAAAAGGCCTGGCTTGTAGTCTCCCAAAGGTGTTCTATCGGGTTCAGTTCCAGCACATCCTTCCTGAAGACTGGTGCCCAGAACTGGATAGCATACTCCAAATGCAGCCATACCAGAGACTTGTAGAGCGGGAGAATTATCAATTTAGCTCTAGAGTAAATCCCCTTTTTAATGCATGCCAATATTCTGTTGGCCTTGCTTGCAGCAGCTTGGCATTGCATGCCATTGCTCAGCTTGTCATCTACTAGGACCCCCAGGTCATTTTCCATCCTGGATTCCCCCAGAGGTTTTCCCCCTAGTCAGTAATTTGCATTCATATTTTTAGCACCCAAATGCATTACTTTACATTTTTAACAATTAACCTCATTTGCCATGTAGTTGCCCGCCCCATTATTTTATTTAGTTCTTCTTGTAAGGTTTCCATATCCTGCACTGAAGTTATTTCCCTGCTTAGCTTTGTATCATCCGCAAATACTGAGATTGAGCTGTTTATCCCATCCTCCAGATCCTTTACAAATAAATTAAACAGAATTGCTCCCAGGAGATTCCCATAGACACACTCCTAAACCTTGTGGACAGCCTTCCCAGAAGAGTTGAAGCTGTTATAGCTGTAAAGGGTGGGGCAACTTGATATTAAACTCTACAGACTAAGACTGGGATGCCATTAAAGCTCACGTGTGTCTAAAGCAGTGTTTCTCAACTCCAGTCCTCAAGGCGCCCAAGCAGGTCATGTTTTCAGGATTTCCCTCAGATGAAACGGCTGTGGTAATTACTAAGGCAGTGAAAGTGATCAAATCACCTGTGGAAAATAATGGAAAGCCTGAAAACATGACCTGTTGGGACGCCTTGAGGACTGCAGTTGAGAAACACTGGTCTAAAGGCAGGTGTCCCAATACTTTTGGTAATATAGTGTATGTTTACATACAGCTAGCATTGGCACCTGATTCAGTCCTATAGCTTCCTGTCATCCAATGCAAAGCAGCACTCAGACTGAAAGGGGGAGGGAAAGGACAAGAGCTAGGCTCTGCTACATACACATGTGTTAACAGGAATGGAAACATGCTGAGAATGCAGAATGAGCAGAGTTGATGATTTGTGCCTGGGACTGTGGGTGGAGAGGTGACACACCACTGCATTCCTTAAAGGAGAAGTCCAGCCTGAGCTTGTTTGGCTGGACCTCTCCTATGGATCACAGGAGTGCAATTTGTTTTGCACTCCCGTGACCCGTTTTCAGCAGAGAGTGGACTGATATCCGCTTTCTGCTGACGTCACGGATATCAGTCCAGGCACCAACGTCATCACGACAATGGGAGTCTGGATCCGCCAGGTGCCTGGACTGACACCACTCTCGAGCCGCTCAGACACCGAGCTGGCCGCTCCGCCCCCTCCACAGCTCAGCGCTCCAATGAGTGAAGAGGGAAAAGAGCAGAGAGATGTAACAAATCACACCAATTCACCAACAGTACAAACAAATGACAACCGCCCCAACCTATAACTGGCCATTGCACCAAGGAGCACATGGAAGGACGACGCATGTAAAAAAAACAAACCAAAATTCCCATCTCACTTACCAGCCAGTGAGGCCCAATTAATGGCTTAACGGCAACATGTGGTTCTTTAAGGAAATGTGCTGACTTCCACTTCTGAGAATGCCTGTTGCCTGGCTGTCCTGCTGATCCAAGGTCTTCAATACTTTCAGAGTCACCAGGAACAAACATGTAGATCAGAAGTTCTGACCTCACTCTGATCTGCTTGTTTCAGGACAGTTATTCAAACAGTATGAATTCTGAGGATCGGAATGACAACCAGGAAACATCTTCAGAAGGGCAGAACTGATATTTTTCTCAGCACAGGTATTCCTAATGTAACTGCTGGCAGTCATCACGCAGCAGGGTTCAGTATCTTCCTGTCTATTGCATTGTAATTTATAGCCTTTGCTGGCTTGGATGGCAACTCCCCACCGCTTAGATTTGATGTGAATACTAAGTTGTCAATGTTTATTAATCCCTGGCCTAGTCTCATCTATTGTACAAACAAATGGCAACTTACTACCCCAACCTATAACTGGCCTTTGCAGCAAGGAACACGTGGAAGGGCGATGCATGTCAAAAAACAACATACAAAAATTCCCAGCTACCTTACCAGCCAGTCTGCAATACACAGCATATGTACCGGGGGTGCCGTAACATGGCCTCTTCAGCCTGCGCATATATTTTTTAATGTGTGCAAACGAAATCCCTTGTTTTAACGTGATCTGCTAGACATGGTTAAGTTGGTCTGTTGCAGGAACCACACGTTGCTGTTAAGCCACTAAAGCCGGCCATAGACAACTCGAATCTCGGCCGGTTCAGCAGGAACTGGCCAAGGTTTGAACCATGTGTGGGCAGGCTGAATGCAGCAAGTTGATCATCTTAGGCACAACCAGCCTGCTGGATTTGCTTGCGGCTGCCATAGCCGCTAGCAATAAGCACTGTCTTCTCCCGGCGGGGACGGCTGCCCTCTGCCGGGAGAACACAATGTCTCGGCAGGAGGGATTCGCCTCAGCACTGTCCATGTTAATGGGGGAATTATGTTTGCTGGAAAGAAATTTGCACCATCTAGCGCCTGTCTAATTTGGCCTCACCGACATAGACTTTCACTGCATGTGATTCATCATATATCATATTTAGTTGCATATAGCCTCATACCCTCATGCTATGCTTTCAGCAATACAAGTTATTCTGCAAGGGACATTTTAAATCAAGAAAATATCACAAAGAGAAAAGGTGATAATCAGTGAAACCATAGAAGGGATTATGAACAGATTCTCTCAGCATGACAGGTCTGCATAGGAAAATTCAGGCAAGCAAAGTACAGATTTTTGGTTTGCCTAGAAAATGTACTTCATATTTGTCTGAAGTGCAGTGAATAATGCCATTCTGGATCTAGAAAATTGTGATGTATAAATTGTATGGGTTCTCACAAATTGCAGAAATCTGCTTATATAGTAATATTGTAAAGTTTTAAGATTCCCTGATTTTCTCATCCCCAACAACAAAATGATGCTCCTAAAATATATATGGTAAATACATGTATAGTGCTCAAAGGAAATGTTACCAAACAAGCAGCACTGCACTTCTTAATCTGCCCATGAAAATATGAGTAATTTTACTTTACAATATCTACAGTCAGTGTCATACTTGACAATTTTGCTTTTCTTTGTTCAGATCACTGTGGAGATGGATGTGGTCAATAAACCAGATCTCACGGCTGCCCTGAAAGAAATCCGCATGCAGTATGAGGTCCTGTCCACTCGCAACCAGCAGACGGCTGAGGACTGGTACCAGACCAAGATTACCAATGTCACCCAGGAGGCAGCTCGAAACAATGATAACATCCGACAGGCCAAGGAAGAGATCAATGAGTATCGGAGACAGCTACAAGCCCGGACTCTGGAAAACGATGCCCTGCGCAGTGCTAATGAGTCATTAGAGAGGCAACTGCAGGAAACCGAGGACAGGAACAATGAAGAAATTGCCCAAATGCAGGTAACATCTGTCTTTTCATACCCCGCAATATGTTTGTTTATTTCATAAACAGGAACACTTCTTAAATGAAACAATTTCATCCCATGGTCCAGGGTACTAACCCATTGAAATACATTCATCTTTATTACAATTTTTTAAAAAGGCTACAGAGTGCTCATGAACAGTGTAAAATATCTTGGTCTTGATATTGCTTTGCCATTTGAACACTGTCAAATGACAAGGATAACCAGCTGGGAGCCAGTTAGGAAGAAAATACTAAATACGAAATTTTATTAAGTTACTGAAGCAATTACTACATGCTTTATAATGTTTGATGTTTATCTTTTTAAAAGAGACAATACACCTTAAAGTGTTTTTTATGGTTGGTGCCTGTTGGGCCCACTCAGCTCTGGCTCCGATACTTAAACATTTGGATCTCACTGCAAAAATCCTGACTCCTGTCTGTTTCTGTAAACCTGGAAATGTTGGAGGTTTCTATCCAACTTTAGATATTCCAGCTGCTCTTGTTACATTCTTAAGAGTATGAAATGAATACCAATTCCAACAGGAAGAGTAGGACCCTTCATAATGGCTACAGCAAGAGTGAAGACCCAGGATTTCAAGCACAGAGATCTTACTAAATGAATTCCTGAGAGATAAATGGAACAGTCAGTTGGATTAACTCTCCAACATCTACCAAAAACTAAGTACCAGGTTAACCCCTTAAATACATTTTTTAGACCTTTGGTTCTCAGTTATATGCAATATTTACCATGACAACGCCCGTGTCGTACCAACAAGCCCATGTGGCTAGCAAGACACAGCTATCATCAACAAGCTGTATTAATAAGAAAAAAATATGCTGAAAGGATAGCAGTATGCTTTTTCTGTGCAAGCCTTGTTGGGTTCTGCACCACCTCTGAAGACTTTCTGAATGTACTTGACACACTATTGTAATGTTTTGTCTGTAGGAAACCATCAACCAGCTTGACAATGCTCTAAGAACCACCAAAGGGGAAATGGCTCGTCACCTGAGGGAATACCAAGACCTTCTTAATGTCAAGATGGCTCTGGACATTGAAATAGCAGCATACAGGTAATGAATCTATAGTACTAAGGCAGTGAATAGAAAACTATCATAGGATACAATTTTGTTTTGTAAAACTGAAAATTTGAAAGGGTAGCTTTACCTGTCACCTGCAAATGATGGAGGCAGCCATTTTGTAGACTGAACCATTATTTATACCATCAGTTTACTAGGCGCTAGTGACATCATTGCACTAGGAAAACCATTATCAGATCCACTGTGTGGAGTAGGGAGTTGAGAGTCATGCCTTATGATGGACTGGGAACAGTAAGAGAGATCACACCCCAACGGGACCATAATAAGAGGACATCTGATTCCTAATGAATGTGACACACACACATACTGGTTTGCATGTTTTAAAAATATCTGATATTAAGAATTTTTGTACTGCCCTAAGAATCCAGTCAAGCATACCGAGGCCTGACTTTCTGAGACTTTATGGGTAAGCCTTGTCATTCCACTGTCCGATGAGACTGCCTCAGTGGCCAATAAAAGCACTCCTACTGGACAGTCAGGTGGCAGTTTGTAAATGGGGCCTGATAATGGTCTAACTTCACTAAGTGAAGCTAAATTAGACCAAGGCACAGAAGATGCTTTTCTGACTATATACAGATAATAGCAGGCATATTTTGATGTCTGCTCTCAGACAGGATGATAATTTTTTTTAATTGAGTATGGTTCCTGTTAAACGACCAGTGTAGCTTTACCATATAATTCCATCTGGAGAATTGTAAAAAAAAAAAAAATAGATAAGTACCCACATAAGCTAGAGAACCTCAAGCATAGGGTGCCCTGCCATACTGACATGCTGATTGCCATGCCCCTGACTTATTTTGTAATCCCCAAAACCAACTGAGGTTGCATCATGACATCAGTTAAGAAACAAGAAATGAATTGTCGCGGTTTGATGGCGTTTGGCAGCATGTAAGCCATATTTGCTGCAGATAGTGCTTCTGTGTTAACTATATTTTCTCCTTTGTCATCAGGAAACTCCTGGAAGGGGAAGAGACACGTCTAACTACAGTGGGAGGTGGTGGCATGTTTGGAATGGGCTACTCATACTCTTCTGGTTCCTATTCTGGTGGCAGGATGTACCCCTCAAGCACAATCTCCATCCACAAAGAAGAGAAAAAAGATGCAGCTGACGGAGGAAAGGGGGGTTCCCCTGTCCAGCCTAAGCCACCAAAATCAGCAGAGGCCTCCTCAGATAAAGCCGCCTCCAAAAACTGAGTTAGCTATAATATTTTACCACCCACACTTCTGTCATACTGATATTTTTTTATTCCATTTATTTATTTTGGACTTTTATGCAATTAGACTAGCATTAGCCAGAAAAGGTTAAATAATAAGCCATAACATTTCATATTGTCATATTAAGTGAAGGTGTAACAAGGAAACAATGTACTTACAAACTACATCCAAGCTTCAGGCTTAATAAACGCCTAATAAAGAATATGTTTGTCTGTCCTTTCCTTAAAGTATATCTGAACCCAAGAACAAGAATGTAATATATTAGAGCTTACCAGTCCTTAGATGTGGTGGCTGCATTGGTTTTCTTTTAAAGTATAACGAAAGGCAAATATTTTTTTATTTAGTTTTAGATAAAATGGAGAGGAATTAAAACACCTGTCAGGTTTTTATTGCTGTTTGTGCCCTTGTTAGGGAGATTCACCCTCTCTGTTAGCCCTGGTTACCATCCAGATGACAACCAGCGATCCCTCACTTTAGGGGGATTTTCTCATACCCCTTCCCTTACCCTACCCAAAAAAAGTATTGCCTTTGGTTCTACTTTAAGGCCTCATGCACACTGGACTTTATAATAACGTTATAAAAACTCCAGTAGCTTTGCAGTGGGTTTAATGTTTTTCAGTGTTTTTACAATAGTGTTTTTTTTTTTCAATGGGATCAAAAACATTAAAAAATGCTGGTGGACCACGTTTTTGAGCGTTTATCTGCATTTTTCAGCGTTAGAGAGCTTTTACAGCTGAAAAACTGCTTTCAGAACCCACTAGTTTTGGGGGATTTTTAAATCCAAAAATTTCTCCAGCCAAAAACAGTTGATAACAGCCTATGTGTGCATGGACGCATAGGATAACATGCTGGAGAGTTTATTGAATGTAGAAAAAAAAACATCTGAAACCAAAAACAGCAGCTGTAAAAAACATCCAAAAATGTCCAGTGTGCATGAGGCCTTAAGCCTCGTACACACGATCAGATTTTTGGCAGGGAATTGTGTGATGACAGACTGCCTAAAATCCGACCGTTAGTACGCTCCATCAGACAATTGTTGGCCAACTTTTTGCCAACAAATGTTGGATGGCGGGCTAGTAAATTTTTGGTGGTCTGTTGTCAGATTTTCCTATCGCGTGTACACAAGTCCGTCACACAAAAGTCCAAAGTACAAACGCGCATGCTCGGAATCAATGCTCCCAAACACAACATTAGCAGAAGGTGCCCAAAGGGTGGTGCTCAAGAGCTAAAATTCCACATAGTACGCCACTACGTTCGTGTTTGTTGGCCGACAATTGTGTACCGTTTGTATGCAAGACAAGTTCACGGCACACGCCCCTCAGACAAAAGTCTGGCACTTTGTCTGCCAACAATCCGATGTGGATGAGGTTTTAATCTTTATTTTTTTTCCTTCTTTCCTCACCTGGTGATCCTGCCAGTAAAGGACTGTCCTGTCCCAGGGTGACAACACTCACTCGCTGTATTGTATCCATGGAGAAACAGCTTCTCACCTCAAGATAAAAATAGTAAATGCACATATTTGTGCAGAAAAAAAATGTGAATTTTTTTATTTTCCCTCAGGTGTCTTCAAAGCAGTGTACCTGTGATCAGTGGATCACTAGTGCAATGTCAGGCTCCTTTAGACAAATCTTTCAGCTTTCTGTGCTCATACCTCCAGAAGGGCTTTCTGTTAGAAAGCTGGAGGACTTGTGTAGAGACTAGGAGTGCGCTCATCAGCACCCTCATGGTGTATTAAGAATTTGGTTACAGGTATAACATGTTCCAAAAGGTGAACTTATCCTATAAAATGTAGGAACACATCAGAATCCCAGACTCACTTAATGGCAGCTGAAGATCTTGAGTGTCTATCTGCATAAATACAAGAAGAAAAAAGGCAATCGTTTAGATTGATTTATGTCTAGCATAAGTACAAGTGCACATGGGCATGATAATTCACTGAACAGCATAAAGCCCCTTTCACACATGTGGACCGTTCAGGTCAGCCTGTCAGTTTTTGCAGGCGGACCTGAAGGGACGCTCCATGCACCTGTATGAAGCGACAGATGTCAGCGGTGACATGTCCGCTGACATCCGATCTGATGCGCTCCGCTAAATCCAGACGGATGGAAACCCTATTTTCCATCCGTCTGGCGGATCGGATGAAAACGGACGGGCGGTACGTTTTCACCCGATCTCCCCATAGATGAGAGCGGAGATCTGACAGGTCCGTGAAAATAGATCCGCATGTGTGAAAGGGGCCTTACAATACAAAAAGTACCATAGTACTTTTGCAAGCTAGTTAGCAAAAAAAAAAAAACAAGCAAAACAAAACAAAAACAAAAAAAGCTGTAAACTGCTTCCGAATGACCTCCAGAAGGTATTACCCCCTTCATGACCAGGCTATTTTTTGCTATTCAGCACTGCACTACTTTAACTGGCAAATGCACAATCATGCAACTATACCCAAATTAAATTTATATAATTTTTTTCACACAAATAGAGCTTTCTTTTGGTGGTATTTGATCACCTCTGGGTTTATTTTTTTATCTATATAAATGAAAAATCAAAAATTTTGAAAAAAAAACATTTTTTTACTTTGTTATAAAACATATCCAATAAAAATCTAATTTCTTCATAAATTTAGACCAAAATGTATTCTGCTACATGCCTTTGGTAGAAAAAAAGTGTGCATTAATTGATTTGTGTGAAAGTTATAGAGTCTACAAACTATGGTATATACATCAATCCTGATGTACTGACGGCCTCATTTCCTGAGGTACTTAAAATGCAAGGACAGTACAAATACATCCTAAATCCCTTTTTGGAAAGTAGACAGACTGAGGTATTTAGTAAGAGGCATGGTGAGTTTTTTGAAATTGCTATTAAAATTTGTTTTTTTCACATTTTTTTTCTACATAGTGTCACCAGTGCAGTACAGCGTAATCATCTGACTGATGTCGCGCTGATCAGGGATACTAATTGGTGATGGTATGTTAAAAATAAAAAAAATTAAAAACTATTACTTTTTTAAAACATTTTTTTGTTAAAATTTGATTTCTTTTTTTTTTTTTTACAAAATTTTCATTCAAACAGTGACACTGTACCTACTCTGTGGGGGGTGATCAGGGATTCTTTTTTTTAAATATACTTTAAATGCTGTTACAGTGATAATTACTCTAACAGCAATGTTTTGAACTTTTATGAATAGGTTACATTCATAACAGCTGTGATTGGCCTACAGCTATCACATGGTACATGGTGCTGTCATTGGCCCAGGTACCACGTGATAGCTGTGAGCCAATCACAGCATCACTATAGGAAACACAGCTGTTATGAATTAAATTCATTCATACCAGCTTTGTTGACATTGTAATCATGTTATCGCATAACATGTGGTAGACACATCGGTCGAAGGAGCGGTGCACTGCTCGCCGCTAACCCGGAAGAGGCAGAATGATGTACATATTCGTGATCGTGCCGCCCGGCCGCAGTAAATGTACTGTGGTCAGGCAGCAAGCGGTTAAAGCTCATTTCCAGGCAAATATTATCACCCAAAAGAGGAAGTTCCACTTGCACTTATCAAAACACTGTATACCAAAACACTTTTAAATGGTAGATTTAAAGTTTATGTCTGGAAAAAAAATATGCAGTACATCTTTGCAAAACAGGCACATTTTCCATGTTTTATCCCTTAAAAGGTCTTGGGAGTACAGAAAAATACCCATTAATCTGCCAGAAATACACTCAGCTCCCAATTTCTAATTGTGGGCTGACAACTTACAGAATTTTTGTGAGCTAAATGGTGTCAGCCCTGCCCTGTTTTTTTACTAAACTACTGATTCCCTCCAGTTGCCCCCATATCCACAGTATAGAGACTTATTAGTTTGTAGGGCAGGGAGGGCTGATTAGACTCCTTGAGACAACACAGAAGTGTAACAGTGCAGTTCTGAATTACTAACAAGATCAATAGGTATCCTGCGGGACTTATCAGACAGATTTTTAAGGTTTAGTTACACTTTAATATGCAAGTATCATCTTCCATCGCAGCAGACAGACTTGTAGTTTCAGTGGGCTGCGGGAGGCACTGATAAGCGCTCTTGTAGTCCATTGACATATCCTCCGGCTTACAAATCCAAAGCCCATAGAGAGGTACAGGCTGAAAGCTAGAGGTCATGTCTGCAGGAGCCCAAATTGCACCCGTGATCTACTGATTGTAGATGCAATGCTTTCCAAGCTCCTGCAGGAAAAGATAAATAATGCACATTTTGTCAGGAAAAATATGTGCATTTATTTTTTTTCTGTAAAGGTGAGCTTGGCTTTTAATGTTAAATTGCCATAAATATAGGTATTGCCAATGCTGACCTCCTTATGCAAATGCTAATTGCCTGGCTAACGTACCCAGAAACAGTATGCAGATCAGGAAGCATACTTGCTCCAGGTCAGTGACTAATTTGTACTTTAGCAAGAGGAGCCACATAAGAGCCATGCAAGTAAAGCTGGCCATACACAGATCAATATTTAAGTGGTTCAGCAGGATCTATTGCCCAACTTCTCATGAACCAGCTTGTTCGAAAAATCTTGTTTCCATCAGGGCATGCAGCCAATCAGGGGAGTCCCACTCTCAAAATAAAATTGATTGCTCCATCCACCTCTAAAGTGTGGACTTAGGAATCGGTTCACTAAATGAAAACAATTGAGCCATGCATTGCCAGCTTAACATTATCAGAAGGAGAAGTCAGTAATGGCAACATCCATTTTTGTCTCCTGACAAGTCTCTGGACTCCAGTATGGTCCAGGTATAAATTCCTGTGCTTACTGTCTCATACTGTCCACAAGGTATTCCACAAGTCATAAGCCAGCTTCAGGCACCATCATAGTGCTGACCACAAAAATCTTCCTCAGCCCGGGTTCACACCTATGCAAACTAGATGTGCGTTTCCGCACATCTAATTCGCATAGCAGGAGAATGTGACTGGCTCCCTATGGAGCTGGTTCACATATCTCCGGGGCGGCTGCGGAGCGCACTGCACAAAAACGCTGTGCGTCTTTGGCTCTGTTTCAGGGCCGAATTCAGGCATAGAATCGACCCTGATTCGTCCCTGAAACGGAGAACAGGGATGCACAGCGCTCCTGTGCGATCCGCAGCCCGTTATGGTGTGAACCTGGGCTAAAAGCCAAAAGCAAAAAAAGAAAAGTAGTTCTTGGAATGCATTTAAACTGGCCACATATGGCTCAAATTCCAGCCATGATATGCTGAATCAGCCAAAATCCGAGTTGTGGGTAGCCCTGTCGGCACCACCCGGTTTGAAAAAAATTCAAATGAAGAATCAAAGGAGCTGGGTGGAAAATTATTGGCCAAATAGTAACAGCCTTGGGCTTTATGTACACTATAGCTCCTAAACTTGAGTTTAGAAGCTTTGGCAAAAAAAAAAACGCCAAAAGCTCGTAAACGCAACTCCATAAAAGCCTATGTTTCAATGTACACTTAGGCTTTTACCAGAGTTTAGGAGCTGCTGCGGTTAGGAGAGCTTCAACCTCCCTCAACCTTCCTCTCCTGAATGCAGAACAATCGCGTTCAGGATTGGAACGTTTTGGCCGCCGGCTGCAGGAATATGCAAACGAGGTAAGACCACAGCAAAAATGGCACTGCAAATTTGCTGTGTTTTGCGGTTTCCCGCAGCCGACATTCAAAGTAGGCTATGTGTACATGAAGCCTAACACTTATTTTAAGAGGTGTATTTTCCCCTATACTGTAAGTACAATGTTATATCAAATTCAACAGTAATAAGGGGCACCTAAACTATTAGCTAGCTATCATAAAGTATTAATACTCTGTGTAAACCAGGTGGTTCTGTACACTAGGTGTAGTGATGCTTTCTAATGACAAGATATAGTCTGAAGTACCTTAAATAAATGAATAAATAAAAAATAAATAAATCTAGATATGACATTTCTCTAGCCCTCTCTGAGTCTGTTATTAGAATCGCAAATTCAATTATATGTAATGTGGTAATCAATTCTACATCCTAGTAAGCCATCTGTGAGCAAATGGACTTCCTTGGTGCATTACTCTTGGTAATTCTGTTATACAACATTACAAGGCAGGGCATGAACTGAAACCTGTACTGAGAGAAATATGGAGGCCAATACTGCTGACCTGCTTCTGATCATATTGGCTGCATGGTTGGTATGCTGACCTCAGACCTGATCTGGAAGAACAGTACACAGCTGGGGTACAAACTTTTCATTGAAATGAATGGAGCCCGTCATACACATGCACACAGCTGGGTTTGACAGAGAGGATTATGAAGAGACCATGTGTAACTAAGCAGGGTGCACAGCAAATATGTCAGTGGAGTGAGGACAGGAATGTGCTCCAACCAAACTGCTGGGGAGGTAATAAGGGTTTTCCAAAGAAAAACACATTAGGCATTCAAAACATCAGATAAGATTCCCTCTCTGTGGTATTAGTGCCCTTCCACAGTGCTAAAGATATATTGATGCTGAGGGTACCATGCTTAAAATCTGAAGAACCTGCAGGCGATACATCTTTGACCAGTATGCCCTGATGCCCTAGAGATTGCCCTCCTTTCCATTCATTATTCCTGGCCCTCTTAAAGGTCTACTGAGATTTTTTCCTCTTAGCCAGCAGTACACTGATCCCTCCACACTGGAGGTCCACATCAGTATAGAAGACTGGAGCGCTGAACTGAATCTCATCATGAGAATGGAAGGACTGGCAGCTAGACTACATTATAGGTATACTAACACCTGATTGTATTCTCTACCTCCTCTCTTTCCCTATCCTCCTGCCTCTACTCTTACTAAAACTGACTAAAGCAAGTTTAAACTTCAGACCGACTCCAGCTGAGCTTCCCCCCACCCCTCTTCTTCTTCTATGACTCACAAACTGTCTCTGTTGGGGGTGAGGATGCTTCTCTCCCTTTATAACCACCACTGATGACAATGGTACTATCACATTCTACCTTCCATCCTCATTATCATATATAACGGAAAATTGTTATCAGATACTTAACGTAATTTTCCTTTTCAGGCCTATCCTCATGTCAGCACACATTGGGTTAACACCTCCTCTGGAGCCCACAGGACCACCTCTTCCTAGCTAAATAAAAGACAGCCCCTCCCCCAACTGAAGTGTTCAATAACCTAGCCTGCGACAGGCCACTAGGGAGGGAGTCCTGTGCTGACGTGAGGATAGGCCAGGAAAGAAAAATTACGGTAAGTATCTAATAACGATTTTCTGTTTTCCTGGCCTACCTCACGTCAGCACACAATGTGATATACCATAGCTGAATAAATGGGTGGGAGAGAACAAATGAAAAGAGACACCGACAATCAAAGAAAAGATGCTAAAGCCAAAAAGAGTTGATCTCTCTTGTCCCAAACTTTCTGACCGCACATCTAGTTTGTAAGGTTGAATGAAGGCCTCACAAGAACTTTAAGATAGCCATCTTACATAATCTTCCAAGTAATCCTGGCATAACTGCTCCAAAGGCTGCCACCCCTCTAGTCAAATAAGCTTGCAACTGTTTCAGAGCAAAAAGGCCTATTTTCTGCATGCCAATCTAATCACCCTGGTAACCCAACAGTGGATGACTCTTGAGGACCTGATGGCTAAATGAAAAGATTGTCCACTTTCCTCTTTTGACCAAGTTTAAGGAACTGAAGTCTTCCTGCTGTGCACTCAGTTAGTCACGTGTGAAAACTGGGACTACTTCCCAGTTTTGCTGGAAACTGGATACCACTTTAAAATGGCACTTTTGGAGATAGACGTAGTATCCCTAGTATTTCTGGTAAAAAGATAAAAATAACAAAAGACACCAAAGGGCCCTTGCAGGAAAGTGTTGCAATCTTCAACAACCTTCTGTCCGAAGTAGTTGCTGTAAGAACTAGTTTTACCGTGAGGTATTCTAATGGAAATGAAACCATTGGAGCAAAGGGTGCTCTCAAATCCAAGCCTGATGCAGCGCACACACGGGCGGACTTTTCGACCGGACTGGTCCAACGGTCTACTCGAAGGTCTTTCAGCGAACTTCCGACAGACTTTCCCAACGAACGAACTTGCCTACACACGATCACACCAAAGTCGGAGGGATTCGTACGACCGGACTAAAATAAGGAAGTTCATGGCCAGTAGCCAATAGCTGCCCTAGCGTCGGTTTTTGTCTGTTGGACTAGCATACAGACAAGTGGGCTTTTTGACCAGACTCGAGTCCGTCGGAAAGATTTGAAATGTTCCAAATCTAAAGTCCATCAGATTTTCGACCGAAAAAGTCCGCTGCAGGTCCAATGAAGCCCACACACGGTCGAATTGTCCGCCGGACCAGTCCGGTCGAAAAGTCCGCTTGTGTGTACGCGGCATAAGTCCCACAGAGGAAACAAGGATTTCCTTTAAGGTTATATATAGATTGTCACCTGCAAGAAGCTTCTGATCACTGGCTTTTCCACCCATCTGCAGCCTATGGAAGATAAGGTAGAGATCTGAGCGTTTGGCCAAACAATAACATCCCATTATAGGAAATGTTGAAGGCTTGTGTAGAAGTTCCCCCTGCCCTCTAATGGCGTAACCACAACGCTTCCATGACAGTGACTGAGTGCGCCAGTGCTTGTACTAGGTCTAAGCATCCACCAAAAATCAGTTGCCAGGTTCAACTCTTCCAGAAACTGTGCCAAATCTTGCAGTTTCCAGTCTTGAATTTAATGCCATTTCTTAACAATTTATATATCAAAGTTATCGCTATTGCTGGTTGACAGGCAAAACCTGTCACTGTCTCTACAAGCCTGCTGGCCAGATCACCACAATTTCTGGGTTCCAGATGTTTTCCTGCATGAGTGTTTCTGATACATTCTAATGCGTTCTGCCACTTCCCGGTAGTGTTCCATACAGAAACAATGTAACATATTCTACTTTTGTTGACTGCACTAGAATGCGCTGCACTGGTGTGAACTAGGTAATTGGAATCCAAGTTAAACACTGTCCATGCGTTCTTGATGCAGAATAAAAACGTACTGGAACCCATCTTTATAAAAAGGCAAAGACACTTGATGCGCCAGATGCTAGAGCAGTGTTTCTCAACTCCAGTCCTCAAGGCGTCCCAACAGGTCATGTTTTCAGGATTTCCCTAAGATGAAACAGCTGTGGTAATTACTAAGGTAGTGAAACTGATCAAATCACCTGTGCAAAATAATCAAACCCTGAAAACATGACCTGTTGGGGCACCTTGAGGACTGGAGTTGAGAAACACTGCGCTAGAGGGCAGCATCCACCCCGGGAAGTGCAGTGCATAAACATACATCAGCTATCTTATTTGGATAAAGCTTAGAGAACCTGTTACTGTAAATGTGTTTTCTGATGAGGTCTCTGCCATCCTTCATCAATGAGCTCTTTACACTCTATGATTATGGGAAAAGAAGACCTTTGAAAATATTTGCATGCTTTTTGCGGTGGTGGGGCATCTGACCCCTGGTACTAAAGGAGCCAATGAGATTGAAAACAAAAGTATGTGCACCTGACCTTTCTTCATCCACCCTTCAACTCTTATAGGGCGTACACACGGTCGGACTTTGTTCGGACATTCCGACAACAAAATCCTAGGATTTTTTCCGACGGATGTTGGCTCAAACTTGTTTTGTCTACACACGGTCGCACAAAGTTGTCGGAAAATCCGATCGTTCTAAACGCGGTGACATAAAACACGTACGTCGGGACTATAAACGGGGCAGTGGCCAATAGCTTTCATCTCTTTATTTATTCTGAGCATGCGTGGCACTTTGTCCGTCAGATTTGTGTACACACGATCGGAATTTCCGACAACAGATTTTGTTGTCGGAAAATTGTATCTCCTGCTCTCCAACTTTGTGTGTCGGAAAATCCGATGGAAAATGTCCGATGGAGCCCACACACGGTCGGAATTTCCGACAACACGCTCCGATCGGACATTTTCCATCGGAAAATCCGACCGTGTGTACGGGGCATTAGGCTACTTTCACACTGAGATGCTTTGCAGGTGCTTCAGTGTGAAAAATAGCGCATGCATAGCACCTGTAATGAGCCTCTCCTGTCTCTCCAGTGTGAAAGCCCGAGGGCTTTCACACTGGAGTGGTGCGCTTGCAGAAGGGTAAAAAAGTCCTGCAAGCCACATCTTTGCAGCGCTGTAGGAGCGGTGTACACACCACTCCTAAAGCGCCCCTGCCCATTAAAAACCATGGGACAGCACCACCAAACTGCAGGCAAAGCGCTGCTGCAGCGGCGCTTTGCGGGCAGTTTTAACCCTTTTTCGGCCACTAACGGTCAAATAGCGCCGCTAAAACGACGGTAAAGCGGTGCTAAAAATAGCGCCGCTTTACCGCTGACGTCCGCCTGCCCCAGTGTGAAAGTATCTTTACGTTCTTTTTTTGTGTTGCTTGTGGCATGGATATTTGCAGCATACTTTCCGCTATAGCCTCCTTAACCACTAGCTGCCCGCCCACTGTCATATGACTGCAGGACGAGGCAGCTCTCGTTCTGGGCGCACGTCATATGACGTGACCACCTTCCCAAGCCACTAGGGGGTGCGTGCCCGCCACGTCACTGGGGACCCAATGCGCGTGCCGGCGGTCGCGATGTCCACTGGGCACCCGCGATTGCCCAGCAACCGAGCAGGACCGTGGATCTGTGTGTGTAAACACACAGATCCACGTCCTGTCAGAGAGGAGAGGAGACCGATGTGTGTCCCTTGTACATAGGGACAACGATCGGTCACCTCCCCCAGTCAGTCCCCTCCCCCCACAGTTAGAATCACCTCCCTGGGACACACATTAACCCTTTGATCACCCCCTAGTGTTAACCCCTTCCCTGCCAGTCACATTTACACAGTAATCAATGCATTTTTATAGCACAGAGCGCTGTATAAATGTGAATGATCTCAAAAATTTGTCAAAAGTGTCCGATATGTCCGCCGCAATATCGCAGTCACAATAAAAATCGCAGATCGCCGCCATTACTAGTACAAAAAAAATAAAATAATAAAAATGCTATAAATCTATCCCCTATTTGGAGACGCTATAACTTTTGTGCAAACCAATCAATATACGCTTATTGCGATTTTTTTTTACCAAAAATATGTAGAAGAAAACGTATCGGCCTAAACTGAGGAAAAAAATTAAAAAAAAAAAAAAAAAGGATATTTATTATAGCAAAAAGTAAAAAATATTGTGTTTTTTCAAACTTGTCCCTCTTCTTTTGTTTATAGCGCAATAAATAAAAACTGCAGAGGTGATCAAATACCACCAAAAGAAAGCTCTATTTGTGGGGAAAAAATGATAAAAATTTCATTAGGGTGCAGTGTAACATGACCGCACAATTGTCATTCAAATTGCAACAGCGCTGAAAGCTGAAAAATGGCCTGGGCAGGAAGGGGGTGAAAGTGCCCTGTATTGAGGTGGTTAATTGGGCTTAGAATTTTGCACAACCGCATCCCTGTGAGGCAACCTGTGCAATGACATTTCTCTGCCCCTGCAGACTGCATGCTGGCCCAAAATGCACCCTGAGCTTGGCAAGGCATTTCCTATCATGCTGACAAACGCATGTGAGCCAGTGCCACATGGGGTTCTTGGGGAGGATGAAAGCCGCCCTGCGGTGGACTCCGTGGGATGCAGATTGTCCTGGTCATGATCGTTGATGGGTCTTATGTTTTTTGGAGCATTTGTGTTCAGGGTTTCTGCTTCTAAAATAATGCAAAACACCTTCATTTGCATTCCTTGGGCACTTTTTTCAAAACCATGTCCCACGTTGCCCCCTCCTACCTTTGCTAGTCTTCTGTGCTACTAACAGGTGTTGCAAGCTCAAATTTGCACAAAATATATGGAGAAAATCATATTATCATAGTACACTGTCTCTTTAAGACCCATCTGCCTTCATCCACTCACTTCAGAAGCAGCTGCAGGTGAGCTCAGGCAACACTTCTAAAGGCAGACACAGTCAGAATCTGAGACAAAACCAGTCAGACCATCAAACCCACAGAAGTACACAGCATAGCAGGGGAGCCAGGACAGCACATCCAGAGGCAGGCAGGAAACACAGTCAGAATCTGGGGCAAGTCTTTATCTGGCAGGACTGCACAGAGAGAGGGAGAGAAGCCCTCTCAACTGCAGATCATTTACATCAGGGATCTCAAACTCAAATTACCTGAGGGCCACAGGACGAATTTTCATATCCCATGGGGGCCGCATGCAAAGTTTTAAGCTTCAAAAAGAACATTAAACTAGTATATATAGTGGTAGTTACTGCTCACTGCTTACTGCCAGATGCTTGGCAGTGTTTGCTCTGCAGTGTGCAGCAGCCAGCTCAAAGCAGGACCCACAGCTTGTGGGTCCGCCTGGGAGCTGGCTGTGGACCTGTGGGTCCTGCTGGTCTGTAGGCCATGGCCAGCGGGATCCACAGGTCACTGGACAGGGTCCAGCAGGACCCCACAGGTCAGCGTCCAGCAGGACCCAACAGGTCAGCGTCCAGCAGGACCCCACAGTTTCGCAGCCAGCTCCTAGCAGGATCCGCCTGTGGATCCTGCTGGCCATGGCCTATGGGTCCTGCTGGCCATGGCCAGCAGAACCCGCAGGTCACATAGGCCATGGCCATAGGCCAGCAGGACCCCACAGGTCAGTGGCCAGCAGGACCGACAGCTTGTGGGTCCTGCTGGGAGCTGGCCGTGGACCTGTAGGTCCTGCTGGTCTGTAGGCCATGGCCAGCAGGACCCGCAGGTCAGCAGGACCCATGGCCAGAGGCCAGCAGGACCCCCGGGTCAGCAGCCAGCAGGACCCCACAGGTTTGCAGCCAGCTCCTAGCAGGATCCACAGGCCACGGGCACTTGGGCAGCTCCCAGTGTTGAGGACTATTTTGAGGTTACTGGATGGGCACTGGGGCATGGTAAATGAGTTGTATAAGGGGGGGGATAGATGGGATGATCATATGGGAATCAGCTGGGGGTGTCAGGGTCTCTCACTATGACCTCAGCGATGGGCCGATGGCAGCTGCCAGCTCGGGCTCAGCAGGACAGGTCCTCCTCCTTGCACGCCGAGCCAGTGACTCAGACTCAGCCACAACAGTGTCCAAGAAGATCCCACTGGGAGTTGTAGTTTGGCTGTAGTCAGTGGCGTCACTAGGGTTAGTGGCACCTGGTGCGGTAAAACATGGTGTCACCCCCCCGTCTAGGCTGCACAGAACCATGCAGGCAGCGCAGGTCATTGGGCGCACCCCAAACCAGCCCCTGTAAATGAGAGTATAGGGTGGTATAGTGGCAGATTAGGGTAGTATAGGGTGGTAAAGTGGCAGATTGTGGTGGTTTAGGGCAGTAAAGGGCATGTTGGGGTGGTACAGGGCAGGTTGGGGTAGCACAGGGTAGGTTGGGGAGGTACAGGGCAGGTTGGGATGGCACAGTGTAGGTTGGGGTGGCACAGGGCAAGTTGGGGTGGCACAGTGTAGGTTGGGGTGGCACAGGGCAGCCTGGGGTGGCACAGGGCAGGTTCGGGTGGCACAGTGTAAGTAGGGGTGGTACAAGGCAGGCTAGGGTGGCACAGGACAGGTTGGAGTGGCACAGTGTAGGTTGGGGTCTTACAGAGCAGGTTGGGGTGGTACAGGGCAGGCTGGGGTGGCACAGGGCAGGTTGGGGTGTTACAGGGCATCTTAGAACTCTATGTAGTGACAGTTTGCAGAATAACTTACATAGCATGCCTCATGTCTGCAGATGAAGACCTGGGCGGGTGGGTGGGTGGGGCTGCTGTGTCTGTCCTCGCCTCTATCTGCTTCAGCTGCGGCATTATCCATAGCGAAGGAGTCTGTGGGAGGAGCGGAGGAGGCAGCCACACCCCCAGACCCTACCACACCCCCCCATAGCAACGCCAATGGCTGTATTTAGGCTTGCTGCGCTCGCTGCTCTCGAGACTCCACCTGCCGGGGACAGGGAGCTTGAGCGCACAGTCATGGACCACAACTCCCAGAAGCAACAGCGGCGGACGTCACGTGATGTCAGCTAGCCCGACTTTCTCCGAGTAAACCAGGAAGAGAAAAAAAAAAACCATCGTAAGCAGGCGGCCGTTGCTTACCAGGAAATGCATCAGTCCTGCAGGCCAATTGTAACCACTCTGCGGGCCGTAAATGGCCCGCGGGCCGGTACTTTGAGACCCCTGATTTACATTGTTGCATGGTGACTGGCGGTTGCCATCTCGTGCCGCCCATCTCCGCGCCCCCTGTGACATCATTCACAGCCGATCTCAGGCTGAAAATAAAGCCAGGAGAGCAGTGCTGCCAGCTGCATATAAAAGAGAAGGAAAAACACCAAGGAAGAGGCAATGATGACATTGCAGAGCTTTTACACTGCTGGTCTGAGTATTTCATAAAACTGCTGATCTACTGGGATCTCCAGGGTTTACAGAGATTGGTCCGAAAAAGAGAAAATATCCAGTGAGTGGCAGTTGTGTGGAGGAAATTACTTTGTTGATGTCAGAGAATGGGCAGACTGGTTCGAGATTATAGAAAGGCAACAGTAACTCAAATAACCACTCGTTACAACCAAGGTATGCAGCATACCATCTCCGAATGCACAACACATCCAACCAGTGGCAGCTGCTGGAAAATTCCTCCCTCCTCCGCGGTGATCAACCGGGAGTCTTCTCTTTTCGACCAATCGAAAAACAGGTCTCACACCTGCTTCTGACTGCCCAGATTGAGGATCAGTGTTCCTCAAACCAGGTGGGTGGGCTCAGGTCGAATGCTCTGCGACCGGAGCCCACCCTATTTTGAAGCCTATTAGAGCCTCTGGCTCTAATCAGGTGCTTAAAAAATCCCCTGCCACTGTAATTTATGTGCCCGGTGCCCCGAAAGGGGCCGGACACATGAATAAGGGGTGCTATGCATGAATCTATCCATTATGCATATATGGAGCATGCTGAAATGAAAGGAAAGCTGAAGTATGAAGACTGTTATCCTTATGAAAATGCTATGCTAGTAGATTTTTAAAACAAACGTTCATATGAAAAACAAACACATTTTTAATAAAATTATATTAGTGTATGGCCAGCTTTAGGCAAGGTAGCAGCTTTGTTTATCTCACCTCTTTTAATGAACAGTAGTAAGTATTGAAACAGGCAGTGTAGTTGCCTGATTCACATTTTCTTTACCAGTATGGCGATTACTCAACAGGCCACAACTGCATCCTTCTTTGTCAAATGACAGGCAAAGTCATACGATCCCCTGGCTTACAAAAGAAGTGTGAAGATTGTATCTGGACCTCCACCAGCCCTAGGCTCCCGACTAGGCTCCATGTGGATAATCTGGCTCTACCTGGCAGTCAGGGACATGCAGTCAGGGGAGGCAGGGCCTCCCCTGCCATGAACATTAAAAAAAAAAAAAAAACGAGCTTCGAGGGTCGTAGCTTGGCGACCTGAGGTCACAGAGGACCCAAATTTAGATATGGGGCTCCTTGCGCAGAAGCTACATCCAGAGTGGCCAGTTTAAATACAAACTGGCACACTCTGTTTGCAGCAGACAGAGGTTGAGCTCACAGTGCCTCTCCTCACTTCTTGTCAGAGGCACTGAGCTCAATGGACAGCTTGGGGTCTTGGACCAATGGTAAAGTACCATTAGCCCCAGCTGTCCAATAAAAATGCTACAGTGGAGGCATGCCTCTCACTGCAGTGTCATAGAAGGCAGCATGTGTCTTTTAGACAAATGCTCCCTTCCAGTCCAGCCCTCTTAACTACAAGAAAAAAAAAACATAGGTTTATGGGTAGATTTACCCACAATCCCATCTTTTTCTCACACAGTTAAAATCTGCTGCTGTTGAAAAAGTACTGTTATAATCAAGCTAAATCATATTAATATGCTTTATGTTATAGTTATAAATTCAAACTTCAGTAATTTGTCCGTTAAGCCACCTGCCTGAGTACAGATTTTGAAAATATAGTAAATGACCTTAAAAAAACAATATATAATAAATAATTATTTGTATATTACTTATGGTAATTAACCTCTTGCCACCCAGGCCAATTCTGACACTTCTCTCCTACATGTAATAATCATAATTTTTTTGCTAGAAAATTACTCAGAACCCCCAAACATTATATATATTGTTTTAGCAGACACCCTAGGGAATAAAATGGTGGTAGTTGCAACTTTTTATGTTACACGGTATTCACGCAGCAGTTTATCAAACGCGTTTTTTTTGGGAAAAAACTATTTCATAAATATATATATTTAAAAAAAAAAAAAAAAACCACCATCGATAACCCGATTTTTTTTGTATAATGTGAAAGATGATGTTACGCCAAGTAAATAGATACCTAACATGTTACACTTTAAAATTGGGCACACTCGTGGAATGGCACCAAACTTCAGTACCTAAAAATCTCCATAGGTGATGCTTTAATTTTTTTTTTACAGATTACATGTTTAGAGTTAGAGGAGATCTATTGCTAGAATTATTGCTCTCGCTCTACCAATAGCGGCGTATGTAACCTGTGTGTATCTAGCTCTGATATTAGCCAGTGCCTCACCAGCCACTGACCTCACCGCAGGTCCCGGCTGGCAGTCATGTCTCACATATGAGAAATAACAGAATGTCTACCAGTGCCAGAATCTTCAAGTCACAACTGACACCCAACACGCTGCATTGGATTTGATTATAGGGTCTGCGAATGGTTTAGACAGGAAATTAACCAGACAAGAGGGTTCTGAGAAACCTCACCTACAAAATGTAGTCAGTTGCTCCGCTATATTTGACTTTTTTTGCCAATAACAGGAAAAGGTTACATGAAAACTAAAATGGAAAGGTAAATATTACTATAATGAACAGCTTGTGTGGTAATCATGTTATATTGACTTTTTATAAAACCAAAGTATCTTAAATGCTCCGGGTGCCATTCAAACCCCTTTTCTTACAAACTGGACAGATAACAGACAAACATTTTCACTGTTTAACTGCTTCCCGACCGCCTCACGCAGGTATACCTGTACGTTGCCCTTTAAGAGGTGGCTTGCGGGCGCACATGTGCGCCTGGCAGGAGCTTTGTGAGCACGATCGCAGGTCCCGCGGACTCGATGTCCGCGGTGATATCCGCGATCGTCTCACGGTAAGGAAGAACAGGGAAATGCTGATGTAAACAAGCATTTCCCCATTCTGCCTAGTGACACTGACACTGATCACAGCTCCCTGTAATCGGGAATGGTGATCAGTGTCGTGTCACACATAGCCCATCCCCCCCTCACAGTTAGAATCACTCCCTAGGACACACTTAACCCCTACAGCGCCACCTAGTGGTTAACTCCTTCACTGCCAGTCACATTTACACAGTAATCAATGCATTTTTAATCGCACTGATCACTGTATAAATGTGAATGGTCTCAAAATAGCGCCAAAAGTGTCCAATCTGTCACGATAAATAATCACTGATCACCACCATTACTAGTAAAAAAAAAAAAAAATATTAATAAAAATGCCATAAAACTATCCCCTATTTTGCAGACGCTATAACTTTCGCGCAAACCAATCAATAAACGCTTATTGCGATTTTTATTACCAAAAATATGTAGAATATGTATCGGCCTAAACTGAGGAAAAACATTTTTTTTTATATATTTTTTGGGGATATTATAGCAAAAAGTAAAAAATATCGCTTTTTTTTGTTTATAGCGCAAAAGATAAAAACCGCAGAGGTGATCAAATACCACCAAAAGAAAGCTCTATTTGTGGGAAAAAAAGGACGTCAATTTTGTTTGGGAGCCACGTCGCACGACCGCACAATTTTCAGTTAAAGCATTGCAGTGCCGAATCGCAAAAAGTGCTCTGGTCTTTGGCTAGTCAAATGGTCCGGGGCCTAAGTGGTTAACCCATTTGAGATCTGTTTGTTATGTGCACCAATTGAATTTCTACATTATGACATGTGAAGTGACTGCGTGATTGCAAGAAGCAACCCCTCCTGAATTGCTTTGTAGGATGAGGTTGAAGCAGTGACCCTTTCAGAGGGGATTGGGAAGGGCTCATCCATGCTGATGCAGGTCATTGGAAAAATAATTAGTCCTCATTTATCAAACTGTCTAAAAGGCCGAATTTTTCTTGTTCCAAGTATCAGCCGCCCTTCTTTCTGCCCTCTAAAGCTAGACTAGACATAGGGAGGAGGCTCACACAGAACTTGAGCAATAAATGAGACCATAAAGAAGATGATTGGCTCTACAGGCGATGAGAGTCAAACACAAGGTCAAAATAGATGGTAGATGACATGCAATAAAAGTAGGGATGCACCGAATGGGTTTTTTGGTGCCGATACCAAAAATAAATCTTCCTTGATCCTGAAAACCGAAACAACACTGCTACCGAAAGTGACTGTTTTTAAAAATATTTTTATACAGGAGATGGTCAGAGACTGGGGACATGGTACAGGAGATGGTCAGAGACTGCAAAGATGGTACAGGAGATGATCAGAGACTGCATAGATGGTACAGGAGATGGTCAGAGACTGCATAGATGGTACAGGAGATGGTCAGAGACTGAGGACATGGTACAAGAGATGGTCAGAGACTGCGGACATGGTACAAGAGATGGTCAGAGACTGGGGACATGGTACAGGAGATGGTCAGAGACTGGGGACATGGTACAGGAGATGGTCAGAGACTGGGGACATGGTACAGGAGATGGTCAGAGACTGGGGACATGGTACAGGAGATGGTCAGAGACTGCGGACATGGTACAGGAGATGGTCAGAGACTGCGGACATGGTACAGGAGATGGTCAGAGACTGCGGACATGGTCAGAGACTGCGGACATGGTACAGGAGATAGTCAGAGACTGCGGACATGGTACAGGAGATGGTCAGAGACTGCGGACATGGTACAGGAGATGGTCAAAGACTGCGGACATGGTACAGGAGATGGTCAAAGACTGCGGACATGGTACAGGAGATGGTCAGAGACTGGGGACATGGTACAGGAGATGGTCAGACTGCAGACATGGTACAGGAGATGGTCAGAGACTGCGGACATGGTACAGGAGATGGTCAGAGACTGCAGACATGGTACAGGAGATGGTCAGAGACTGCAGACATGGTACAGGAGATGGTCAGAGACTGCGGACATGGTACAGGAGATGGTCAGAGACTGGGGACATGGTACAGGAGATGGTCAGAGACTGGGGACATGGTACAGGAGATGGTCAGAGACTGGGGACATGGTACAGGAGATGGTCAAAGACTGGGGACATGGTACAGGAGATGGTCAGAGACTGCAGACATGGTACAGGAGATGGTCAGAGACTGGGGACATGGTACAGGAGATGGTCAGAGACTGGGGACATGGTACAGGAGATGGTCAGAGACTGGGGACATGGTACAGGAGATGGTCAGAGACTGGGGACATGGTACAGGAGATGGTCAGAGACTGCGGACATGGTCAGAGACTGCGGACATGGTACAGGAGATGGTCAGAGACTGCGGACATGGTACAGGAGATGGTCAGAGACTGCAGACATGGTCAGAGACTGCGGACATGGTACAGGAGATGGTCAGAGACTGCGGACATGGTACAGGAGATGGTCAGAGACTGCGGACATGGTACAGGAGATGGTCAGAGACTGCGGACATGGTACAGGAGATGGTCAGAGACTGCGGACATGGTACAGGAGATGGTCAGAGACTGCGGACATGGTACAGGAGATGGTCAGAGACTGGGGACATGGTACATGAGATGGTCAGACTGCAGACATGGTACAGGAGATGGTCAGAGACTGCGGACATGGTACAGGAGATGGTCAGAGACTGCGGACATGGTACAGGAGATGGTCAGAGACTGCGGACATGGTACAGGAGATGGTCAGAGACTGCGGACATGGTACAGGAGATGGTCAGAGACTGGGGACATGGTACAGGAGATGGTCAGAGACTGGGGACATGGTACAGGAGATGGTCAGAGACTGGGGACATGGTACAGGAGATGGTCAGAGACTGGGGACATGGTACAGGAGATGGTCAGAGACTGGGGACATGGTACAGGAGATGGTCAGAGACTGGGGACATGGTACAGGAGATGGTCAGAGACTGGGGACATGGTCAGAGACTGTGGACATGATACAAGAGATCAATGCATCCTCACCAGTGCCCGTCAGATGCAGCCAGCCAGTGTTCACGGTAGTGCAGCCAGTGGCTCCACTGCAGCCTGTGTCCCCAGTAGTGCAGCCTGTGTCCCCCATTGCAGCCAGTGTCCCCAGTAGTGCAGCCAGTGTCCCCAGTAGTGCAGCCAGTGTCCCCAGTAGTGCAGCCTGTGTCCCCAGTAGTGCAGCCTGTGTCCCCAGTAGTGCAGCCTGTGTCCCCAGTAGTGCAGCCTGTGTCCCCAGTAGTGCAGCCTGTGTCCCCAGTAGTGCAGCCTGTGTCCCCAGTAGTGCAGCCTGTGTCCCCAGTAGTGCAGCCTGTGTCCCCAGTAGTGCAGCCTGTGTCCCCATTGCAGCCAGTGAAGGGAGAGGAGAGCCGCCGCCTGTTTGATTACAGCGCCGGGAACATCACAGCTTTCATTTAAATTGGACGGGTGATCTGTCTATCAAAGTGCCCAGACAAGGGGGAGGGGCTGTATGTGACGGCGCGCAGCAGGGAACACACAGCTATTGAAATGAAAGCTGTGATGTTCCCGGCGCTGTAATCAAACAGGTGGAGGCTCTCCTCTCTTCTACGATATAGGAAGCCCCCCTGATAGGCTGCACCAGGGGTGGGGGCAGAGGCCCGCCCCATTCGGTATCGCCAAAAATTCTCTTTCGGCTTTTTGCCGAAAGGGCCATTTTCGGCCGATATGTTTCAGTGGCCGAAATTTTGGTGCATCCCTAAATAAAAGTACTAGAAGATACTGTGAAAACTATGAGGAAAAAAAATGTAAATAATCTTCATCATATACAGACAGCAATACTGTGATTGGGAAACCCAGAGCTTTGTTGAAGGATTTGTATAGGGCTGACCTAAATTTACAGTGAAACCTCAATTCCCCTAGGTTTTTTTCCCCCCTTGTTCCTGTTGCTTGTATTACTCCCTGTGACATAAGAACCAGGCTTGTAAGAATCCTACTGATGTAGAATCACCCCCAGAACTATATCTTCCAAGAGCCCTTTCCCTACACACAGCATGTGAGCAGGTAGCAGGAAAGTATTAACGGCACATGTGTCAGACACAAGGCCCACCAGACCATTTTATGTGGTCCACGCCCACACCTTGTCTCAGCAGTCGGCAGAAGAGGTAATCTTGACATCTGATGTATAAGAGGGGGTTGTGCTCTTGCCATCGAGTCTGGCAGCTACACCTTTTTGGATGCTCTTTGAGGGCATCCATAATGCTGATGCAGCGGTCAATGAAATGGAGTTTGGCATCCGCTTTATAGCAAAAAAAAAATCAAAGCATGGATGTGAAATGGGACAAAAGGGTTGGGGGATAGGTGGGAGTTCTCTAGCAGGGCTAGAAACACTGCTTATTACTCCAGAGCAGGATGTGCACTGTGTTGTCTACTCAAAACAGGAAGATAAGAGCACATTTGATTTCTGACAGGTGTACTTGTAGCATTGTTAGAGATAAAACAGAGAAACAAGCATGTATGGCAGAGATATACAGAATATGTTTTTGTTTTTATTTTGCCCTGACATACACTTTAATGGTACCTACTTGATGCAGAGCTTTGTTTGTGGTTCCCTCATGACACATTTATGAGATTAAAGATGTTCAGAACCTTCACAAGGGCGATACTAACTTTTATCAAGTTAAGCTAACGGTTACAGCCATTCTATCAACAGGATAAACTACAGTTACTTACAAGATATGATAAAAGCATTATTTTTTTAAAGGATAGGGGGGTGGCAGGTTAGAGAGACTAAGAAGGCATAATTATATACAAAAAGGATCACATGGCGTAAAGCAGCCATGTCTCGTGATAAAAGGATATTGACCAATCATTCTCAGTCTCAATGAAATAGTCCCAAACTAATTGCTTAATAAAATCCAATAAGAATCACCCACTGCAGTCAATGTAAACGTACCATTGGAGAAATGGAGGGCCAGCCATGTAAATAAAAAAAATTAAAACATTGTTCAATGCAGAGAAATGCGCTTACTCTCTTTCACGTCTTTCAAATGTTTTACAACAGCTGATGAAAGACACAGTTCAAAGCATCCAAATTGTCCACATTAACATCCATAGCTGTTTTTTAAATATGAGAGGGCTGCCTGGATAGGACAGAGACACTTCCTTTACATAGATCGACACAAAATAAAAATACAGTATAACATAGCAGCAAGAGAAAAAATAAAAACAAAAAATTCACAGATGTCACAAGAGACATCGCAATCCAAAAGTTTATCTCTACTAAAACATAGCCATCCTCTAGTAGTTACATGATTGGATTAACAAGTTGCTGTTTGCCTGGGTACTTTGAACTCAGTTCACTGCTGTCTTTGTAAGATACGACATTGAGAATTAGTCAAAGGTGATGGTGGTTAGTGGTGTGATCTCTAGTGTGTGTTCCAAAGTGTGGGACTGAGGTGCGTGGATATCAGGCAAAGGTCCATTTCGATGGTGGCCATATTCAAACTTGATGCGAAGCTCGCCAATTTTGGAAAGAGGCAGGATGTCTGGGATCCACTCGATAGTGAATGGAGTTGGCTCCTTCTGGTCTGGGGAAGTGTTACCTAAAAAGAAAAAGCAATGAAAAGGTGACTTCATCTACAATTGACAATGCACATTCTGACAGATGCAGGCATGGCATGTCATGCACTGGCATCTCATATCTCAGAGTCCAGCAGTGAAAAAATGGTTGATAAAAGACAAGCGTAGGTCCCGTTTTTACTTCAAGAGATAATGTATGGGAGACCTTATCACATACAGTGGATATAAAAAGTCCACACACCCCTGTAAAAATGTCAGGTTTCTGTGATGTAAAAAAATTAGACAAAGATAAATAATTTCAGAACTTTTTCCACCTTTAACCACTTCACGCAAAATCACATACCTGTACATTTTTGTTGAAGTGGTTGTACCGGGGTGATGCATGCAGCCAGAGGCATCACCCCAGTACCGTTTTTTAGAGCTGGCGGTCAGCTTTCAAATGATAACAACCAATGCGACCAATGAGCCGCTCAGCCGTTGTCACAAGCATCAGGAGGGGATGCCAACAGCACTGATTTTAAAATATCCAAGGTATTCTAAAATTCAGTTTTTGGCATTTTGAATACAGTACTTTTAAGTACAGAGGAGGGGTTTGAGATCTTTTAGACCCCAGATCCCTCCATAAATAGTACCTGTCACTGCCAATTACTGTCACAAGGGATGTTTACAACAGCATACTGACCGACTTTCAGGAAGGTTTTCAGTTCCAGTGGTCGAATAGGCTGCTTCTCTAATCGCCCATAGGTTTCTGCAATATTTTCCACTTCGACTTTGGGGCATCTGAACAGATCGTACGTTCCATCTCTGTTCTGGACAAAACTTCTGGTGATTTCTAGTGGCATCTGTGGAGTAAAGAAAAAGAAAAAAAACTATATATTATATATATATTTTGTGTGTAAAAATAAGAGAGAGATCGACAGAGAGAGATAGATAGATCGACAGACAGATAGATATCACAAGCATAGGGAAAGATTATCCTGGTTATGACACGTGGTTCTCTTATATTGAACACTGTAGATTTAGATCAGCACATTCTGACAGACAGGAAGTAATGAATCCCCTTTCTGGTTGTGTGGAGTATGTATAGAAATGGGATCTTCTTTATAGGATAAAATTCAAAGAGCAGAATTTGCTTCTTTTATTAGAAATGTGCCTCACCATGTTCACAATCTGAAGCACTGCTGTCTAATATCAGCTTTTAATGATCAGAATTAGGTTTTGAGGTTTCCCTGCTTTCAGATTTATCATATTTTTAAATTTTTATTGGGAGGAGATCTGTATTTAAAGCAGAGTTCCACCCAAAAGTTGAACTTCCGCTTTAAGCACTCCTCGCCCCCTTACAATTTCTTTTTTTGGGGGGGGGGGGAGCGGATATCTAGTTTTGACAGCTCCCCAGCTCCCACTTCCTCCTTTCGCCGCATAGGCGACTCCTCTCTCTCCCTGCAATCTTCTGGGACACGTCACAGGTCCCAGAAGATTGCCCGGCTACTGAACTGGCGCAGCCCAACTTATGCACGTGCAGTGTGCACCCGGATGTGAAGCCGCAAGCCGTCACAGCTGGGTGCCCACACTTGCAATGCCGGTACCGCGGAGAGGAGCGAGGTTTCGGGTGGCCACATCGCTGGACCGTGGGACAGGTAAGTGTCTATTTATTAAAATAGACACTTGCTGACTTTTAACCCCTTCCCAACAAGCCGTTGGGGCACCCGCGATCGCTCGTGACAGAGCAAGAACCGAGATCTGTGTGTGTAAACACACAAATCCGGTTCTGTCAGGGGAGAGGAGACAGATCATGAGTTCCTACTAAGTAGGAACAACGATCTGTCTCTTCCTCTAATCAGCCACACTCCCCCCCACAGTTAGAAACACACATAGAGAACACAGTTAACCCCTTCTCTGCCAGTAATATTTATACAGTAATCGGTGGCTATTTTTAGCTCTGATCGCTGTATAAATGTCACTGGTCCCAAAAAAGTGTCAAAAGTGTCCGATGTATCTGCTGCAATGTTGCAGTCTCGATAAAAATCGCAGATCACCGCCATTACTAGTAAAAAAAAATAAAAAAATTTATAAAAATACCGTAAATCTATCACCTATTTTGTAGATAAAACTTTTGCGCAGGCCAATCAATATACGCTTATTGCGATGCTTTTACCAAAAATATGTAGAATACATATTGGCCTAAATTGATGACATTTGTTTTTTTTATTTTTTGGATATTTATTATAGCAAAAAGTACAAAATATTGTGTTTCTTTCAAAATTGTCGCTCTTTTTTTATTTATAGCGCAAAAATGAAAAACGCAGAGGTGATCAAATACCACCAAAAGCTCTATTTGTGGGGAAAAAAAGGACATAAATTTTTTTTGGGTACAACGTTGCAGGACCGCGCAATTGTCAGTTAAAGTGACGCAGTGCCGTATAACAAAAAAAAATGGCCTAGTCGGGAAGGGGGCAAATGAAGTGGTTAATAAACTTAAAAACGAGTGGAACACTGCTTTAAGAAAAAAACCCAGTATTTATCCAGCAAACTATGCTTTTTTATAGGAATATTAAAAACAAAATATACTTTTAATTATCAAAGGCACATGCATAAATAAATAAAGCTGAACTCCAGGGAAATATAAAGAGACACAATGATGCAGCTCTGTATTATTTAATATGCCATTAAAGTAGGATTTTTGTACTCGTCGTAAAACTCTTTTGAGTCAATTGAGGGATAATACAGCAAGTATGGTACTGTCAAGTTTTACAGACACTGGTAAACAAAAAAAAAAACAAAAAAAAAAAACTGTAGGCCAGACCAGAAAAAACCCTTCTACTACCAGTATGTCTGCAGTTTTTTGGCAAAACAGTACCCAGAACATTACAGCTGTGCTGTGTAAAACTCAGGATGCAGGATGCACAGAAACAAATGATTTGGCAAGCAAAATTGCGCTATACTGTATGCATTTAAATCTGTATTTAGCGGTTTGCTCAGTTCAACTTTAAAAAGGAAACTGGTCATTACATCTCTTGCTGGTTGCTTGTCTGCCATTCTGATGCTTTTGTGTCAGTACTTTCAGCCATCTTATGTTTTGGGTCAGTGACTCCGAGGTAATGAAGCTAATCCCAACCAGGCTTCTAGCATTTTTAAAAAGGAGACCAACAAAGGATGCCTACATATTCCTGTCTGTGTTACAGAGAAGGCTTGTGGCACTGTTTGGTGAACAAAGGGTTAATCTGTCTTCTTTCACTAGTTTTCAGTGTGGGCCCAGCCACATGTAATTAAGGGATCACCATTGTCCACCTGTATTTAGGCTAATAACTGAATGTTCACAATCACATATGTTTCACTCAATATGGTGTAATAGCGATGCCACACATGACAACACTTGCTTTGACGCCTGGCACTGAGTGGTTGTCAACCTATAGTTAACATTCTGCAGTATACATCTATATAATAGATCTATACTCCTCTAATAGGAGTAAAAGGAGAAACAAATACAAATCTTGAATTCTCTCTCTCATGTTCACACAGATAAACATCACACAAAAATGAGCAAACAGCTCGTACAGGTACAAGGGGAATTTCTGAAATAAACACATGCAAGGAGAAAGAGGTTAGCAAGGTTACTGGTACTGCCATCTCCATGCATTAGACATCCTTATCCTTAGCACCAGTATCATATAGGTGGACACTTACCTCTGGGGTGTCAAAGATCTGCTTTACATGTAAAATGTTGGTTATGTGCCAGGTGTATTTGGAGAAAGTCCCAAGCGGAAGGGCATCTTTCCTCACAAAAGCTGTAAAATACAAAATCCTCTAAAATCTCTGCCTTAACATGGACTTGTCCATTCAATTAGAACAATTCATTTTAGTGCACAGAAACTCTATACAGTATCTCACAAAAGTGAGTACACCTTTCACATTTTTGTAAATATTTTATTCTGTCGTTTCATGTGACAACACTGAAGAAATGACACTTTGCTACAATGTAAAGTAGTGAGTGTACAGCTTGTATAACAGTGTAAATTTGCTGTCCCCTCAAAATAACTCAACACACAGCCATTAATGTCTAAACCGCTGGCAACAAAAAGTGAGTACCCCCCTAAGTGAAAGTGTCCAAATTGGGCCCAATTAGCCATTCTCGCTCCCGGTGTCATGTGTCTCGTTGGTGTTACAAGGTCTCAGGTGTGAATGGGGAGCAGGTGTGTTAAATTTGGGGTAATCGCTCTCACTCTCTCATACTGGTCACTGGAAGTTCAACATGGCACCTCATGGCAAAGAACTCTCTGAAGATCTGAAAAAAAGAATTGTTGGCCTACATAAATATGGCCTAGGCTATAAGAAGATTGCCAAGACCCTGAAACTGAGCTGCAGCAGGGTAGCCAAGACCATACAGCGGTTTAACAGGACAGGTTCCACTCAGAACAGGCACGTGCACATCATCATATCCACAGGTTGTCTTTGGGAAATAGACGTATGAGTGCTGCCAGCATTGTTGCAGAGGTTGAAGGGGTGGGGGGGTCAGCCTGTCAGTGCTCAGACTATATGCCGCACACTGCATCAAATTGGTCTACATGGCTGTCGTCCCAGAAGAAAGCCTCTTCTAAAAGGTGATGCACAAGAAAGCCCGCAGTTTGCTGAAGACAAGCAGACTAAGGACATGGATTACTGGAACCATGTCCTGTGGTCTGATGAGACCAAGATAAACTTATTTGGTTCAGATGGTGTCAAGCGTATGTGGCGGCAACCAGGTGAGGAGTACAAAGACAAGTGTGTTTTGCCTACAGTCAAGCATGGTGGTGGGAGTGTCATGGTCTGGGGCTGCATGAGTGCTGCCGGCACTAGGGAGACACAGTTCATTGAGGGAACCAAGAATGCCAACATGTACCGTGACATACGGAGCATGATCCCCTCCCTTTAGAGACTGGAGACTGGGCCGCAGGGCAGTATTCCAACATGATAGTGACCCTAAACACACCTCCAAGATGACCATTGCCTTGCTAAAGAAGCTGAGGGTAAAGGTGATTGACTGGCCAAGCATGTCTCCAGACCTAAACCCCAATGAGCAATTGTGGGACATCCTCAAATGGAAGGTGGAGGAGTGCAAGGTCTCTAACATCCACCAGCTCCGTGATGTCGTCATGGAAGGGTGGAAGAGGACTCCAGTGGCAACCTGTGAAGCTCTGGTGAACTCCATGCCCAAGAGGGTTAAGGCAGTGCTGGAAAATAATAGTGGTCACACATAATATTGAATCTTTGGGCCCAATTTGGATATTTTCACTTAGGGGTGTACTCACTTTTGTTGCCAGCAATTTAGATGTTAACGGCTGTGTGTTGAGTTATTTTGAGGGGACAGCAAATTTACACTGTTAAGACAGTGGGTCGTTTTGCAGGTGCTATTGCTCTAAAAATAGCACCTGCAAACAGACCTGAAACAGCCGCTGCTGCTGTCTCTCCAATGTGAAAGCCTCAGGGCTTTCACACTGGAGCGGTGCGCTAGCAGGACGCTGAAAAAAGTCGCTTTGAACTCTTTTTTGGGCGCTAACGGGGGTAAAACCACCCCGCTAGCAGCCGAATAGCACCGCTAAAATGACGGTAAAGCGCCACTAAAAATAGCTGAGTTTTACCGCCGACGCACCCACCGCCCCAGTGTGAAACAAACCTTATACAAGCTGCACACTCATTACTTTACATTGTAGCAAAGTGTCTTCAGTGTTGTCACATGAAAAGATATAATAAAATATTTACAAAAATGTGGAGGGGTGTACTCACTTTTGTGAGATACTGTGTATCTCCAAATTGCATGCCTGTAAAAAGGAAAGTTGCCTCTAATTATCCATAGGCGATGTTTTAGGCCTCATTCACACGAGGAGGACTCCGCTTCCACGGATCCCGCCTCGGTCCGCCGGCTCAGTGGGAGATCTCTCCGTTGATCTCCGCTGAGCTGGCGGATGACAGGTCGCTCTCTGCTCACTGAGCGGGGAGGGGCTTGTCAGGCGCCGCTGCTGCCTATGGAGGGATCGGATGAAAACGGACAGCATGTCCATTTCCGTTAGATCTCACCCGATGTAGGGACATCCGTCTGCTTTTAGCGGATGGGACGGGGTTGGATGTCGGTGGACATGTGTCCGCTGACATCCGTCGCTCCATAGGCTAACATGAAGCGCCCGTTCAGGTCTGCCGTCAAAACTGACAGGCGGATCTGAACGGTCCGATCGTGTGAAAGGGGCCTTAAAGACCTTTACAGCCCACCAGTTTAGAGTTAACAGTAATTGATAACCTGGGAATTATTGCTCTCACTCCAGCATGCTTGGCAATAGCCCATGATGGTCGCAGGCACCCAGGAGGGACAAATAAGCCTGAATCACTTCTACTAGAAGGCAAACAGCTGTATGTAATCAATATAGCAGCCAGGAGAATGTAGTAAATAGTACTTATATGACAGCAAAAGGGTTAAAAGATTTTACCTTTACAAATGTATGGCTAAATTGTTTTTAATAAGGTAAACAGTTCATTTAGGTGTATTTTTTCACAGAAAATATGGATTTGATAAGCAGCCAATATAATGGGACAGGATCTCTGGGGGTTTAAGCAAAACTTCAGGCCTAAGATGTTCATTTTAACTTGTGCAAAAAAAGGGGGAAAGAAAAAGTCTCTAGTGGAAAAATGGTTAAAGAGAACTAAAACTAGAGAAATTAACTGCCAAGTATATAGCCAGTCTTAGAGAATGCTACATTATTCCTCAATTAGAAGTACACCTGTAAGCAGATATAATAAAATGTACCTGTAGTGCAATTGGGGAGCCGCATCCTCGCATTGCCCATGGACAGTCTCTGTGAGAGCGCGTCAAAGAAAGACTGAGGAATGTGAAATACTAGAGGCTCTGGTTTACCTGCAGAGAGTGTAACACTATTAAACTCCATCCCTGAATAAAGCATAACTTGGTGTGACACAACGTTATACTTATATGAAGGGGAATTACTATGCGACAGTGGCATATTTTATCAAGTAAGAAACCAACAGAATTATTTAGCAAAAAGGATTCTTGTTCCATTGTGTGTCCATTTTAAGCCTTTCCACATGCAGAACTCAACAACCAATTGTTTTGCAAATATACATGTAATATTTGTTACTTTATTTACAGCAGATAAATACAACATATGTATTTGTATGTACAGTAGACTTCCACATAAAAGCATATCTGCAAAAATGTATGGCAGCACCCCTAATGAAACATGAACCTTCTAACAAATAAAATAAGAGCATTTGATGCATACAAGCTGAGGTCTTCAGCAAATAACATTATACATACTGACATACCACCCCCCCCCCCCTCCCCCATATAAGCTGAATAAAGCGTATAAATGCTCGTCTAACAAAAGACCACAAATCAAATTATAACAACATTCAAAAATAAATATGTATTACTTGGTTAGAGAGGACCTTCATCATCTTTTGAATGTACATATTGCCCCATATCTGCAGAATACCTGGAGCACATTGTTGGAGCTGTGCTGTTTTATCAGCATCACTATTTAGGTTGGCTGACTGACATTTAATGTCCTTCATGTGCTTGAAACAGAGAAGGTCACAAATGACAAATGAGTTTCGGAGTATTTGTAAAGAGACGACTTTTGTCTGTCTCTCCACTGACATGGGGGAGGCAGAGGTCAGGCTTATTATACAGCAGCATTTCAATTAAAGCGCTAGCAAAGTCTGCTTTTAAAATGAGTATCTCCAAAATGTGCACCGTTTAGGAGATATTCACTCTTTTGGCAGCCGTTGGCATCACTGCTGCCAGTGACATCAAGCTGTTGGAGCCTGTGAACCCAGAAGGAAGACTGGGTGAAGATGAAAACCCTGTCAGCAGTGACAGTGCACCACTGGAGGGCTTTGTTCTAAGGTAAGTAGTTCATAGTGTGCTAGTATGCGATGCATATTAGCCAATATTAGCGGAAAAGTGCCAGTAAAAATGGCTGCAATCAGAACCAGAGGAAGAAGACATCAGCGGAGCAAGAAGAACGGGAGGAAGAAGACACGTTGAAGCTACTTTAATAAAAAGGACTGTCAAAAAAACAGTGTACTGGTTTTATTTATTTTTTACACTTTTTGGGGTAAATGAGTAGGGGTACACTGTACCCCTACTCATTCACATAGGGTGGGGGGCCGGGATTTCAGATTCCGATAAGCCCCCTGCCCCACACAACCACCACCAACGGTTGTCGGGAAGAGGCCCTTGTCCCCATCAACATGGGGACAAGGTGCTCTGGCGTGGGGGGGGGGGGGAAGAGGCCATCCCGGCCCAAAGCACCCACCACCTCATATGTTGAAGGCATGTGGCCTGGTATGGTTCGGCGGGGGGGGTGCCTGGATAAGGGTCTGTTATCCAGGCTGCTGTTTTTTTTTTGGCGTGGGGTTTATCCTTTAAAATCCATACCAGACCAAATCCCCTTTCATGTTGTAAGTGCTCTCTGTCTGCTGGCCAATTTCCTGGACTCCCTGCATGCTTTGCATCTGGTCCTCCACAGTTTTCTCTATCCCATGGTACCTTGGTACACACAGGGCATAATGAATAAGTGTCACAGAATATATGGAAGTGAAAATGTATGGGAATCTTCACAAAGTACGTATACAAAACTTCAAGCTAAGAATTATTGAAATTACAACGTGGAAATGAATATATAATTTACACTGACTGATCATAAATTCACTTCAAAAGAAACTTTTTTTTTTTTAAAAGCTTAACTCCAGGAATTATGTGCATCATATACTTACATTGGTCCAGCTTGACACAAGTAAGTAGGCGTTACACATACCTGATGAACCAAGCAGATATTAGTTTATAAACACTGTCAGAAGGTCCATATTTTTTTTTCTTTTTACAACACCTATTAGGCTCGGTTCACGCTGAGGCGACCTGTCAGGTGACTTAGCCGCCTGACAAGTCGCGCTCCATGCAGTGCATTGGAACTGTTCTAATCAGAGTGACTCAAGTCGCGCCAATTTAGAAAAAGGTTCCTGTACCTTTTGGGGGCGACTTCAGAGTGATCTGCATTGACTTCTATTACAGAACTCGTTTGCAAGCTGCGTTGAAGTCACGCTGCACGGGACGGCTTCAGGGATCGGGCGACTTTGAAGCCGCCTCAGTGTGAACTGGCATTTAGAACTGTTGTGTTTACACAACAACTACCGGCTGTCAAGAACTGCCAGCAATTAAAGGGGGAAGAGCAGTAGTGGGGCACAAGGACAGAGCATAATACACCCACCCTGTGTACTTCAATTAAGTCCTTTTTTGCATTTGTAGAATGTGCAATGTCCACAAATGGTTAATCACAACAGATGTGTCAATCCCACCCACTGACAGATTATATTACAATGCTACCCGTTTAAGTATTTTGTTTAGTAGTATATACAGTTACTAGCAGCATCCATTACAGTCTGAGTGTACTCACCATCAAACTGATAATGCATAGTCTGATGAATTCGTTCAGTCACACTGGACAGCCAGTCCGTGAAGGTCAGGGACACTTGGCCCTCATCCATCAGCTGGTTAGAGGCTGAGAGAGAAAAAAATATATTATAGACAGCACATATGCATCACAAGATTTTCATTAAATATAAAAGCAAAAATAATGCCTAACACTGGTCAACATGCCCAGTATTGATGGCACTGAAAGAGAAACCATACAACAGAATTCACATGAAGTCAAAAAATGCTGATGGGACTTTTAAGGTGCCCATGAAGATTTATAACACCAACAATGTGCACAATAAAATCTTATAGCTGATGGGTTGAGTGGGAAAAAAAACAGAAAACCTAGTAGTGTGTACTAGGCTTTACCCTTCAGTGTTTCTATAGATCATTACCGGTTTGCTGTCTTATACGCTGTCCATGCATAAAAGATAACTGGAAATGTTTGTAATGCAAACTGTTAATGAAAAATAGAAATACTGAAGGGCGAGGATAATGAGGGCAGACTGTGAAGCCAAAATTACGGTATATGTATATCATATATATTCAGTAAAATCAGTTTTATGGTTAAAGTGGAAGTCTTTTTTTTTTTTTTTACTTGTACCTACAGGTAAGCCTATAATAAACATGCACGGTTTAGGAGATATTCACACTGCATGCAGCCGATGATGTCCCCAGCGCATGCGCTCTGAAGGGACTGCATACCCGTGCTGTCCCTTCAGAGCTCCATGCCATGGTCTGTGACTCCTGCACACATGCACTGAAGAAAGACCAGGTGAAGGTGGAAGCGCCTTCAGCGGTACAGTGCGCCCTTGGAAAGCTTAGTTCTAAGGTAAGTATTTCATAATGAAATGCAATTTTCTTACAAAAAAAAAAATTAAAAAATCTCATGCGGTTTACTACTGCTTTAATATAATATATCAGTAATAGCCTTGTGGCTGCTTTAAAATGGAAGGTATAAAAATCAAGATATTTTAAATGTTAATAACAAGAATTAAGATTTTATTATAAACATTGTTGGTGTTACAAATCTTCAGATGCGCCCTAAAAGTCCCATCAACATTTTTGGACTATTTTGCAGTAAGACAAGGCATGGTGGTGCCAGATTTTGCAGTTCCAATTAGAATTCCCATGAAACCATCAGTAATCTATATCACTGTACCCAGGAGACAGATAGCAGCAGTTGTACTATATGGGTACATCTAAATGCTCTGCAGTTACTTTAGATGCACATTTATGGCACATGCTCCTTCTGAAAATCCATTTGCCTGACTGTTGTGCTCATTAAATGACTTTAATGCTTTGAATAACCCAGAGCATGCACACCTATTAGGAGTTCCTTTGAAGTGCCATTTTTCTAGCAAAACAGTGCTTTGGGAAACCAAGTGCACTATGTATACAGACTGCCATGCATGGGTAGTTCAGTGTAGGACACAGTAACTTCTGCATGCATGTGTGGGAGTTACTGTACGTCACCTGTGGTCAACCAATAAAAAAACACTGGCAGCAGTAGAACAGAACTAGAAAAAGACTGAGGGAGCCCACAGCAGCATAGTTATGCTTTAACTTAAAGTGGATGTAAACAAGATTAATGAAATGTGAGCTGGGCACATATATCTGCAGTGTTTTCTTATATCTCTCCAAAGCACCAAGTCCCGTGGCTTTCTCCTGCTCGTTCTTCTGTTATCAGCCTGATAACTTCTGACAAGTTCTACAACAACTGATAAAACCAGGCTGAAATTTGTGTCAGGGTGGGTGCTATAATTTGATCAGCAGAAAACTGCTCTACTCACAGGACAACTCTGCAAGTCTCTATCTGGAGGGGGGGGGGGGGGTGTGCGCCTTTCCTCCAATCAGCTGTCTACCAGTGTAATCCAACACTACACTACTACTGCTGAATGAAGAAATTAAATATCTAACAAGATGTGCACTTTCTAATCAGTATATAAAGCGGAAGACAGCAGATATACATGTAAAACTTATGTAGGAGGATTTTTTTCAACCCTGAGTATAATCTGAGGCTGTTCACTTCACTGGGTATATGTGAGGGATTACATCCACTTTAAAGTAGAACTATAGGCAAAACTTTTTTTTTCCATTTTGGATAAAGCAAGGGACGGTTAGAACAACTGTCAGATTTTATTTTGCCAGCTGCATTTCATTTCATCTCTTTTGATGAAAATTCCGCACCCAAAAGTGTTGTGTACCTGGTCTCTTCGCTGCCGAATTGACTGGTGTTTTCTTTGCTGTATTCTTCTTCCCACTGTTAAGGGTAGCCTCTTGTACCAGAGAGTTTGTACCTTAAACACATGACGAATAGAGAACACATTAAGAACAATGCTTTCAGGGTATAGCAGTGAGAAAAAATAATTGAGAGCTCTATTTGTCAAGAGAAAGTAAAAGGATGCCATCCTAGCAAATGGAGGTCAAAGACAACAGACAGCAGAACCTGAAACTTTTGAAGATAACAGCCCAAATGTGATCCTTCAAAAGTCCATGCCATCATGGATAAATACAGAAAAAAAAACTTCAACATACTTTAATAAGGCCTGAAATTAAGTATGCTCATTCTCCCCTCCCCCTTTTCTGGCCAGCATGCTTGGTTAACGATTTGGTATGATTGTGAGGGGGACCGATCGCCCTTTTTTCCCCCGTATGAGACCCCCCAAAACTCCATACCAGACAGGAAGGGCATGGTATGGATTGGGGGGGGGGGGTGTATGTTAACTGCACATCGTTTTCAATAAATTTTTGCCTCTTTACATTTTGCTGTCAGCAGAGAATCCCCACTGACAGAGGTGTCACTGGTTGTTAAGGACGTGGCAGGTGCCAGCTCTTTAAAAACCAGCTAGCATTCATTAAAATACTGCGGAGCTAGAGTCTAGGTCACAACTTATTTGCCAAATGTTTTTGTTTACCTTTTTTTTGTGAATTAATGGTGATTTAGACAGGTTCATGTGGCATTTACAGTGTTTCTTATTTTTGCTGTAAATACTGCATAAACCCGTAGTGAAAATACAATTTTCATATCGCATGCGACATTTGGATTAAATGTGTCACATGACCCAAATATCTCATGCAATATTCTTTTGTGAATTGACCCCAAAGTCAGAGACAAGCTTGAAGTAAGTGTGTCACAATAGATTCATGGCCTGCCACAGCTGACCTCCTGTTTGAAAATGCTAGTGGTTGGGGGGCGCATGCGCGCGATCGTGGGAGATGGAAGCCTAATCCCTGCACTCCGCGCCACCGGCTGCTGTAAACTCGGCTAACTGAGCACTTCTCACCAGCAGACACAAACAACCGGGCTCCCAGGACTGCGGAATCAGCCAGGCACCTGCGGGTATGTACCGCACACAAAAAAGCAGAGTGAAACATACCAAACAGCATAAGATGACTCCCGCTGGGGGGGAAGGGCAAGATGGAGCCCGATCCTCCTGAGCCTGATGACACTACGAGGCTTTCCTCAGCAGACTCAGCTTCCCCCCTGAGCAGCATGCACCAGTTCCCCTCGAATCTAGTAAGCCCTGAGCAGCATATTTCAGATGCTGTTTCAGAGGCTATGCTGGCTAAGTTCCGCTCCATTGTAAGAGATGAAATCTCCACAGCCTCACGCAAACTTTCTTCTGACCTCATGCGGGGCCTTAAACAGCTAGGCCACCGCACTAATCAGCTTGAAAAGAGGATGAATTTAACCACTACAGTACTGGAAGGACATGAGGATGAGGTTGATAAATTAAATGCTGAACTGGAAGTCCTGCGTGACAAACTCGAGGACTCTGAAAATAGGGCCCGCAGGGACAACCTTCGAATTCGCGGAATCCCTGAGGTCATAACTGACCTGCAGTGCACAGCCACGGCCTTCTTTCAGGAATTGGCCCCAGAGATCCCCCTGGAACGCCTGGAATTCGATCGCATCCACAGGTCCCTTGCGCCAAAACCCACAGAGGGCCCCCCACGGGACGTCATTATAAAGCTACATTTTTACCGTACAAAAGAGAGACTCCTACAAGCGGCCAGAGAACGCTCGGATCTCTCCTTTCAAAATCACTCTCTCCAACTGTTTGCGGATCTGTCACCTGTTACGATCGCGAAAAGATGGAACCTGAAACCTTATTTTCAAATCCTGCAAACCCAGGGAATAAAGTACAGGTGGGGGTTCCCCTTTAAGATTTCCTTTTCCCATCGGGTTCGACAAGTTCAAGCATCTTCCTTGCCCGATCTGAGACGTCTCTTTTAGGACCTACAGCTGGACCTCCCTCCATCACAAGGAGAACCGTCCTCATCATCATCCTCACGATCACGGTTGGTGCAACCTCCCCGCAAATCATCACTGACATCCCAACAAGGCTCCCAAGCCCTCCGTTCGCTTCAAGCTCAGCGTTACCAGGATGTTCCCACAGGCTGAGGAACTGAACCTTTCTACACTCAGGATCTCTACTTTATCAGGGGCCTGAGCTACTTCTCAGGCATATTTTTTTTCCCTTTTTTTTTACAATCATGGCCTGCCAACCGCCGCGTCTACTGGAGACGATTTAATTTCCACATGGTATTGGAGCGGCTTTTTACAGCCGTATCACTGATATCGAACCTTTATTTGTTTTTTCTTTACATTTTGCTTGTTTTCAGGTTTGTTATTTTACATATTCTGTGGCCCGGCTATGTCGGCTGTGGGCCTGCCGCCCTAGGTTGCCCAATTAGATGGAAGGCGGCCGGGGTGGAGGGTGGCCTGCAGTGGCGGGGCGGGTTGATGCCTCAGAGCCATTCTTGGCCAGATGTCTCTTACATGATTCAGGGGCCTGCTCGGTGCTCCTCGTGGGCTACGGAGCATGCCCCTGTGTATTGTGGCCCTTATGGGTGGTCTCTGACAAGTCCAAGATTATACTATCATATTGGTTATAGTAGAATATATTTTAAGTTATCTAACAGACAGTTGATTTCAGCACCAAAATTACTCAATTCTAAAGCTAATGGCCTCTCAGGCTTATTCCTACCTGAGCTGAAAGTTACTACTTCATCGTTAGCCTTTTGTGTCGAATAATGTAATTAACTCTACAATATATTTAGTGCTCATTATTAAGCATTTTTGTGCTTTCTTTTTTATTGTTGGTCCTAGCCAACCGGCGACCTTCTGGTGGGTTCCCGGACCCACACCTAGTTGCACTATTGTTCATTTCCAAAGTTTTCTACCGAGATTTTCTCGGCTTTACTGTGCTTAACTCTCTTTTTCTCTATCACTTTTCTCTTTTCTTCCCACGTCATCTTTTCTTATTTCTCCTTCTTTTTCCATGCGGGTTGCATCCGGAGCCAAAAACACACTTTTAACTGTTCCTCCACCATGACACTACATTGGTTGTCATTAAAACGTGCAGGGTATGAACTCCCCTCAAAAAAGGGTAAAATTATTTAAGTACCTTAAAAAGCAATATATTGATATTGCATGCCTACAGGAAACCCATTTTTCTTCTACCTCCTGCCCTAAATATTTTGACGCCCAATACCCCCAGGTATATGTAGCAAATGGACCAACTATGCAGAGAGGAGTTCTGATAGCCTTTCGTAAGACGGTCCCTTTTCGGTGTATTAAACAGATAACAGACCCTGATGGTAGATATCTCCTGCTCATAGGTACAATACAAGATACAGAGGTTACCATAATGACATATTATGCCCCTAACTCTAATCCGGGACCCTTCCTGTCACATGTCTGTTCCCGGTTGACATCACACCAAAAGGAAACCCTGCTGTTAGCAGGGGACTCAAATGTAGCCCTGGATCCTAAATTGGACAAATACCCCTCTGAACGAGTGGCCGCTACAGCTGCAGCGAAAACATTTTCCCACTCCTTACGCTCTCATGATCTGGTAGACCTCTGGAGAGAATTGCACCCGTTGAATAGAGATTATACGTATTATTCCCACCCCCACCATTCACACTCTAGAATTGACCATGTGATAATGCTTAGAAAACATCCCCCTTTAATAGAATCAGTGTCCATCCTGGCGGCCCCCTGGACAGACCATGATCCCCTTTTAGTAGTCTGCCGGTCCTTAGTCCATAACCCCCAACATTCATCCTGGATTATGAACGACTCACTGTTATCTTTACAAGACATCCAGGAAGACCTGTTAAATTCCTCAACAGAATATTTTTGCCTTAACTCTGCCTCTGTCTCCTCCCCAGTAAGCCTCTGGGGGGCTTACAAAGCAGTGCACAGAGGTCACATTATCCAAATAGCATCAAAACGCAAAAAAGAAAGACAAAAGCTGCAGAAAACATTGGAGTCCCGGCTGGACTCTATTTCTACAGCTTTTAAGCAACACCCTACATCCACAAATCGCAAACTTTTGGTCCAGGCCCGCACGGAATTAGACTTATGTCTCACTGACCAGGCGGAACGGGCGTTGCGCTGGTCCCGCCAACACTGGTATAAGCAAATAAACCAACGATGCTGGCCAAGAGGTTACGCACATTTAATTCTAAACCTACTCCTATTACCCTACGTACACGACATAATGTACTTACCAGTAACCCGATTCGTATACTGGACGAATTTCGCAATAGACTCACCACCTTATACTCAGCCCAAGACCGTAAGACTGAACAGGACAGGGTGGATTTTTTGCAGTGTATTTCGATGCCCACTCTATCTGAGGCACAGGTAGACTTCATGGATCGTGACATTCAGGAATTGGAAGTCAGACAATGCATTAAAGACTTAAAAATTGGGAAGAGGCCGGGTCCGGAATGGCTTTACAGCACTTTACTATAGAAAACTAGTGGAGGTCTGAGCCTCTCCCCTAACGGCTATGTTTAATTCCGTTAAAAACGGTCAGAATTTTTCTCCTGACCTTTTGACGGGTAATATAGTGATGTTGCCGAAGTCCGATCGTGACCATACCTCATGGGCTCATTTTCAACCTATATCATTAATCAATATTGACATGAAGATTCTTACTAAAATCTTGGCTAATCGTTTGAATTTGTTCCTTCCCCGCTTAATTAAAAAAGACCAAGTAGGCTTTGTGTCGATGAGACAGGCAGGAGATGCCATTAGGAGAATTATCCAACTGCAGCATATTGCACATAAGCGTTCCTTGGAATCTATGCTTTTGTCACTGGATGTGAACAAGGCCTTTGACACCTTGTCCTGGTCATATCTCATGACAGTACTACGCCACTACGGATTTGGTGCTTTCTTTTTGCGTTGGCTGGCGGCCCTGTATGATGTTCCTGAAACTACAATAAAATATTATGGGTTTGAATCCGCTATATTTCCCATCCGTAGGGGTACTCGACAGGGCTGTCCACTTTCGCCCCTCTTGTTCATTCTAGCGATGGAACCATTGGCGGAGGCGATTTGTTCACATCCAGATATAAAAGGCATTGAAGTGGCGGGCTTAGTTCACAATATCTCCCTGTTTGCCGATGACATCCTATTGACAATGACATCACCTAGAATCTCATTGCCCAACCTGTTCTCTCTATTGGAGACCTTCGTGTCTCTTTCGGGCCTATATGTTAATCCTACTAAATCTAAAGCGATGTCTGTAAATCTCTCCCCTCCAGAATTAGCCTCTTTAAAAGAAAAAAAAAAACTTTCCATTCCAATGGCTTCCCTCGCTGCCCTATTTAGGCATTTGCCTCACCCCTAAATATGATGGACTATACCAGGCTAACTTTCCTCCTCTCTTTAGAAAACCCACTGATATGCTATCCTCCTGGTCCCACTTTCCGTTATCCTGGTTCGGTAGGATCTCTGCGGTCCGTATGACCTATCTTCCAAAACTGTTGTATTTTTTCCGAGTGTTACCAGTCCCAATTAACTCCTATATACTGCGAATCCATCAAAACAAACTTTTGAAATATATATGGGGTTCCACTCGTCCCCAAATTAATAGGCGGATATTATTTGCTCGGCAGATCAATGGAGGACTCTCGGTTCCCAAACTTCATACATATTACACGGCAGCAAATATTGCTCCATTGACTCGATTACATGACACTTATCAAATGCCGTTATGGGCTACAATCGACCTGGTTGAATCACATCCTATACCTATTGCCTCTGTGCCCTGGCTCCCTCCCATGAAACGTCCACATAGGTTTGGGCCATGTATGACCCACTCTCTCCACCTATAGGACTCTGTCAAATACTTGGCTGGACTACTGTCCCCTCAATTACCACTACTGCGCCTTGACCATTGCCCGGCATTCCCCCCCCCAGCTGCGAAAATCCTAATCAATTCTCGTGGTGGAAGGATAATGGATTCACTGATGTCCATTCCCTGTTCACCCTTATGAGAATACTCACATTTGAAATGCTCAGATCTTCCCATGTCTTACCCCTTAGGGAACATTATAGTTACCTTCAAATCAAACATTTTCTTCAATAACTTATAAAGGCCCAACCTACCCCATACACTTTGACCCCCTTTCAAAGGATTTGCAGGGCTACACCTCACTCCCCGGGGGTAATATCCCTGCTCTACTCCTCTATCATCTCCATTAAGAAACCCCCAGTGTGATCCTGCCATCTTCAATGGGAAAGGGACTTGGGCAAACAGTTGGATCCGGAGGACTGGCAGATCATGACGATATCACCTACCAAGAGCTCTAGGAATATCCTTATGCTAGAAAATGCATATAAGGTATTTTACAGATGGTACTACACACCCGCTAGGCTTGCCTGTTTTATCCCCTCATATTCTCCTCATTGTTCCCGGGGTTGCGCACAGGAGGGTACTATGGCCCACATTTGGTGGACATGTCCGAAGGTATGTAGACTTTGGGTAAGGGTCTACACCCTTTTACGTAACATGCTCCACTCCAATTTGAAAACAGACCCCTATGAAGCTCTTTTATGCAAACCAATCCTTGAACTGCTTCGCCCAGAACCCCAATTGGCTCTACACCTTTTTAATGCTACCAAATTGACCATAGCAAGGGCCTGGAAAACCCCTATACTCAGCTTTGAAGCAGTGAAAAATCAAATGAACGATATTATGATTAATGAGAAAGTGAGGTCCCTGGCTTCTGATACACACAATTCCACAAGGTCTGGCAACCATGGATATTACATAACCAACCCTCTAGGTTCAATAACCTACTTCTATCAATCTAAAGGCCTCCGGATGCACCGCACCCCCCCCCCATAATGGACTCTTACCCTTCCTTCCTCTCTTCTTCTCCCCTCCTTTCTTTTTCTTTCCTTTATTTTTTCATCTCTACTCATTCTCTCCTTTTATTTGTACTCATCTTTGTGACTCCTGAAACCAAGGAGTCAGGTTTAATAATGATGGTTACAGCGAAATAGAAGAAACAAAATAGAATGGACTATTCTATTCATTTTTCTTTCTAATTTTCTTATTGTAATGGTGGATATTGTTCCACATTTATATAGGATCCCTGTGTTGGGATCCTCTTTATCTCATGTTTGATGTAACCTTCAATCAGTTGCACTTTTTTGTTGTATTCACTTTTCCATCAATAAATCTTTGTAAAAGAAAATGCTAGTGGTCTGGTTATCATACTTGCTTACTGGTTGCGGCACCGACCAAATCTTTGACCCAGAAGAAGCATGCCACTCTTCAAATTCTGAAGTCTAAATTTACATACTTGTTCTAGGTCAGTGACCCAAAGTACTACTAAGAAGAGGGACGGCATGCCAGCTAGGAAACAAGCATGTTCAGAAAAAAGGTTTAGCAATTCCAGTTTTTATAACTTAAATAAATACATAGAACTATCACCTGGGGAGTCATCCCTTCTTAGTTTCTTGGGTTTTAGCAATGGCGAGGATTCTTCATGTATCTGCACCACGGTTTCCACAGTCTCCATCTTGCTGTCTGTTTCTAACACTGTTATCTCTTTCAGGCCTGTGCAATTTTAACAAACATGTCAATGTAATATCAATATTAACTTCTTGCATTTAATAGATTATAAACCACTATGAAAAAAGGTCAAAAGTGAGCCTCAAGCTTGAAATTGCTTGTTTTGTTGTTTAAGCACTAGAGAAGCACCGAAATTTTGGCAGCCGAAACATATTGGCGGAAAATGTGGTTATCAGCATTTTGCTGATGAAGAAAAATGTGCCGCTAATGGCACCGAAAACACACGCGATTTTGCTGGCAAGAATTGTAGGTTCTCTCTGCTGGTCGTCTTTGTGGTCACGCTCAACTGTAAAGTATTTTGCTGCATCTTCCACTACAGGGCAAACGTGGGTCAATTCTGTTTTCAACCCAGTCCACACACACACCAACGCATAACAGTTTTTTTTTTTTTTAAATGGTGCAATGTACCTTTTGCCATCCACGTCAACAGAAATGAGGTCTCTTAAAAGTTAGATCAGAGCTACATAAGTGATTTTAATTTCTTAATAGTGAGAGAGTGCTCACGGTGTTACAGCCTTCCTGAGCGCAGTCACCTCTTTAACCTAAACAGATTTTTTGCAGTTGCACATACATGTAAATCATTGGCAACTGTTCTCTACAAGTAGCAATAATGCACTAACTATATGGAACAAATAGCTCCCTATAGAGTGAGCTACAGGAATAGAATCTTGTAGATGAAATCAATCACGTATAAATAGGGCTGTTTTCAAAGGTTTAGCCATCAATTGCTACTCCTAAAATTTAGGCTACTTTCACACTGGGGTGGACGGGTGTCAGCGGTAAAGCGGCGCTATATATAGCGCCGCTTTACCGTCGTTTTAATGATGCTATTCGGCAGCTAGCGGGGCAGTTTTAACTCCCGCTAGCGGCCGAAAAAGGTTTAAACCGCCCGCAAAGTGCCGCTGCAGCGGCGCTTTGCCAGCGGGTTTGCAGCGCTGCACCATTGTTTTCAATGGGAAGGGCGCTTTAGGAGCGGTCAATACACCGCTCCTACAGCACTGCAAAGATGCGGCTTGCAGGACTTTTTTGACCGTCCTGCAAACGCACCACTCCAGTGTGAAAGCCCTCGGGCTTTCACACTGGAGCGGCGCTGTACAGGCACTGTAGTGCCTGTGAAGTGCCTCAGTGTGAAAGTAGCCTTAGTTGCTAGTGATTTTAGAAAGCTTATTTAATCCTTATAGGGACACTGGGGCTGGGTGGATAACAGAGTCTTTTGGATTTTCAGCACAGAAAGCTCTGCCGCCCATCGATGCAAATGTGCAGCACGTGAGCGAGATAAAGCCCATCCTCTAAATATGCATTACGTAGATGGCAAGAGGTTAACCTACTAAAAATGTCCTTTTCAGCTGTAGCCTATTGCAGTGACTGGTAGTGATTAAATCTCTCAGCAACAAAAGATTATTACATACGATAGCCCTTTAAATACAACATGATTAAAACACATGTCGATGCAACATGTAATAACACATGCCTTCTGTTGTCCCTACAAATCAACTGCCCTTTCTAATTCTTGACAGCAGTGTTCATTACTGGATGGTAGATTTACACTGATACCGGTATTGGTGTCGATACTCATGCAAATGCTCTAATACCTGAAACCAATACCTTTGCAGTGCCATTTGAGCCCATAAAAAAATGAATGGGCTCAAATTGCACTGCAAAAACCTAATGTGATTTGAACAGGAATACGGTCCGATTCCTGTCCGAATCACATGCAGTTTTCCCCCCACTGCTCCTGTGTGAACCCAGGTTGAAGTCACTATGACAAGTCTGGGTTCACACAGGAGCGGTGGGGGAAACCGCATGCGATTCGGACAGGAATCGGACCGCATTCCTGTTCAAATTGCAGGTGATTTATTGTAGGCCGATTTGAGCCCATTCATTTTATATGGGCTCAAATCGTGTTGCAAAGGGTATCGGTGAGCACCTGGGCCCAAGTATCGGTACTCGTCAATTAAAAAAACAAAAAGCGGAATCGGTGCAACGCTACTGGATGGATTTGCATTGTGTGCAATGTTTAGTAATGAACACACCAAAAACAAAAAGCAAACAGGATCCAATAGCATTTCACTATATTCAATAAATGACTGTTTTTTTTAGCATCTTCCCATAAATAAGCTTTACGCCTAGCTCCCATGTCACACTAGTTACAGGACCGCATTTCTTACCTTCAGACATGACATAGAAATGTTCTGTGAACTGTTCAGAGAGGATGTCGTCACTGGCGAAAGCAGCCAGGCAGGTGTAGTAATGCACACATTTGTCCTGAATCTCAGTCTTAGATGCCAGTGCTTTCGACTCACAGGAACACTGGAAAAGGTGCCCCACTCCTTTCTGAAGGCCATCTCTCCGTGTCAGGTATACATGGAGGTAACCAAGACTGTTCTGCTGAGTGATTTTACAACGCACTACAAAGATGGATTTGGTCACCTTCTGAACCATTGGTCCCAAGCACTCACTAGCAAGTTCCCATATGTCTTGCTTGATTTCTGCTGGGATCTGCATGGCATTTAAGACTGAACTTTTCAACTGGAGCGCCTCTGCTTCAACTTGGCAGTTCAAGGCCATCTTAATGTGCTGGCACTGATTCTCTACCACCCCTCGGGCTGCAGCTTTAAGACACCCGGGGGCAAAACATCGTCCTGAGCTAATATGAGTGATTATTGTGCCTTCAGCTGTCTGGATGGTGGTCTCAGAAATTCCCAATACCACCAGACATCTGTGGTCAGGTCCTTTGTCCCTCTGTTTGACTGAGAAGATCTGCATGTCAGAACCAGTGAGCAGCTTCACGGCATCCTTAGTTGGTTGTTTGACATCTCGGCAGCGGAATACAGTGCCACAGCTCTTATTCTTGCAGCTGAGGCCCCGGGTTCCGTTGTAGGTACCGCAGTGTGGGCACTTGCGTACACCTCGCAGTGTGGGTTTTCCCAAGTTGGAAAGGAAGTCTGGAACTTTTGGCTTGGTAGTACTGGGCTCCATGATGGCTTATGGCCTAAAATAATAATGAAAAAAAAATATATTAAAACTTGTCTCACTTTAATATGCATCCTCCATGAAAAGACCAAACACCAATATTGATTCTAAATTTGAAGGAAGCAGATATCTTTAGTAGAGTTTATTTTATTGAAATTTTTTCTACCTTAATGCAGAGAATGCATTATGTTTTTTTTGCCTTGAGAGCTACTTTCAGGCTGGGTTCACACCTATGTGAATTGGATGCGGGTTTCCCCGCATTCAATTTGCATGACAGGAGATTGTGACCGGCTCTCTGTGGAGCCGGTTCACATATCTCCGTTGTGACTGCGGAGCAACTTGCACAGGAGTCTTGCGCGTCTTTGGCTCAGGGCTGAATACAGGCATAAATGCCAGGCATTGATCCAGGTACTACACGCTACATGGCAAACGGCTAGAGCCACTGGACTCGTCTGTGGTGGGATAGTTGGACATTTACTCCTGGGCTATTTAGCCTATACCACTGGTTTCAGCAAACTGGTTGTCCCACCTTTTCGCATGTGAACCATATGGGCATATACCACAGAATAGATGTTGCAGAAATTATCCACCTTAAGATTGTGCCCTACACACACTATACTCTCAGCTTGCGTACTTTATAACATCAATATGGACTCTTCGGTCTTTAGTGCCTGCTCAGACATGGAATCATCATACTGGAAAGCATTTGAATGCTAAAAACCGTTTGAACCCTTGGCCCCTGATGAAGATATTTGAACATCTCATACCGGAAACGCGTCGGACATCTGGGCATTTACATTACATACTAATTATGTGTTAAACATTTTTATGACTTTCCATGTAAGTTACGTTGTGCATCTTTGTCATTTGTGGATTTTATATGTTTTTTTCATTATTAAAGATTGTTTTTTACTGATTTCCAAGTAGGTGGTCTATTTAAAGTCCCAATTGAGGGGGTTACTATTTTTGTACAGTATAAACAATTTCATCGATATTTTCAACTCCGACATGCAATAGACGCAGACACAAGCGCTCTCGTTAGCTATATCTAGCTCCTCGCTACTGTGGGAAATTTTGCAAGCTACCACTCGTAAGGGTCTGATATTGAGGGCCTACTCTGTTTTGTGGTCTTCTATTCAAGATCACAAACTGTTAAAAAGTAGAGCTTGTTGGGTCCCCAAATAACAGAGCCATAAATGGGGATCAATAGGATATGGCCCTAGAGGCGCTCCGTGCTGTGTTGGTGTCAGCTGCACATAAACTCTTGCAATTATTTATCAGACACAGAGCCTGTCGCACCCCAAATGGGCTATATGATTGGGCCGAAGGGATTCTCCCTTAAGTCCAAAGAGCTTGATGGTCAGGGGGGACTTTATACACATGATATGGCGCTGCCTAAAACTTGCCCAATATGAGGCGGGTGCAGGTGATTTCTGATCTAGCCCAAATACCTATACCTCTTGATCCACTGGTGTGCTTGCTGGGTGCAATTGATGTTGAAATGTATTTATATTATGGTGTCCAGGTTATTGTACCTAGCTAGAAAGCTGATCGACCGATTTTGGTTGGCTCCCACTGTGCCTTCTAGGGCGTAGTGGATCGCCTACATTAATTCCCTTCTACTTAGAGAACAGTTGGCTTATCGCCATCGAAAAGCGGTTAAAAAAAATCGGAGTTACTTACCGGTAACGTCCTTTTCCAGGAGTCTTTCAGGACAGCACCATAGAGAGACCTTGGCTCCTCCCCTTCTGAGGAAACACCGCCTTCAACTTTAAGATTTAAATCTCACCGCTCTCCCCCAGCCCCTCAGTTCTTCAAGAGGACCTCCGGTTAACTGGGGAGACACAAGAACACGTCATAATAACTTTGATCTTACCTGACGTTCTTCTGCGATGAACTCCTTCACGAATATCCCTACAGTAGGGTGGGTAACTGTGCTGTCCTGAAAGACTCCTGGAAAAGGACGTTACCGGTAAGTAACTCCGATTTTCCCATTTCCGTCTTTCAGGACAGCACCATAGAGAGGATAAGCGAGCACCTTACCTTAGGGTGGGACTACTGCCTGCAGAACCTTACGCCCAAAAGCCTGGTCTTTTGCTGACAGAAGGTCCAACCTGTAGTGTTTCACGAACGTGTCGAATCTAGACCACGTTGCCGCTCTACAGATCTGCTCCGGAGACGCACCAGCCCACTCGGCCTGAGAGGTCGCCACTGCCCTTGTGGAGTGTGCCCTGATACCCTTAGGGGCTTCTAACCCGCTAATTATATATGCCTGACTGATAGCTAACCTTAGCCACCTAGCTAAAGTGCGCCTTGAGGCTTTGCCTCCCTTTCTGGTTCCTGAAAATAACACAAAAAAGGAATCAGATTTTCTAAATGGTTTTGTATCCTCCAAATATTGCAGGACACACCTTCTTACATCTAGTTTATGAAACCTATGTTCCTGTTCCCTCACAGGATTCAAACAAAAGGTGGGCAAAACAATTTCCTGGCCTCTATGAAACACCGAGGCTACCTTCGGTAAGAAAGCCGGATCGGCCTTAAAAATTACCCTGTCCGGGAAAACCTGAAAAAAGGGGGCCCTAATGGAGAGGGCCTCGAGTTCACTTACTCTTCTTGCCGTAGTGATTGCCACCAAAAACACCGTTTTGAGGCTAATCCATTTTAGTGTACATGTCTCCAATGGCTCAAAAGGTTCCCCTGTTAGTGCTTGAAGGACCAAGGAAAGATCCCACATTGGGAAGGGGGGGACTCTCAGAGGTCTCTGCCTACTCAATGCTTTAAAAAATCTAATGATCCAGGGATCAGCGGCTAGTTGTTTCTCCAGAAACACACTCAAGGCAGAAACCTGCCCTTTCAGGGTGCCAAGGGCTAATCCCTTGTCCGCCCCTGCCTGCAGGAACTCTAAGACCGCTATAGAGCTGTGAATATCAAAAGAAGTCTCTGTGCACCAGCTATTAAAACGCCTCCACGTTTTTTGGTAGATGACCTGGGTTTCTTTTTTCCTGCAGTTAAGGAGGGTCTTTACTAAGCTATCTGAGAAACCTCTGTTCTTCAACAATTCTTCCTCAGTAGCCAAGCCGCAAGGCTCCATCTCCCCACCTGGGGACAACAAATTGGTCCCTGGGAAAGGAGATTCTCCTGAACTGGCAAGAGCCAGGGGGGTTCCGCTGCCAGACTTCTCAGGATGGAGAACCACGGCCTCCTGGGCCAATGTGGCGCAATAAGAATGAGGGTTGTATTTTCCAATTGGAATTTTCTTAGGACGGCTGGGATTAGTACAGGTGGGGGAAAGGCATAACACCTGTCGAAAGCCCAACTCTGAGCCAGAGCGTCTATCCCTAGAGCTCCATCCCACCTGTTTAGGGAGAAGAAGAGATGCACCTTCCTGTTCTCTCTCGAGGCAAAGAGGTCTATGCATGGCCTTCCCCATTTCTGGGATATTGCCTCGAAAACCCCCTGATTCAGAACCCAGTCGCCTTCCCTCAGCCGTTTCCTGCTGAGGTAATCCGCCACCAGATTTTGTTCTCCCTTCAGATGTACTGCCGAGAGGGATAGGACGTTTACTTCGGCCCATCTGAGAATGCTTTCTACCAGGGTCCACAAGGGTCTGCTCCTGGTACCCCCCTGCCGGTTTATGTAGGCTACAGCTGAGGAGTTGTCCGACCGGACTCTCACATGTTGTCCCTGAAGTTCCTTTTGAAAGGTTCTGAGTGCCAAGGCTACTGCCTTCAGCTCCCTCCAGTTGGAGGATCTTCCTGCGTCCTCCTTCCGCCAGCCTCCCTGAGCCACCCGGTCCTCCATATGCGCCCCCCAACCCATGCCACTTGCGTCGGTCGTGACGCATCTGGACACCGGCAAAACCCAATCCAGACCCTGTGAGAGATTGGCTTCTTTCCGCCACCACCATAGGGATCTCTTGACCTGGTCCGGTACAGTTATCAGGGAATCCAAAGATTCCTGACTGTGGTCCCAACTGCTCAGGATAAATAGTTGTAACGGGCGAAAGTGTAAACCTGCCCACTGGACTGCTGGAAGTGCTGCCGTCAGTAACCCCAAGGCTGACATAGCCTTTCTTACTGATATTTGTTGGCTGCCCTGGAGTAACAACATAGCCCTGTCTACCTTCTGGATTTTTTCCATAGGTAGGAAGACCTTCTGTTTTGTTGAGTCCAACAGGAAACCTAAAAAGATTATCCTTTGCGAAGGAGTCAAATTGGACTTCTCCAGATTTAGGAGCCAACCTAGACCCTCTAGGATGTTCCTTGTCAACTGCAGGTCCTGCGACAGTTGTTCCGCGGAAGGGGCGAAAAGTAGTAGATCGTCTAAATAAGCGATCACTGAAATGCCCCTGATCCGTAGGAAAGCCAAGACTTCTACCATGACTTTGGTGAAGATGCGGGGGGAAGAGGATAGCCCGAAGGGAAGGGCCCTGAACTGCCAGTGAAAGGTCCCTTCTCTGGCATTTATTGCCAGCCTGAGGAACCTTTGATACTGATCTGCAAATGGGAATGTGCAGGTAGGCATCCCTCAAGTCTATCGATGCCATGAAGCAGTTTGGAGGAAGGAGCGTCTTTACCGAATAGATTGAGTCCATTCTGAACCTCCTGTAGGTGAGAGAGACGTTCAGAGGCTTCAGGTTCAGGATGAGCCTGAACTTCCCCGAGGGTTTGCGCACCACGAAAGTGTGGGAATAGAAGCCTCTGCCCGTCTCTCCTTCTGGCACTCGAACTACCACCCCCTGTTCCTCCAACTCCTGGAGGGAGGAAAGGAGAGCCGCTGACTTCTCTGCACATTTCGGTAGCGTGGTTACCAAGAGTCTGCATGGTGGAGGTTCTGCAAACTCCAACCTGTAGCCTCTTCTTATGACTTCCAAAATAAAATTGTTGGAGGTGATCATCTCCCACTGTGGAAGGAAGGCCCCCAGTCTTCCTCCCACCGTTATTCTGTCACTTTGTCTTTTTGGGCTGTTCAGGAGGGCGAAAAATAGCCCCCCCACGCCCCTTCCCTTTTTGTCCCCCCTTTTTCTGTTGACCAGATTTTGGGGGGTCCAATTTCTTCCACGGCCGAGACTTTCTTTTAGTCTCTGCCTGTTTTCTCTTAAAAGGAAATGCCTTTTTTCTGTCAGCCGTTCTATCCAATACAGCTTCCAGACCTGGCCCGAAGAGCAAGTCTCCCGTGAGAGGAATGCCGCAAAGTTTCACCTTGGATGCGGTATCTCCCTGCCATGTTTTAAGCCATAAGGCTCTTCTTGCCGAATTGGACAATGCGGCTGATCTTGCAGACATACGCACCGATTCAGCTGAGGCATCTGCCAGGTAAGCTATTCCTTTAAGGAGCATGGGAAAAGACGATAGGATTGTTTCCTTAGGCGTACCCGCCTCTATGTGTGCCTTAATTTGCGTTAACCAATACTCCATGTTTCGTGCCACCACCGTGGACGCCATGGCGGGTTTAAGGTTCCCCAAGGAAGAGTCCCAGGATTTTTTCAGGAGGGAATCTATCCTTTTATCCATGGGATCTGGGAGTGCCCCCATGTCCTCAAAGGCCAAGTCAGTGTGTCTGGAGACCTGCGAAAAGGCTGCGTCTAGCTTGGGCGATTTGTTCCATACCAGCGCCTCCTCTTCAGCAAAGGGGAACCTACGTTTAAGTGCCTTTGAAAGGAAGGGCTTCCTTTCAGGGTCCTGCCACTCCTTTTTTATGGCCTCGACTAAGACCTCATGGACCGGGAACACTTTCCTCTTATGTTCCCCTAGTCCTTTGTACATCTGGTCATGGAGTGAAAGTTTCTTTCTTTCCTCCTGGATTCCTAGGGTGGTGTGAATGGCTCCTAGGAGCTCTTCCACCTCCTCCAGGGAAAGCTTATAGCGGGAGGATCTTGTGGATTCCCCTTCCATCTCCTCTCCCTCTGACTCCCCTTGGGGATCTGAGGACCCGCTATCAGGCTCTTCCTCAACCTCGAATCTGGCACCTCCTGGATTCTCTCCACTTCCCGAGGGAGCATCCATTAAGGATTGGGGAACACTCTGCTGTGCTGGTGGAGAAACGACCTGCGGCTGTGGCAACTGAAGACTGGCAAACAGTGATTTAAAGGTCTGCACCGTATTGGAAAGTTCCTTAACGGAAGCTGCTAAATCCGAAGACTGTTCTCCAGACTGCTCCCTTACTAGCCCTTCTATACAATCCCTGCAGAGGGGTTTAGACCAAGATTCCCCCATTGTGATTCTACATGAGGGGCATTTCTTCTTGGTACTGTGGGGCGACTTGCTTTTCTCTGTAGCTTTGCCCTGAAAAACAATTTAAAAGTAGGGAGCAATCAGCAAATTTCCACCAGCACTACCACGGAGGGCCACCAGGGGTGCACTTCCCGGGACCGACCACCACCAAGGAGTCACAACCCTTTCCCCCCCTTCACCACTAGGGGGAGTTCTACACCTGTGGAGCTTACAGGAAACAGTAAGGGAACACCACCCCAGGGTTCCTCTTACCTTAGAGTGGCTGGTGCAGGATTCTCCTGGAGCGGTTCTTGAAGCCTCTGCTTCCGACATCTCCTTCGAGTATAGTGGTGATCCAAGCCCCTGTGCGCTGTCACCACAGCAGGTCAGAGGCAGCACCAGCCGAACGCGCGGTCCGTTTTCGATACCGCGACCGGAACCGGAAGTCACGGGTCAGACGAAAACACTGACCTCCGCCGGAAATGACGTCGCCCGTCTTCCGACCCAGCGCTCAGAGCTCCCACGCTGGCTGCACAAGCAGGGCGGTCTCCTGTGTCTCCGCCTATGCCACCCTAGGCACAAGGGAAAACGGACCCCCCCAGCTTGCAACTTCGCTAAGGGAAGATGGGGGAGCGTGATGTGCAGTTTTAATAAGGTACTCAGCCACACTAGCCTCTTAGACTGCACTTTCTTTAGAAAAGATGAGCAGGAGAGAGTAAGAGAGCGCGCGCCCCCCTCTGCTCAGCCTAAATTTTAGCCTCAGTCTCCCTAGCTGTGCGGCCCTGGTTCCTTGCGATGTCTCCCCACCGGAGGAAACACCAGAACTGAGGGGCTGGGGGAGAGCGGTGAGATTTAAATCTTAAAGTTGAAGGCGGTGTTTCCTCAGAAGGGGAGGAGCCAAGGTCTCTCTATGGTGCTGTCCTGAAAGACGGAAATGGGAAAAAATGTAATCCCATTTGGCAAAGTTGGCTTGATAACCCAAGTCTTGCCCCACCACAATTAGTGATGGATAGGTTATTACAATTATGAGACCACCTAGCGATATCATGGTTATGGCCCGAGTTTGGGAATTTCGCTGCTGTACATCCGAGAGTAGACAAAGAAGACTTCTGAGTAATCGTCCCTCAATAAACTCGGGCTGCTTTGTTTTGTTTAACTTTGTTTTTCTTTTTTACTGTTTTTGTTTTTTCATAAAATCTTGGATATGCTTTACATATGATGTGATGCTTTGTACCTGGGTATATAGATCTCATGTTCATTGCAAGTGTTGATGGTTGTTATCTATACCTTTCAACTCTACATTGTACAAGCACTTTTTTTTCCTTGTCAATAAAAAAAAAAAGTTTGGATTAAAAAAAATAAATAAATAAAAAAAGGTGGAACTTCACACTACCTGAAGTTCCACTTTAAAGAATCCTCCCCCATCCTCTAACAATTTTGGAAGTTAATCTTTTGGGGAGTGAGCAGGTATCTAGTTTAGCTCCGACTTCCGTTGGGATCGCCAAGGCCTAGGAAGTTGTAATCCCTCCCCGCTTACAACCTCTTGGGACACATCACAGGTTGCAAGAAGCTGCAGGACCATCCACAAAGTGCAGTGAGACTCACACATGCACAGGGTGAAGCTGCAAGGAGTCACAACCTGCTTCCCACATTAGACATTTGTCCTGTTTACCGTTATCATTGAAAAAAAAAAAAAAAAAAAAAATAAAAAATCACAAATTGGAAAAGTAATAGAGGGGAAATCTTCAAATGGGGACATAGTTCTGGTGACCCCAAGGAATTCCCCTAATCTGCAGGGATTTCTTCTCACTTTCTATTTGGCTATGGGACAGGAAGTGAAGGGAAATTTCCCCAATGGGACACAGATGGCGAAAAAAAAAATCTCACAGGGTTTATAATTCTGCTTTGCCCTATCCAAAATGTAAAAAGAAAAAGGGGTTTTGCCTATAGTTCTACTTTAAATTCAGCAGCTACAGTATTTGTAGCTGCTGACTTACTTTTTTTTTTTCCTACAGGCTGATGAACCTCTTTAAAGTGTTACTAAACCCACAACAGTAAAATCAGTCTGTATATGCAGTAAAGCATACTTGTTATACTCACTGTAGAACATAAGGTGTTAATCCTCTGCATTGTGTAAAAAGGCTGTTTGATCCTGTCTTCTCTGATTCTCCCCTTCTTCCACAGTCCCCAATCTATCTGCTGATAGAACAGAGCATTAGGGACACACTGCACATGCTCGGTTTGGTGTGTATTGCTGAAGGTTTTTTTTGCATGTGATCAGCACAGGACCAATCAGCACTGTCCAGAGGGTCAGGGGTCCTGCAGCCTCAAGACAATCAGGGGAGAATTAAAATTCCTCTTGCAAGCTTTACCCAGACACTGATAGAAGTCACAAGACTGCTATATACTGCTGATGAGAAAAGATATTTAGCAGTTAATATTTACTACTATAATTGCATTTCCATGTTCGATGTACTGTGGGAGACCAGATATAATGAATGCAGGGTCCTGGGTTTAGTAACACTTTAAGTTAGAGCAGCAGATTTCAGCACCACGTGTGGCTGATTGATACCTAGAGCAGAAATAATCTGTGACCTCTTGTTATAAATGACTGGTGGAAACAGTGGCTGTACCTTTTCTACAAGACTGTATGGAGCTGCTAAAGAACCAATTCATTACTGCATAATGAGTCATTATTATCCACTTGCCGACCGGGCCATAGACAAGAGACATCCTCAGTCAGAAGTGGAATACCGGGGTTATGGCTGCAGCAATATGCCATAACCCGGTATTGTTTTTTTTCAGCCTGCGATTCTCTAACCGATAGAAATGGTCTGAGCGGTGGATTTACCGCTCGATCACTTTTAGAAGCTGCTTCCCGGTGGTTCCCGGACTTATCTGGATGATCAGTAGCCCCAAGAACTGATCCGGCGGTTGCAGCGGCTGCTAACAAAGATGAGCAGTGGAAAGATGGCCTCCGCTCCTCTTTATGGGAGGACCGGAGCGACGTCATTTTTGGTTCCGGCCATTTATTTTTTTAAAGCACTAGTTTTGATCCAATGCTTTACACTGTAGAGGAGAAATGTGGGGTCTTACTTATTGACCCCACATTTCTCCATAAAGGGATGAAAAGGAAAAGGAATAAAAGTGATAAAAAAAAAAAAAAGCACACCAAATTTGGGGTTCCTAGCACTAAGTGGCCCTGAGATATGGGGCCCCAAAATCGGTTCAGAAAATGTCAAGCACCTTTCTGCAGCAGAGAATGACATTTTTCGAACCGATTTTGGGACCCCATATCTCAGGGCCACTTGGTGCTAGGAACCCCATCTTTGGGTATGTTATGGTACCAATTCCACTGGGTTTGCACACCAAATTTGGGGTTCCTAGCACTAAGTGGCCCTGAGATACAGGGCCCCAAAGTCGGTTCGGAAAATGAAATTTTTTGCTGCAGAAAAGTGCTCGACTCGAGTATAAGTCGAGCGGGGCACTTTCAGCACAAAAAAAATGTGCTGAAAAATTCGACTTATACTCGAGTATATACGGTATATATTATTTTTTTTTTACTTTTTGTTATAATACATAAAAAAATAAATAAAACAAATTTCTTCATCAAAAGGTATGGGCAAATATCTTCATCAGTTTAGGCCGATATATATATATTCTTCTAAGTTATACCGTCTACAAAATATGGGATAGATTTATGGCATTTTTATTATAATTTTTTTTACTAGTAATGGCGATCAGCGATTTTTAGCGGGACTGCGACATTGCGGCGGACAGATCAAACACTTTTTTGGGACCATTGACATTTATACAGGGATCAAAGCTAAAAATAGCCACTGATTACTGTATAAATGTCACTGGCAGGGAAGGGGTTAACACTAGTGGTGATCAAGGGGTTAAATGTGTCCTAGGGAGTGTTTCTAACAGTATGGGGATGTGACTCACTGGGGGAGGAGACAGATTGCTGTTCCTACTTAGTTGGAACAGACGATCTGTTTCTCCTCTCCTGTCAGAACGGGGGCCACACGCATTGGGTCCCTCGCTGTGCAACGGGCACATCCGTTATCGCCCTTGAAGGTGCTGACATACACCAACGGCGATTCGCGGGATCGTGCAGACCTCCCGCCATGTAATGACAATTATTTCCCAATTGTGTGCCCTATGTGCCCTGTTCACAGCCCAATGTGTGGTGCATTGCCTAAAAAAAAACAGCATGGCTCCATTTTTACACAGCATAACTCACCATATTACAACACGCTTGTCATTTTGTGGCACTTCAATAAAGTTTTTAAAAAACTGTAAACAGTGTGGTGCATTGTTACAATGTAACGTACTACCCCTATAAACAGACACCAATCTGCAGAGTAATCAAAAGATGGTTGAGGGCCGGTATACACCAGAAGGTGGGGTGTTAAAGCACGTTTCCCACACCACATTCGAATGTGTTACCCTTGTGATCTGCATGCAGGTGCCAATGTATTGTTAATGGCACCCCAATTGCAGATCGCAAATGCAGTGTGTTTGCGGGAACAAAATTGCTTGGTAGTGCAGTACATATATTAAAGCAGAGTTCCACCCTAAAGTGGAACTTCCGCTCATCGAATTACTCCCCCTCTCCTGTGCCACAGTTGGCACCTTTCAGGGGGGTGGGGGTGCAGATACCTGTCTAATACAGGTATCTGCAGCCACTTCCGGGCTTAGACAGCCGCAGAATATCTGCAAATGCCCCCCCTCCCCCCCCCGTTGTGTTCTGGGAAACACACAGTTCCCAGAACACAACGGGGACCAGTGCAGAGGCGCAGCGAGACTGGCGCATGCGCAGTAGGGAACCGGGCAGTGAAGCCACAACGCTTCACTTCCCGATTCCCTGACCAAGGATGGCGGCGGGGGCAGCCGAGAGCTGAGCGATTGATCGGCTTCGGCTGCCGACTTCGCTGGACCCTGGGACAGGTAATGCCTCGTTTCCACTGAGCGGATCGGTTCGGTACGCTATTTTGGGTGTTTCCATTATGAAAGCGGCCCATACAACCGAACCGTACCGCTCCATTCAGGGTCCTGCTTCAGATGTGGGGCCATAGAAAATGGAACGGTTCAGTTAGGGCGGAGCTACGATACATTCCACTGATTGGCTGACAGAAAACCCTCTGCTGTGCTATGCTGAGGCATTTTTTCTAAACCCTGTATGGCCCCTTGTGGTCCCACTTGCAGTGGAAACGTTCACCAGAATAGACCGGACCATTCTAGGCCATTCAAACTGTACCGACCTGAACCAATCCGCTCAGTGGAAACGAGGCATAAGTGTCCATTTATTAAAAGTCAGCAGCTGCAGTATTTGTAGCTGCTGGCTTTTAATCATTTTTTTTAAGGTGGAGCTCCTCTTTAAAGTAGTGCATGCACTACTTTTTCCACGTTCCGGTGTGATTTTCAGCCCATTCAAATGAATGCAGGGGAATGTGTTACTGGGCAATTATGGTGTAAACAGGCTCTGAAGCTGCCTGAGGGATGGTACACACTAGCCTAGCCGCATACTAAAACATTTAAAAAAAATAAGGGTCTTGTGAGCTATCACTTGGATTCCACCAGTGCATCAACAAGGAGGTATATACCTACATGTGTATCCACACATGCATATATATACACACACACACGTTTTCAGCAGCTGACACTGTCCACAATCCCAGATTGTGCAAAAATGGTATGAATATTAAAAGTTTAGCGCAACACTTTTATGGCTAGTTTACACTTGCTTCAGCTTCAACAGGGCTTCGGACAAGCTTTTTTAAAGCTCTCTGAATGCTAATCAAAGCCCCTGTCACTAAATAAAATGGTTCGCTTACAGTCCTGTTTACACCTGCTTTTGCTTTGCTTCGGCTTGGGTTTAAAAAGGATACCCCATGTAGCTTCAGTGGTGCTTCAAAGCGTCTTCAAAGCCTCCACAGAAGTCTATGGCAAAGCTCGTTTGAAGCCCCATTAAAGCCTCATCGAAGTACCAAGCAAGAGCAGGTGTAAACAGGACTGTAAGCTAACCATTTTATTTAGTGACAGGAGCGTTGAGTGGCGTTCAGAGAGCTTTAACAAAGCGTGTCCGAAGCCTTGTTTTGAAGCAAGTGTAAACTAGCCCTAAATGAGCCCTTATATACTAAAACATTTTGTTTTACCCTTCAACTAGTGGCTGCTGTGTAGCAGTGCAGCTTATCAGCACCCAACAGTGCAGCCTCACCAGCACTGAAAGGTGAAGAAGGAAAAATAAACATTTGCAATTTTATAATAGAAACGAAGAAAACCTTTATTATTTCAAAATTATTGGTCTGTTTTTATTTAGCAAAAAATAAAAAAAAAACTCATTGGTGATTAACCCATTCCCGCCCGCGCTATAGCTGAATGACAGCTACAGCACGGGTGCTTACTTTGCCGGGAGGGCGTCTATTGACGTCCTCCCGTGATTGTACTTTTCCTTCGGACTCAGCTGATCACAGATCGGGGTAAAGGGCCAATCACAGCGGCCCTTTACCACATGATCAGCAGTGTCCAAGGACAGCTGATCACGGATGTCAACACAAGCCAGTTATCAGCCTTTCTTCCCTCATGCTGAGAGTGTGACAAGAGAAGCTTTTGTTTAAGGGACATCGACACTGATTATCAGTGTCCTGATCATCTGTGCAGTCCCAACAGTGCTGTCAATCAGTGCCGCCTGTCAGGGCCTCCTCAACAGTGCGGCCTCATCAGTGAAGAAGAAAAATGACCTGTTTGCAAAATTTTTTACCAATCTATGAAAAATGTTTTGTTTTTTTTTCTAAATTTTCTGCCTTTTTTCGTTTGTTTAGCAAAAATAAATAACCCAGTGGTAATTAACCACTTGCCATCCAGGCCAATTCTGACATTTCTCTCCTACATGTAAAAATTATCATTTTATTACTAGAAAATTACATAGAACCCCCAAACATTATATATTTTTTTTTAGCAGAGACCCTAAAGAATACAATGGCGGTCCTTGCAACTTTTTATCTCGCACAGTATTTCCACAGCAATTTTTCAAATGCGTTTTTTTTTTCCGAAAAATGCTAAAAAAAAAAAAAAAAAAAAAAAGGGGAAGAAGATCTCGGCTTCCCAGGCGTTTGTTTGAATGCAGAGGCTGGGTGTGACGTCATAACATCGCGCCCAGCCTCCGAATGATCATCAAGACTCCGGCGACCATCTGGTCCACCAGAAATCTCTATGGTAAACATCCAGGGCCGACGGATCCGTTCTCCGACTCACCGGTGGCAGCGGCATGTCGGTAGAAGCACCGGAAGGCAGCGGGATGTCCCTTCTCACCACCCGTAAGAACGATTAAGTGGCTGACCAGCAGCTATGATCGTTCTTATGGTATAGGGCAATGTTTCTCAACTCCAGTCATGTTTTCGGGATTTCCCTCAGGCGAAATGGCTGTGGTAATTACTAAGGCAGTGAAACTGATCAAATCACCTGTGCAAAATAATAGGAAGCCTGAAAACATGACCTGTTGGGGGCGCCTTGAGGACTGGAGTTGAGAAACACTGGTATAGGGAACCGCCGGCTGAAAAAGACAATATCTGAATGATGCCTGTAGCTGCAGGCATCATTCAGATATACCCACACAAAGTCAATGACGTCATATGACGGCTGGCGGTCGGGAAGTGGTTAAAACAAAAGCAAGCTCCATTAGTGTGAAACAAAAGATAACATTTCATATGGGTACAGTGTTGCATGACTGTGCAATTTTCATTCAAAGCTTGACAGCGCTGAAAGCTTAAAATAGGCCTGGGCAGGAAGGGGGTGAAAGTGCCCAGTTAAATACCACCAAAAGAAAGCTTGGTCTTAAAAAAAAACAAAAAACTATAAACATTACCATATGGTTACGGTGTTGCATGACTGAGTAATTGTCATTCAAAATGTGACAGTGCTGAAAATTGGCCTGGGCAAAAAGGGGGTGAAAGTGTCCAGTATTGAAGTGGGTAATGTGCCCTTGTGGTGGCTTTAGTTCCGCTTTAAAGTGGTTGTAAACCTAGTTACACCATTTGCGGTAAGCCTATAATAAGGCTTACCTGTAGGTACTTGAAATAGCACCTAAACCTGCACAGTTTAGGAGATATTTACCATATACGCTTGTGCTGTCATCGGCGCATGCGAGGTGAAGAAATGGCCCTCTGTGCCATGACTGATGGCTCCTGCACGGGAGTGACGGCACGCGACTCTGGCCAATCACAGAGCCAAAGTCCATGGCCTCGGAAAGGAAGAGGGGTGAAGATGGATGCGGCCTCCAGCGAGGACAACATGGGCTTCGTTTGCAGCTAAGTGCTACATAATGGGCTGGTATGCGATGAATACTAGCCCATTATGTCTTTACTTTGCAGGAGAATAAAAAGAGGAAGTAAAACCCATCAGGATTTGGGAAAAGGCCTTCTCCAGATTAAGCAGGGGGACTTAGGGAACTGTTTTCAGAAAATATATTCTTTTGGGGAGTTAACAGTAATTTCTAGCAAAAGAAAAAAAAAATGCAGTTTTTACCATGGGGGCAAAAAATGAAAAATCTGCCCCAGTAGGCCAGTGGTTGAAGCAGAAACATCCCAACTCAGGAGTAAGTGATGTGGGAGATATGAAGGTTTGTAGTTCATTTCTCCTGTTTAGCTGGTCTGTCAGTGTGAACGAGGATCTATCCTTTACAATTCACCCCCCAGGACTAGCACTGCCTAAACATGGACTGGGGTCAGACCTCACCATGAACCCTACAGGACATATTCCATAAGACACTCGGCAACCAATCACAATCCATCTTTTAGGAGCCGCTAACAGTAAGGAGAATTATGATTGGCTGTCCCTGCACTTTGTTACTGGTATTGTTTGCTAATGAAGCCTCTTCGGGATCTGAGCCCGTACATTCGCATCCCCTCTCCTCATCACCGTGCCTCCCCATCTTCCTGACGTTTATTCTATCTCCCCGCACTCGGCTCTCTCCAGCACAGCTAAGCACTCAGTGACGTCACTTCCGGTACTCTCTCACTGCACCGGGGACGTGGCCATCACCCGTTATAATGCCGCCGCTATGCAGCCGGCTCCTCACCCTCCCCTGCACTGGCTTCAAAGCCCCTCCTTCTTCCCTTACCTATAGCGGGAATACCGCTCGGGGCCCCCAACTCCACAGCCGGGCCCTTGCCTCACACCCTCCTCCGGAGCGCCTTACAAACGCTGTGAGCGCTGTAACAAAGGGAGCGATTGAGCGGGCCGGGTCACATGACGCCTGACGTCACCCGGGGCCGCCGGGAAATGTAGTTTTATCCGACCGGGGGCGCTTGCTGTGCTGTGTGGACTGCAGAGGTAGAATGAGATGTCCCGGCATGCCCCGGGGCGGCACTGCGCATCTGTATGGTGTGCGGAACGGGTCTCCTCATCACTGCCTGGTCCTGGCTGCCTGTCCTGTTCTACGTGCAATAAACGTGTCACTTTATCAACACAGTATTTCCTCCACACAAGACCTAAAACATATAAATGAAGCCATATTTAAAAAAGAAAAAAACATGCTTTTGTGAATTATTTGGGTTTGAGATGAATGAGGCACCTAAGCGTGGTGCGTTAACTACGGTACAGTTTGTTGAAATATGAAATACTCATAGGTGTGCGCAGCCTATGAAATTAGGGTGTGCACCCCAAAGCTCAAACACACACTACCAAGGGATGGCGTGGTAAATTAAATATTTACCGGCCCTTCACACACTCAGCCTAAAACATTCTGCAGCAACAGCTGGGGGGATAGGAGAAGAGGGAAGGTGGCAGCGCTGGGGGTGGGGGGGAAGGAGGGGGAGTCAGGTCAGTAGGGGGAATCTGTTTTGTACAGGGTGATTAGGGTGTGCCTGGGCACACCTGGCACACCCTGTGCGCACGCCTATGGAAATACTATACACAGTCTACTCACGTACCAGCTGGGTATACACAAAGCCAAGCAGCTCCAACAACGATCCTCCAACCACCAGGGCTGCTGCAAGGATTTTTTTTTTTTTTTATATAAATATTTTTATTGCATTTTCCAAGACAAACAATACATACACAACTCACAAAACTATGGTGCTTATACAAGGTATCACATCTGTAGAATAGGAACCTCAAAAGATTGGGATTTTTAAGGCAACAAAAAAAGCAAAAGTATTTTAAAAAATTGAATAAATTTTATTTATACAAAAATAGTTAAAAAGTGAATTAAACACATGAACATATACATTTGAAAAAAGAAAATATGATATACTACAGAAGTGGCAAAAAGTCATATAATCCGACGCGTTTCAAAATGATTAAATTTCTTCTTCAGGGATAAATTTTTGCCATTATCTGAAAGGCACAAAAGTAACATAAGTATACATACATATATGTTTACAATACCAAAAGAAAATGATGTGTGAAAAAAGCTTACAGTAATCATGATTGACCCAACGAGTTCTCAGCGTAACACTCCAAAGACCCCCCCATCCAGTTAGTAAACAGTCTTTTATCGTGTAGAAGAGCCCCCAGGTATTAAGATCCAAGGAGAGACGCCAAATTACCCCAAGCGAAAAGAAAACGCTAGGGGAGGGGGGGGATGTGGATTCTGAAAAAATATATATTTATATATCATCTGTAAGGGAGATATGACATCTGTGGAAAAAAAAAAAAAAAAAAAAGAAAGTTTTCCTTCCTAAAAAAAGAACAAGAATTGAAATGAAAAATACAAACATAAGAATAAAGTGTATAAAAAATAAAAAAAATAAATAAAAAATGTAAAAAATGAAATAGCAAATAAAAATGCATGAAAATAACAAGACAGTATGCAGGCACAAGGGCCTGAGAAAACAGTGAAGAAGCGGGGTTTACCCCAAAGAAAAAGGGGAAAAAGTTCCACTCTTCAATAATTTAGATAATTCTATATAGTGAATGAAAAACACACACCTATTGGCCATACGTTTATGGCCAAAACACAGCCATTTATAGATAACCCCATAAGAAAAAAAGAGAAAAGTATCTCACTTCCCAGATAATGTCCACAATATAGGGAGAAAAGAATCCGGAGAAGAGGGGTAGTTAAGGATAAGGTGTATCATTCAATCAAGGAATAGAATAAAGTAATGATTAGGGCTTACCACAGTTTCACAGCATATCTCCAACAGATGAATACAAAATCCAGAATGGGTCCAGGAGGGACAAAAATCCATCCCGAGCCTAAGCACAAGCCCAAAGATTACCCAATCTCATCAATAGGTAGCAGAGAAATGACGCTGGCGGCTCAGGGGCTCCCGGCGTTCTCCTTATAAGTCCGTGCTGCTAATTTACTTAACGAGCGTGGGGCGATGACGCCACTCCGAAAAACGGAAGTGACATCACTTCCCCCGCTCACATTACTGGTCGAACGAGCGCCTCTATATCCGGAACGTATCATATCTGTTACATGGCGAGATACTATAATTCGTATTTAACATATGTCAAGCTAAACCCATGTCTTGCTTCTTATATCTTTTTAGAGGTTCCTTGATGCGTCAAGTCCCCCCACCCAATCGTGACAAACAGGACCGAGCCCCTCAATATTTTATTATTTACAACACCCATCATGTTATTTTAGAAACTCAACAAGCTGTTTCCGCTTCATCTAACCATGTCCGCCAGACTCTATCATATTTCATCGGGCACCCTCTATTGAAGTATGTGTCTTTGTATAAAGGAAGGTTATCATTTACCAGACTTTTCCATTGTGTCAGAGAAGGGGGGGGGTGGGCTTCTTCCATTGCATGGCAATGTTTTTCCGTGCATAGAATAGTAATAACCCGACCAATGTGCGTTTTGCTATTGTTGGTACAAGTGTTTCGATTAGTCCCAGAAGACAGACTTCCATGGCTTGTGGTAATGTGGTTGATGCTACTCTATTGACCGTGTCAATCACCTCACTCCAATATTGCTGAATTGCAGGGCAATGCCAGAAAATATGGGAGAAATCTCCTGGGGAGATTCCACATCTCCAACACTCCGATGGACATGTAGGGTTCATTTTATGAAGTCTATGTGGAGTAATATACGCTCTGTGCATCTTAAATTGGATCAGCCGATCCCGCATTGATACTAAAGAGCTGAAAGGAAAATCCCAGACATCATCCCAATCATCATTGTCCAGTGAGGGTATGTCAATCTGCCAGCGAGACCAGAGTTTATCTAGAGGTGGGAGAGACACACAGACCAAATGCGCATATAGCTGTGAGGTAGGTTTCTCTGCACACCTTGCTCTGAGTGTCTTCTCCAGCCCCGACTGAACCATGATGCAGGAGGCGCGTGGAAACTGCGCAGCAAAAGCATGTGACAGTTGGAGATATCGAAATTGATAATGCTGAGGCATGTTATATATAGAGGAAAGGTGTGCAAGGGGAGATAATGACGTTTGTGACACTATGTGAGAAAGAATTTTTATACCATATTTGGTCCATGCGAAGGGGTCGGGAAGTTTGTAAATGTGTGGTAAATTAGGGTTCAACCAGATCGGGGCGTTAGGAGAGATCTCGGTTGATTTGTAGTTTTCTATTGCTAGTCCTGCCCGCCAAGCCCGCAGGGTGGTATGCATAGAGGGTGTCAGAGGATATGGGGCTAGAGGGCCTCTGAATACCAGAACTTGCAGTGCTTCCAACGAGCCCACTATCGTGGCCTCTAGGGCTGTGGATGAATTTGTTTTATCCGGGTGTAACCACCAAGCCACTGTCACCAGTTGGGTAGCTAAAAAATATTTATAGCAATCAGGAAATGCCATACCGCCCTGCGTTAATGGCCGCATCAAGGTTGACAGCCTATACCTGGGTGTGGTGCAAGGATTTTTGACACCCTAGGCGAAGCCTCATTTTGCCGCCCCCCTCCCCGACTCCACCCCCTTTCCCCATCCCATATAAACCCCACCTTTTTAATGAAGCGCCCATCAAATGCAGCCTACCAGCGCCCATCAATTGCAGCCTCGCCAGCGCCCATCAAATGCAGCCTCACCAGCGCCCATCAAATGCAGCCTCACCAGCGCCCATCAAATGCAGCCTCACCAGCGCCCATCAAATGCAGCCTCACCAGCGCCCATCAAATGCAGCCTCACCAGCGCCCATCAAATGCAGCCTCACCAGCGCCCATCAATGCAGCCTACCAGTGCCCATTAATGAATGTTTGCTTGCCTCCATTTATTCGGGAGTTGGGACACAGATACAGCCCCCTGCACCTCTGACACTATGTGCGAACTGAGCGGCGGCTGCCTGCTGATGCTGAAACTTAGTTGCTTGCTGCAGAGAGAAGAGAGTAGGAACAACCAGTGGCCGGACGCCCTATGCAGCAGGGTGCCCTAGGCGGCTGCCTAGTTTGCCTAGTGGTAGCACCGGCCCTGCCAACCACAACGCTGCTATCAGTGACAACCTCCGTGTGTGCAGCTCCACCTCATTTCTATGTACACTTACATACCTTGTGAGTAGGTTTGCCCCACCGAAGCCTCATTGTAAGCTAACCATTTTATTTAGTGACAGCAGCTTTGACTGGCATTCAGAGAGCTTTAACAAAGCCTATCCAAAGCCTTGTTTTGAAGCAAGCAAGTGTAAACTAGCCCTTAATTATTTGTGGCATAGATTCTACAAGGTGCTGGAAACATTCCTCTGAGATTTTGGTCCATATTGACATTATAGCATCACGCATTTGCTGCAGATTTGTCGGCTGCACATCCATAATGCGAATTTCCCGTTCCACCATACCTCCCAACCATCCCGGATTCTGCAGGACTGTCCTGCGATTTGAAGTAAATCCCACGGTCCTGCGGATCTGGGCTGGAGTCCCGGAGCCCACTGCTTCGCTGTCCGACTCTGCCTTCCGCTTGCTGAAAGCATCATTGTGCATGGCTGCTCTGCGTACCAACTCCAGCTCCTGGCAGCTGCCGCTCTGTAAGGTAAGGGACTCAAGGATCTCTGTCCACAGGGGACAAAGTGCTGAGGGGACAATGTGATGAGGGGGCACAGTGGTGAGGGGGAAAATGTGATGGGGGGTACAGTGATGAGGGCAGAGTGAGGATGAAGAGGGGGCACAGTATGTATGAGGAGGGGACACAGTGATGATGAGGAGCACAGTGATGATTAGGAGGGGGCACAGTGAGGAGGGAAAGGGGACACAGTGAGGATGAGGAGGAGGCACTGTCACTGTGAGGATGAGGCACAGTGATGATGAGGAGGGGGCACAGTGATGGTGAGGAGGGGGGCACAGTGAGGATGAGAAGGCACTGTGATGGTGAGGATGGCAATGGCATCACTAAGGCTGGTGTCACCCCCCCCCCCCCGTTTTACCGCATCGGAGTGGCTTTCCCCTAAGCCTGCCACAGTGCTCTGTCCTGCTGCTGTGGAGTGATAGCATGAGCAGAACAGAGCAGTAGACACTTGGAAGGCTAGCACATCAGGCTTTTCTGCCTAGCCTGCCACAGTGCACTTGATGGTGTCATCCAAGGCTCAACCATACCCCCACCACAACCCTCCCACAGGGGGAGCACACTGCATAAAAGGGTGGGTGCAGCTAAATTGCGCGTGCCACCTACAGGGTGCAGGACTCAGGATCGAGTGCCACCTACAGGGTGCAGGACTCAGGATCGCGTGCCACCTACAGGGTGCAGGACTCAGGATCGCGTGCCACCTACAGGGTGCAGGACTCAGGATCGCGTGCCACCTACAGGGTGCAGGACTCAGGATCATGCTATGGGCAGGGTACAGAAGTATGCTGTATACAGGGCGCAAGGCTCAGAACAGCGCTACGTACAGGGGGCAGGGTTCAAAAGCTCACAAAGTACAGGGTGCAAGGCTCAAGAGTTCATGGAGTACATGTACATGGAGTACAAGGTGAGAAGTTAAGTACTGCATCTGTTATACAGAACAGAAGAGAGGACAGAGGGGCTTCTGCCAAAGAGCAGCTACAACTTACAGAAGGTGTGCAGTCTGGACTTCCACACTGGGGCGTGGGGGGGTCGGCGGTAAAGCGCCAATATTTTTAGCGGCGCTTTACCGCTGTTTTTGCTGATGTTTTTGCCTGCTAGCGGGGTGCTTTTAACCCCCCATCAGCGTCCGAAAAAGGGATAAAACCGCCCGCGGCAGCGCTTTGCCGGCGGCACTGCCCATTGATTTCAACGAGCAGGGGCGTGTTAGGAGCGGGGCTGCAAAGATGCGGCTTGCAGGACTTCTTCTAGCTTCCTGCTAGCGTACCGCTCCAGTGTGAACACACTCAGGCTTTCACACTGGAGTGAGAAGAGAGGCTCGTTACAGGCACTATTTTTAGTTTAGTTATGGCTCATCTCAGGGAACTGCTTTAATGTTAGATGTTTCACAACTTGGTGTAATCAGCAGGATACACCCACCTCATGCACCTGAACACCACGACTAAAGAGACCATGGCTGTCAGTTAGCTAGAACTTGTCCAGGCTTTCCCAGAGACCTGGAACATGACTGGTGTGCTGTGCTTTGAATTGGCTTCTGTGTCAGGCACTGTTGCCAGACTGGTTGGAATTCTAATACCTGGAAGCCCACCAGAACTCCACATGGTTTGCTTCACTACTGCCATTGCCATGTCCTGTGAAGCGTTACCATGGAAGAAGCATGTTCCCGTTCTAGATATAGGCCTTGTCTAGAAAGCCTATTGCAGATATAGCCCATTGACAGGTGAAAATTCTAGATTAGTTCTGGGTAATCTGCTTGAGTTGCCAGAGATGGTCAATAAACTTTGCTACTTGGGCGAGATGCCACAGCTGTGGAACCCTGCCTTTCAAAAAATGGAGGGGTCTAAGGAGCCTTCTTTTTTCGGTGAAGATGGACTGCCCATGCCACGAGCGATCCCTGCTGCTTCTGTTCTGTCTGCCGCCTCCGAGGACCCAAGCCCATCTGTATCAGAGCGCATCATTACCAGTCAAGACTTACCTGGGTTGGCCTCCCCAAGGATTCCGGGGTTGAGCTGCCAACCGATCCACCTGCTACAGGAGAACTGCCTGTCCGGGATGATAGATCTGTGATTGCCTGCTCTCACTATTCCACCTACTTGCCGGTCACCGCATTGTCGGGACCCATAGTAGTGGCGATGCCCTCGGAGGAGATCCCGGGCACTACCAGTCTTATGGATTCACTTGTCCCTGAACCTGCAGAGCCTCCATCCCTACTACAGTGTACTTCATCTGCAGCCACAGACCACAGGAGCTGCCGCAACCTTTGGCCACCCGTCCTGAGGGTTCATCAGGGTGTCCTGGAGCAGTGGTTCTCCACCCTGTCCTCAAGTACCCCCAACAGGCCATGTTTGCAGGTTCTCCTTTATCTTGCACAGGTGCTTTAAACCAGAGTCAATGGCTTGGCATTTTAGACAGCTAGTTTATCTAAGAGAAAATCCCAAAACATGGCCTGTTGGGGGTACTTGAGGACAAAGTTGAGAACCACTGTCCTAGAGCACCTTAATATTTGACAGCAGCAAGGAGGAATGACCATCCTCCCCAGAGATTGTCATCTCCCTGTCTATGGTTCTGGAAGAGGCTCCAGCACAACCTGCTCCCAGGTCACTCAGTGATCAATTACTAGCTGTGACTCGCCACCCTGGGGACCGTAAGGGTCAGTCTTACCTGGAAGAAAGATCACAAGGCTGTCAAGATTACAACGGTACTTTGACACCTATGTTCTTAAGAGGTATGTCTATACCTTCCCGTACATGCCCAAGCACTTGTTCAGACAGTTAGAGGAGGAACTACCAATAATATACACAGTCAGGCCATGTGGGAGAGACTTCTGGTGCTGGAACACCTCCGAGAGTTCCGGTTCCAAAATGAATATATTGAGGCCTGTTTCCACCAATTGTACCAGAACTGGAACATCTGGTGACTGTCACGGTCCCTACAGTGCCTTGCAGATGGCCAGGCGTGGTCGTGCCCCAAGTGGCTCAAATTGGTATTGAACCCATAACCTTCCGTTTGCTGCTCCTGTTGCCTTACCTTGAGCCACACCTTATTTCTCTATTCAGCCTGCTTTCCAGTGGCAGCTGGTGAGATTTTTGGATGGGGGGGCGCCAGACCCTGCCCATAAATTTTGACCCCTCCCACTTCTCATAAACCACACCCCTTATATAATCCACCCACTCCGTTCCCTGTATTCCACTTGCTTCCACCCATAGTGTCAGGAGTATACAGCTCAGATCACAGGGCAGAGTATACAGTCCCAGCATCACAGGACAGATTATATATCTTATATTATATTATCTTAGATTATATTATTATATGTATCTGTGGCCCCATTTGGGCTGTTTTCAGCTCTCTATCACATTTATTATATACTTAGCCCCTTCCACATACCACTACCCTTCCCCTTTTATCACAGCGCAACTACCATTTACTTTTTATATACCAGGCTGAGGCTCTAGATTATACACAGGGCTCTGCACATCATATACCAGGCTCTACATTATACACAGGGCTCTGCACATCATATACCAGGCTCTACATTATACACAGGGCTCTGCACATCATATACCAGGCTCTACATTATACACAGGGCTCTGCACATCATATACCAGGCTCTACATTATACACAGGGCTCTGCACATCATATACCAGGCTCTACATTATACACCGGACTCTGCACATCATATACCAGGCTCTACATTATACACCGGACTCTGCACATCATATACCAGGCTCTACATTATACACAGGGCTCTGTACAATATATACCAGGCTCTACATTATACAAAGGACTCTGTACATCATATACCAGGCTTTACATTATACACAGGGCTCTGTACATCGTATACCAGGCTTTATATTATACACCGGACTCTGCACATCATATACCAGGCTCTACATTATACACAGGACTCTGCACATCATATACCAGGCTCTACATTATACACAGGGCTCTGTACATCATATACCAGGATGTACGTTATACACAGGACTCTGCACATCATATACCAGGCTCTACATTATACACAGGACTCTGCACATCATATACCAGGCTCTACATTATACACAGGGCTCTGTACATCATATACCAGGCTGTACGTTATACACAAGACTCTGCACATCATATACCAGGCTCTACATTATACACAGGGCTCTGTACATCATATACCAGGCTGTACGTTATACACAAGACTCTGCACATCATATACCAGGCTCTACATTATACACAGGGCTCTGTACATCATATATAGATTTGTGGGTTGCAAATATCAGTCCAGCCTTTTGCATCTGAAATTCGCCCTTTTGATGTTCAGAGAAAAATATAGCCTCTTTCTCCATTTCTTTTTTGGACATTATTAGCATTCATTTATTTAATTTATTACTACTGAAATAGTTTTGACTATATAAGAGCCACCACCTTCCTCTGTTACCCTGTTTCCCCGAAAATAAGACCTAGCATGATTGTCAGTGATGGCTGCAATATAAGCCCTACCCCCCCAAAGAAAGCCCTAGTTAAAGTCCTTGTAGGTCTTATTTTCAGGGAAACAGGGTAGTCAAAATTATTTTCAGTAGTAATAATTAAAATAAACATAATCTGCCCCAAGTGTTAAGTACACCAGATTACACCCCTGCTTGCTCTAGGTCAGTTCTACGGCTAGAGACAGCCTGGCAAGTGGCAACTAGTACTTGTCAGCATGAAAAGCTCTGTATATTATCAGGTACAGATTTTCTTTAACCGCTTCAGCCCCGGAAGATTTTACCCCCTTTCTGACCAGAGCACTTTTTGCGATTCGGCACTGCGTCGCTTTAAATGACAATTGCGCGGTCGTGCGACGTAGCTCTCAAACAAAATTGACGTCCTTTTTTTCCCACAAATAGAGATTTCTTTTGGTGGTATTTGATCGCCTCTGCGATTTTTATTTTTTGCGCTATAAACAAAATAAGAGCAACAATTTTGAAATAAAAACGCATTATTTTTTACATTTTGCTATAATAAATATCCCCCAAAAATATATAAAAAAACATTTTTTTTCCTCAGTTTAGGCCGATCGTATTCTTCTACAGATTTTTGGTAAGAAAAAAATCGAAATAAGCGTTTGATTGGTTTGCGCAAAAGTTATAGCGTTTACAAAATAGGGGATAGTTTTATGGCATTTTTATAAATTTTTTTTTTTACTAGAAATGGCGGCAATCAGCGATTTTTATTGTGACTGCGATGTTATGGCGGACATGGCAGACATTTTTGAGACCATTGTCATTTACACAGCGATCAGTGCGATTAAAAATGCACTGATTACTGTGTAAATGACACTGGCAGTGAAGGGGTTAACCACTAGGGGGCGGGGAGGGGTTAAGTATGTCCTAGGGAGTGATTCTAACTGTAGGGGGGAGGGGCTGTGTGTGTCACTATGCTGATCAAAGCTCCCGATGACAGGGAGCAGAGATCAGTGACACTTGTCACTAGACCTCTCCGTGAGGCGATCGCGGGGATCCCGGCGGCGATCGAGTCCGCGACCCGACTCACGGAGCTCCCAGCGGGCGCGCGCACCTCCGGTGGCGCGCATGCAGTGGCACGGCGGGGAATTCAAATGGACGTACCTGTAAGTCCATTTGCCCAGCCGTGCCATTCTGACGACGTACAACAGCGTGCGCCGGTCGGGAAGTGGTTAAGGACACTGCTGCGATGTGGGAACCCTGCGAATCTAATGCGGGTTCCCGCATCGCATGTCTCCTGGCGGCAGTTCACACTGCCCTATGCGAACTGCTGGGAGTGTCAGTTAAAAGTTAATGACACCCCCAAATCAGTTCGCATATCGCAGTGCGATCTGCAAAGTCGAACAGGAATCGGAAAAAGGGTCCTGTGCGAGTTTGGCTCAAATGCGATGCGAATTCAGTCATACTATCTCTATGGCTGAAATCGGATTGCATGTGATTTGCACTGCAGTGCGGAGCGATTCACATCCGATGTCGGACATCGCAGCAGTGGGAACCGGCCCTAACACTTGATAAAATTTTTTTTTTTTGGTCTCTTTTCATGAGTATTTAAAACCATTTTTTTTTTGCTATAAAATTACTTAGAACCCCAAACATTATACATTTTTTTTTTCTAACACCCTAGAGAATAAAATGGCGGTCGTTACAATGCTTTTCTTGCGCAGCGGTCTTACAAGCGCACTTTTTTTAAAAAAAATACACATTTTTGAATTAAAAAATAAAACAACATTTAAGTTAGCCCAATTTTTTTTATATTGTGAAAGATAATGTTACGCCGAGTAAATTGATACCCAACATGTCACGCTTCAAAATTGCGCCCGCTCGTGGAATGGCGACAAACTTTTATCACTAAAAATCTCCATAGGCGACATTTAAAAAATTCAACTGGTTGCATGTTTTGCATTACAGAGGAGGTCTAGGGCTAGAATTATTGCTCTCGCTCTACCGATCGCTGCAATAACTCATGTGTGGTTTGAATACCGTTTTCCTATGCAGGCGCTACTCACATATGCGTTCGCTTCTGCACGCGAGCTTGGCAGAACGGGGCGCATTTAAAAAAAAAAATTTTTCTTATTTATTTTACCTTTTATTTTTTATTTTTACACTGTTTAAAAAAAAAAAAAAAAAAGTGTCACTTTTATTCCTATTACAAGGAATGTAAACATCCCTTGTAATAGAAAAAAGCATGACAGGTCCTCTTAAATATGAGATCTGGGGTCAAAAAGTCCTCACATCTCATATTTATACTTAAATGCAAAAAAAAAAAAAATAAATACATTTTTGTCATTTTGAAAAAATGACATAAAAAAAATGTGCCTTTAAGAAGTATGGGCAGAAGTGACGTTTTGACGTCGCTTCTGTCCAGCTATGGTATGGAGACGGGAGGGGGCCATCTTCTCCCTCACTCCTCTCCATACCTAGGAAGGAGACACGTGCGATCGCCTCCGCCGCTGCCGACAGCTCCGGTAAGTGGCGGAGGGCACCGGATCGCGGCGGGAGGGTGGCCCTCTCCCGCCACCGATAAAAGTGATCTTGCGGCGAATCCGCCGCAGAGATTACTTTTATCTTGTAGCTGACCACCGGCTGAACACGGGGATACCGGGGTTATGGCAGCTAGCTGCTGCCATAACGATATCCGTCCCCAAACCAGGGATACATCAGCGTGTGGCGGTCAAAAAAAAAACAGTGAAAAGTTGAAGTTTTAAAAAATAACTGTAATATAAGATATTTAAATGTGATGACGTAGATTATTATATCCCACAGAATCACTATTCTTCAATCAGATATTTTTTACATTGGCTTTAATTGACAGAAATGTGTGTGAAACAAAAGTGGATGCACCAAAGCCTCTCATTAATGTGCAGTAACACTAACATGGGGTTTAATACTTTATCCATATTGTGTCAGTCTGTTCCATTTTAAGACATTTCAAATGTCTTAAAATGGAACTGACTGTGACTGACACAATATGGAATAAAATAATAAACCCCATGTTAGTGTTACTGCACATGCTTGGGTCAGGTGCTTCTACTTTTCTTTCACATTCACAGTTTTACACACATTTTCTGTCAACTAAACGCCTTGCTACAGGCAGCCAGTCACTAATCCGTTTCCACTGTCAGGGGGGCACAGAGAGATGAATGATTTGTCACATTTCTATAAAATGATAAAAGTCATGCAGGCACAGGCAGCGGCGCGCTCTCTCTCACCTTATGCAGCTCCGCTCAGGCTGAAGAACGGAGCTGCCGACGTGACGACGTCACTTCCGGCTTTTAGAAAAGTGACCTCGAGAACTTCAACAACGATGCTCCCGCCCGTAGAATCACAGTGATTTTACGGGCGGAAGGCCGGAAGCTACTCAGCGTTCTTCATTGCGCCCCAAGGCGGGTTAAATCCCCGCAAATGAAGCGCCATGTCTGCAATCTCGTGATTGCATTGACGTGGCGCTTCCCATAGTGCACTGTGTCCGGCGCCACAGTGCACTATGTTAAGGTTAAGGGATTTTTTTTTCTTTTTCTTAAAGGGCCGGTTTAAAAAAAAAATTTTTTTTTTCCAAATTGTTTTTTTTTTTGTGACTGCAGGAGGGGGGGGGGGGGGGCGGCGCCCGGGCGCCCCCTATGGACGGGCCGCCACTGCTGCTTTCCAGCTATGCCTAGTTCTGCTTGATGTACTGAGGGTGATACTCTGATTGTACCTCTCACTCCTGGTTCAGCTGAGGCAGTTTATCCAGTCAGCTGGGTATAAAACACTGCCTCACTCTGAGGGCTTTGTCAGTTCATTGTCTCCTGTTTTGCCTAAGGTTCCAGTATTCCTGTGTTCCAGAAACAGCGTTCCAAGACTGACTCCGGCTTCTGACCCTGGCTCTGCTTATCGTTTATTCTGACTTCTGGAATCCCTGACTACGGCTTTACTTCGACTATCCTTTGGCAAATTCCTGTTAAACCCCCATGCACAGATACACAGCCCAGGTAGCTTATCTCTTTGTTACCGTGGGCTGTGTTTATTTGCAAGGGTGAGCGTAAACCTCTATGCCATGGACTCCAACCTAGGTAAGCCCTTACAGTGACACATCTACATGGACCGGATAGAGCTGGGCAAACCAAGCTAGGCCTATCCAGTCATCCAGATAATGGACATGCACCCGGTCTCGGGAAGACAGGTTTCAGTACCCGACTATTATGTGTAGAGTGGACATATTACTGTTCTCCAAATTGTTGCTGTTTTACTGTTCCCTGTCTTTAATGATCTTCTGTTTTATGGTTGCCATGTGATGCTATTAAGGTTTGTCGCAGCTGGGATGGCAAGTATAGGCAGGTTGCCTACAGGTGTTCTTGTTAGTTATGGCTGCCCTAGGCTGAGGGGGGAAAGAGTTAAGTGTGTGTGCTCAGTTCCCAAGCTTTTCTGGGTCCAGCCTACTCACGATTGATATTAATATGAGAGAAGGCTGGGTTCAGGGGTCCGTTTGTCCTTATGCTTGCCCGCTCTGAGCCGTACATGCTGTGAAGGAGGACTGCTGGGGTTCCTGGAGAACATCCAAGCATGGGAAATGCAAAGACTGAATACTAACTTACAGAGATATGCCTGGGCAGCCATTCGGTTGTAGTTAGGGTCAGGAAATTGACTCTGTTCACACTGAACTGTATTGCTAAAGGACTTTAAGTTGCATTAACCATTCTGAGCCTGGTCTAAAGTTATTTAAAGGGGTGCATATTGGCTCTGGCGTATCAAAAGAACCAGGGTCTGCAAAGCACATAAGGGGTATGACGTTCAGCTGCTACAGAAGGTCTGCTCTGCAAAGAAGCAGTGTAATTGCTATGAGTAACCAAGCACTAGTTCAAGACACAAAGCAACCAGTCGTTAGGCGTGTCAGGGAAGGCTTGCCCACAGTGCGGACAATGTTCCCAGGTGCATACGTGTGCGCATGAGGAGGCTAGCAACCAAACTGGGCAGATGTGCACAGATCTACGCGCCTGTCACCAATACTGGCTCCAAATGGGTTATTTAAACAGGGCTGTAGCACTGGCTCATTGCCCTGATCTTGGCTTGTCCCTGGCCTTTGCTTTTGCTCATGCCTGATCTGCTTCACTGTTGTTGACCCTGGTCTGTGACCTGACTATTCTCCTGCCTGCTGCTTATGCCTAATCCGTTTGTTACCGGCCTGGCTTGTCTGAACCTACAGCCTGCTACAGCTCCTCCAGTCCAGTACACCCATCTGGCTTCTGCTCTCCCCCAAGCATCCGCCATTAGTCACCAGTCAGCTCTTCACCTGCCAGCCTACATGGTCTCCTTGCTTCCAACTAGTGGTGTGTCGGCTACCACCAGCGCAGACTATTGGACTAATCACACAAACTCCTACCTCGCTGTGCTCTTGTGGCCACTGTTCCACTATTAGTGGCACTGGAGCTGTAAGAGAGGCCTTACACTTCACATCAGGCTTAATAACCAGGAAGGTGACAGCATGGTATCTGGTAAAGGTGACAGGTCCTCCAGTAGAGAGGGAGTCCATGTTCTGGTTTCCATCACTAGCGGTCAGTTTCACGTAGCAACTGAAACCGAACATACGTTTCGGAGATCTATGGCCTGGTCAGAGGTACACTCGACTGGTGGAGAGGGCACGGCTCAGCAGCGTCCCTCCTAATGCAACATATTTCAAGTTACAGTTTGTAGTAACACAGAACCGTACTCTGCACATTTATTACTGCACAGTGTTATGGCTCATCTCGAAGTCAGGGAACTGCCTAAGGCTGGGTTTACACTAGTGCGAATTGGATGCACCCAATTCGCACAGCACGAGATTGTGACCGTCTCTCTATGGAGACAGTTCACACATCTCCACAGTGGCTCTGTCCATCTTTTGGTCTGTTTCAGCCAAAAATTTGAGCTGAAATCTGATCTGAAGCGGTGAACGAGGACACACCGAACTTCTGCTGTGAGCTGCTCCGTGCTCATATGTAAACCCAGCCTTAATGTTAGACTTTTCACATGACCACAGTCTCCGCCTGGTCCCGGGGATTGATGAGCTCCACAAGCAGGATGAAGATAACCCTGTCCCCAAACAGACTGTCACAGCTGAAATACAAAACTTTAGATATACTTTCCAAAAGCTCCAGGGCATATTGTTCTGTCCTGGATATTGAATAGTCTATATTGTAAGAATTAATTCACTCTGACAAGGATGCACAAATTTGAGTCACTGTCAATATGGGATGGATACCTATACCAGACAGCTCAAACACCCTAGAATGGAGTTCAAGTGGGATCCTTAAAACGTAGAATACAATAAACCTGCTTGGTGGTGTGTTTGTTGAGGTGCATGACTGGTGAAAGACCACTTTTCAATAAATTCCGCCGGAAAGGGAAAGCACTTCCCTGACTATTAATAGATTTCAGTCCTCATAAAATACAGTTTTACAAAGAGAATTATTAGGAAGGTTTTTTAAGCCACAGCTCTATGAGACCCAATGCCTGGAACAGCAGGTATACGCTAATTGCAGGGTAGAATGTACAATGGTAGGCACCAGTAAATGAGAAGCTAGTGGCCATTGAAACAGAACCACTGCGGTTGAAATCTGTCCCTTAAAGTACATGTGAAATCGTACCTTGTAAAACAACTCGGTTTTAAATAGAAATCAAAGGCAAAACATTTGTATAAACATAAAAAAATATTGCTGGGATGGATGTGCTCTCATGTTTAGCGTGGTCAGAAACAGACTTTTTTTTCACACAAGAAACAATACAAAGTGGGTAGGATATTTTTAACAAAAAGACATGGTAGAATAGGTTTATATCAGGAATAAGAAATGTTGGGGGTAACATAGCTTATCCACACAAGACCGTATTAAGATCAAAACTCTGGCAACAAAGGTCTTAGGGATGACACAGCAGCAAGGAAGGTAACCATGTAGCAAACGTAGCACTGTTCTCTTGGCCCCAAGCGCCATTTGCCATTCCATAACAGCTACTGAGTAAAAAACACTTTGGTGAGAAGTATGTAATGTACAATATAGTGTGGGGGTCAGCAACCTGTAGATTGTGATCTACCAGTAGATTGCAGTCTTGGCTTGCTGACCCGTCAACCCAATCAAATTGAGTGCAATGCAGAAGGACTACTTGTAAAGTTGGAGCTGTAGTAGGGAACAAGAGCCGCAAAAGGTGATGCCTCCTCTGTAATACTGGCTCCCGTCTCATGCGGAGTGATACCAACTTAGGGCCAGCAGCAAAGAAGAGATCTTCAGGTGAGTGAGAAGCAATACACTTGGCATTATCATAAAGGACTGCTTTCACACTGATGCGCTGCTGTTTACTCACGCTGTGGGTGCAGAACAGTGTACCTGCAGCTTTCCTGCGCTTAGCCATAGACTTCTATTATATCCCGAGGATTTGATGCACTTTCTGAATAATAGGATTTTTTTAAAACAGCTTACCTGTAAAATCCTTTTCTTGGGATTACATCACAGGACACAGAGCTCTATTCATTACATCATGGGTTAGATAGCCACCTTCAGGTGTTGGACATTGGCAACTCTAATTGTAAGGAGAGTTCCTCCCCTATATAACCCCTCCCATATGGAGAGTACCTCAGTTTTGTAGCAAAGCAATTAGTATCCCGATGCATATATATTTATAAATCCCGAAGAGGGGCGGGGAAAAGAAAGGGATTTTACAGGTAAGCTGTTTTTAAAAATCCTATTATCTTGTTCATACATCACGGAACACAAAGCTCTATTCATTACATCATGGGACGACATCCCAGAGCAATGCCCAAATTGAGGGGAGGGAGACACAGATCAGGAAAAAATGACCGCCAATGGACGTGAGGACCTACACTGCTGCCTGCAGTACACTGCGCCCGAAAGCAGTAGCCTCATGCCCTCTTACATCCACCTGATAAAATCAAGTGAATGTATGGACCGAAGACCAAGTTGCAGCCTTGCAGATCTGAGCCATGGAGGCCTGGTTATACACTGCCCATGAAGCGCTTACTGCTCTAGTCGAATGCGCCTTAACATGAAAAGGAGGAATCTTCTTTTCCAAACTATAGGCCTGAACAGCAACTTGTCGAATCCACTTAGCTATAGTAGACTTCAACGCTGCCTGGCCCTCTCTGGGACCGTCTGGTAGAACAAATAGACAGTCAGTCTTCCGCATCTGAGCAGTCGTATCAAGATACATTTTGACTGCTCTAACAACATCTAGAGAGAGTGTAACAACATTTCCTCCGCGGACTGCGGATCTGGAAAAAAGGATGGCAGGACCACATCTTGGTTTAGGTGGAACCCTGATACCACCTTAGATAAGAAAGCCAGGTGAGGATGCAACACCACCCTATCTTTGTGAATTATTAAGTATGGCTCTTTACATAAAAAAGCAGCCAACTCCGATACCCTCCTGGCAGAGGATATGGCAACAAGAAAAAACAACTTCTTGGGCAAAAGACACAAAGAAGCCTGACATAATGGTTCAAAAGGCTGTTTTTGCAAAACAGACACAACCAAATTCAAATCCCATGGGCACACGAGCGGCCTGACTCGTGGAGATAAATGCAGTGCCCCCTGAATAAAGGCTCGGACTAGGAAATGAGAGGCAAGCTGAAAAAATACTGACAAGGCCGAGATCTAACCCTTGATAGTGCTCAAGGCCAGCTTTATCGCTACTCCAAATTGAAGAAAAGCAAGAATTATATCAATAGTATACCTTGTAGGATGCCATCCTTTGGACTCACACCAGGAGACATATGCCTTCCAGATTCTATAATAGATGAGCCTGGAGGCCGGCTTCCTGGCATTAACCAAAGTGGTTGGGACTGGACTCGAGAACCCACATTTTTTTTTAGGACGTGGGTCTCAACAGCCAAACCGTGAAATTCAGACTTTGTAAGGAAGGATGGAATATTGGCCCTCGCGAGAGCAGGTCTGGTCGAAGTGGGAACACCCATGGCCTTCTGACTGCCATCCTCACGATGTCTGCATACCAGCACCTCCTGGGCCAGGCCGGAGCTACTAGGATTACTGGTTTCCCTTTTGACTTGACCCTGCAAAGTAACCGAGCAAGAAGCGGAACTGGAGGGAACGCATAGATCAGAGAAAACTGATCCCACAGAACTATCAAGGCATCTGAACCTTGTGCTAGTGGGTCCTTTGTTCTTGATACAAAATGTCCAGTTTGTTGTTGAACCTTGAGGATAGTAGGTCTACATCTGGTGTACCCCATCTCTGGCATATTGTTTGAAATATGGTGGGGTGTAACGACCATTCTCCTGGGTCCAGTTTCTGACGGCTTAAAAAGTTCGCTTTCCAATTTTCCACCCCTGGAATAAAGATTGCCAATAGACAAGGAACATGTTTCTCTGCCCAAGTGAGAACGTGATTCACCTCCCTCTGAGCACTCAGGCTCCTGGAGCCCCCTTGGTGATTAATAGAGGCCACTGCTGTGGCATTGTCGGACTGAACTCAGACAGGACAGCCTTGTAGTCAGTCTGTCCAGGTCTTCAGGGCCAGATGGATTGCCTGAAGTTCCAGAATGTTGATGGGTAGAAACCCTTCGGTTCTGGACCATTAGCCTTGGATCGAAGCTTCTTCTAGAATTGCTCCCCAGAATGAGAGGCTGGCATCTGTAGTTAAGACTTTACAAAAAATTGGAAGAAAGGACTTTCCCTTCTGTAGATTCTTGTCTAGTAACCAATTGAGGCTCTGGCACACTGATGGTACCAGGTGCATTGGAAGATCCGAAGGCTTGAACTCTTGTTCCAGGCAGACAGAATGCTGTTCTGCAAAGGCCTCGAGTGGAACTGGGCGTAAGGAACAGCTTCGACTGAGGCTACCATTTTCCCCAATAATCTCATACAGAGATAAATGGAAGGATTTTTCCTGGCCTTGATTAATCGGACCAAATCTTTTATGGCTTTGGCTTTTGCCCTGGGCAAGAATAGCCTGCTTTGGACTGTGTCTATGACCATGCCCAAATATTCTAGCCTTCTTAGGGGCTGTAATAGTGATTTTTCCAGGTTGAGGACCCAGCCTAGATACTCCAAGTATCTTACTGTGCTGAGCACATTGTGCTTCAAGCGTGCCATGGACTGTTCTACCAGTAGTAGATCATCTAGATAAGCTGTTACTGCTATGCCCTGATCCCTTAGTTTTGCCAGGAGCGGAGCTAGAACCTTTGTAAACACTTGAGGCGCCGTAGCTAGACCGAAAGGGAGGGCCACAAACTAAGTGGCGCTGCTCTACCACAAACCTTAAGAACTTCTGGTGAGCTGGAAAAATTGGCACATGTAGATATGCATCTTTGATGTCTTTTGATGCCAGGAATTCTCCCCCCTGAAGGGTGGAGACCACTGAGCGGATAGACTGCATGCGTAACGAACGAATGTTTAAGAACTGATTTAAGTCCTTTAGATCCAGAATGGGCCTGACATCTCCGTTTGGCTTCGGACTGTAATGAGGTTTGCATAAAACCCCGAGCCTTGCTCCCCTGGAGCCACCTCTGTGATCACCTCTTGAGACAACATGCGATCCAAGCCAGAAACAAGGGTCTCCTTTTTCTGGATGCTTGGGAACACCTGACCAAAGAAGACGGGATGGTGGAAACTCCCGAAATTCTAGCTTGTACCCGAGAGATACCGTGGCGGATACCCATTTGTCTTGAATCTTTCTGCCAAACACCCGCAAAACACCGAAGCCTTCCCGCCACTCGGCTGAGTGGAGGCGCCCCTTCACAAGGAGGCTTTAGGATTCTGCTTAGCAGATCTTTGACCCCAAGGCTGCTTTTGCCCATGGGCTTGGCCTTGGACCTTTACTCTTGTACTGGACTGGGAAGGCCGTTGCCACTGCCTAGAGGCTGAGGTACTCGGGGCTGGGAAAAGAGAGCGTTTAAAAAAATAGGATTTTTAAAACAGCTTACCTGTAAAATCCTTTTCTTGGAGTACATCATAGGACACAGAGCCTCAAGTAATTACTTGGTGGGTTATGGACCTACCTTCAGGTGTTGACACTGGTATAACCAAGACAGGAAGTTGACTCCCCTATATAACCCCTCCTCCTTCCAGGAGTCCTCGGTTTTTGTAGCCAAGCAATATAAGCAAGATACTCTCACCCCATAAAACAGAGGGGCGGGAGCTGTGTCCTATGATGTACTCCAAGAAAAGGATTTTACAGATAAGCTGTTTTAAAAATCCTATTTTTTTATCGTACATCATAGGACACAGGGCCTCAAGTAATTACTTGGTGGAATGTCCCATAGCAATGCTACTTGAGGGGAGGGAGACACAACCCATAGGGAACCCCCAGACCTTGAGGAATTATACTGCTACTTGCAGCACACTGCGCCCGAAGGCGATATCCTCATTCCATTTTACATCTACTTGATAAAATTTTGTAAATGTATGCACTGAAGACCAAGTCGTGGCCTTACAGATCTGAGACATGGAGGCCTGGTGACGCACTGCCCAAGAAGCACCAACCGCTCTGGTAGAGTGCTCCTTAACTTGAAAAGGGGGAATCTTTCCCTTTAAATCATAAGTTTGAATTATAACTTGCCGAATCCACTTAGCCACAGTGGATTTTGACGCTGCCTGTCCTTTTTTTAGGACCCTCTGGCAGAATAAATAAGACATCAGTCTTACAAATCTGAGCAGTTTTCTTTAAATAGATCTTCACTGCTCTCACCACATCAAGACATGTAGTGACTTTTCTTCTTTGGAACATGGTTTTGGAAAAAACTATGTCAGGACAATATCTTCATTCAAATGAAAGCCTGAAACCACTTTTGGCAAAAAGCCTGGACTCTGTCCTCATGAATAACCAACATGGTTTTGGAAAAAACGGCAGGACAATATCTTGTTCAGGTGGAAACCTGAGACCACTTTTGGTAAAAAAAACCTGGAAGGGGGCCCAACACCACTCTGTCCTCATGAATAACCAAATATGGCTCTTTACAGGAAAGAGCAGCCAATTCTGAAACCCTCCTTGCTGAGGATATAGCAACCAAAAATATCAGCTTCCTAGTCAGAAGAACTAGGGGGACATGCTGTAATGGTTCCAATGACGGTTTTTGTAACACTGACAAAACAAAATTCAAGTCCCAAGGGCTTAAGGGTGATTTAACTGGCGGATTAATCCGCATCACTCCTCGCATGAAACCCCGGACTAAAGAATGCGTAGCAAGTGGTCTTTGAAATAAATTGATATGGCTGAGACTTGGCCCTTAATAGTACTCAGGGTCAACTTCATCTCTATGCCTACTTGTAGAAAGGCAAAAATTCTGCCTATAATATACATCTCCGAGGGTGCCAACCCTTGGATTCACACCAGGAAGCATAAGCTTTCCAGACTCTATAATATATAGTTCTAGAAGCTGGCTTCCTAGCATTAAAGTAGAAATAACTGCCCTGGAAAGCCTACGTTTCTTCAGAATGTGGGTCTCAATATCCAGGCCGTTAAATTTAGCATTCGAAAAATAGGATGGAATATCGGCCCCTGTGAGAGCAGGTCTGGCCTTTGTGGAAGGGACCACAGATCCCCCACTGCCATCTTTACGACTTCTGCATACCATGACCTTCTGGGCCATGCTGGTGCTGCCAGAATTACCGATTTTCTTTCCAGCTTGATCCTGCAAAGAAGTCGAGGCAGCAACTGAATAGCGGGAAATGTATAGATCAGTAAAAGCTGATCCCACAGTATCACCAACGCATCTGTTCTGCATGCGAATGGATCCCTTGTTGTGGACAAAGTTGACCAACGTTGTTGCACTGGATGCTAGAAGATCTACATCCGGAGTCCCCCATCCTTGACAAACAGCCCGAAACATGTGGGGGTGAAAAGACCATTCCCCTGGGAATAATCTGCTGGCGGCCCAAGTAGTGCGCGTGCCAATTCTCCATTCCTGGAATGAAGACTGCCGATGGGCATGGAATATTTCTTTCTGCCCAAGTTAGAATATGGTTCACTTCTCTCTGCACTGAGAGATTCTTGGTGCCCCTTTTGGTGATTGATATAGGCCACAGCCGTGGCATTGACAGATTGGAACCTGTCGGGACAATCTCTTAACCTGGAAGTCCAGGCTTTTAGAGCCAGACGCACTGCCCAAATCTCTAGGATGTTGATGGGCAAGGCTCTTTCAGTCCTTGAACACTTGTAACCACCAATTGAGGCTTTGGGACACCCTTGGGGGCAGCCGCATTGGCAAGTCCAAAGCTTGGATTGTTTTGTTCCAAGAAAATAGAATACTGTTTTGCAACAGTCTCCAATGGAACTGGGCAAAGAGAACTACTTCGAATGAAGCCACCATCCTTTCTAACAATCTCATGCAAAGGTGAATGGAGGGACCTCCTTTTGACCTGACCATCCGCACCAACTCTTTTATAGAGTGGTGTTTTTTTTTTTTTTTTTTTTTTTCTGGGCAAGAAGACCCTTTTTCTCGGCTGTATCTATGATCAGACCCAAAATACTGCAGCCCTCTTTTAGCGATTTTAATGGAGACTTTACTAGGTTGAGAATGCAACCCAGACCTTTCCAGGTAACTGGTTGTAATGCGTACACCTTACTCCGAACAGCGATTGGTCTATTAGCAATAGATCGTCTAGGTATGCCAAGACTGTTTAAGCCCTGTGCCCTTGACCTGGCTACAGGTGGGGCTAGCACCTTTGTGAACACTCGAGGTGCTGTAGCTAGCCCGAAGAGCAAGGCTATAAACTGAAATGCTGCTGTTCTACTTCGAACCGCAGAAACCTTTGGTGAGCGGGAAATATATGGACATGCAGATATGCATCCCTGATGCCGATAGGCGACAGAAGTTTTCCTCCTTGCAGGATAGAAACTACTGACTTGATCGACTCCATAGAAAGGAGCGGATCTTCAAGAACTGATTTAGATTCTTTTAGATCTAGAATGGATCTGTTGAATTTCTGCTGGCTCTGTACATGTACAGGAAACACATGAAAAAGGCAGTGAAGGTTCCAAGGAACCTAAGAAAAAACAGAACTATCAGCTGACTCTACTGGAGGTAGCTAGAAAGAAGCACAAATCATCTCTGTAAGAGGTTTGTACCAGCAATTTCTCAGATTGCGAGGCTGAAAAAAAGTTCAACTCTAGTTGTCTCCTCTGCAGAGGAGTACTCGGTTTGCCTTTCTTCCTGATTACCTGAGGGTAATCCTTCGTCCTCTACCCACTGTTCCCTTGATAAGGGATCTTAGATGGGGGAAGGGGGTCTAACACGCTTCTCATGCTTGGATAGCGGATGCGATTAAAGTTGCTAATTTTCCTTCTAGGCCCTGCAGGACGGAGGAAAAACGTATCTTCAATCATGTATACAGGGGCTGAATATTTTCTCCTCTTAGGTTCAGTTTCCACTATTGCAACCCCAAAGTTGCGTGATTTTACTGTGATCCTTTGCCGCCGAGAATACGTCGGGGCACGATTTTGATGCGACAGGAAACAATGCCTGTGTATTCTAGAGGTTTATGGACCTCAAGTCGCATCAAAGTGGTACCAAAGTAGTGCAGGGACTACCTTGAAGTCGCACAGATCTGAACAGTATTTCTTGGAAATCATGCTCTAGAGTCTGACGGTGGAGGCCCTCACCGCTGCCTAGAGGCAGCTGCCCCTGCGCAGAGGAAGGAATCTGTTTAAGTGACTTGTCCAAGGTCACAAGGAGCCAACGTGAGGACGAGGTCCCACGTCTTTCAGGAAGCCTCCCATGGCTACACTGGCTGTCAGAGTAGTTAACCTGTGAGGAGTGGCTCCTTCACTAGTGAACGCCGACATGTGGATCTGAACCCATGTCTGTCAGGAAGTCTCCCATGGCTGCACTGGCCGTCAGAGTACTGTGAGCTGTTGTGGCTTCACTTTAAATAAAAGGACATTTATACCTTCTACTGGACAAAAGAGCTTTACTGCTAGAAATCATTTGGATGTATTTCACCAAACCTTCCCCAATGAAAAGGGAAACTAGTCAGACACCCCTTTTTTGGAAGATGCTTCTGCTGACCAACCCTTTTAACCACAGGGTCCTAAGCATGTGTTTTAGAACAAGCGCAAGGCGAGACGTCTGGTGGATAGGGTCTTTTATGGCATCTATGGCGAAACATAGCGCCATTGGTAGGAGGATTTTAACAAAAAAATTCCAATTCCTTATCTGTTGGATGCTTAAGCAATTATGCATCTTGATGCTGGAAATCGCAGCGTCTACTGCTGGTACTTTCCAACCTTTGTGAATTTTTCCTCCATGATAGAGAACTGAGAAACTCTTTGGAGGGAAAAATGCTTATCCAGATGATCCCATTCAGCATAAATAAGCGCTGTAAAAAGGTGTTTTTTTTTTTTAAACCAAAGAAGGGACCTGGACCTTCAGCTTACTCTGTTAGGAGTAGTATAAAAAGTGGAATGAACCATCTCTGTAAGAGTTTGTACCATCAATCTGTCAGATTGTGAGGTTGCATAAGGTTCATCAACTGTTGTCTCCTCCACAGAGGAAAATTTTGGCTTGTTTTCCCCCCTGATCACTTGAGGATAACACCTCATGCCCACTGTTCCCTTGGGGTTTGAGGTGGGGGAAGGGGATCTAGCATGCTTCCTATCCTCTTGGATGGAGAATGCGATTAAAGCCGCTAATCTTCCTTCTAAGCCCAACAGGGCAGAGGAGAATGCATCTTCATCTGAAGTGTGAGAAGCAGTTGCACCACCTATTGCTTCCAATGACTCACCCTGGCTTGCCATGTCAGGTATCTCCGAAGAGGATGACAGTGTGGAGGCATGACTGGAGTTCCCAGCGCCTGGGGGTGGAATACTTGGTACCTTTTGGTACACTGGAAATCAAATGTGCTAAGCACAACAGCAGAGGCACTTTAACAAATTATGGTATTTGCTGAACAATAGTTTTAGCAAAAGAAAGCAATGTCATCATAAGGAACAACCTTTGATATTGAGTACCATAATATTTCCTGTGCTGGAAATGCCTGTTTACACACCTTTACATGCCCAGCGCTCCTGTGACTCTTATGCCCCGTACACACGGTCGGATTTTCTGACGGAAAATGTGTGATAGGACCTTGTTGTGGGAAATTCCGACCGTGTGTAGGCTCCATCACACATTTTCCATCGGATTTTCCGACACACAAAGTTTGAGAGCAGGCTATAAAAGTTTCCGACAACAAAATCCGTTGTCGGAATTTCCGATCGTGTGTACACAAATCCGACTCACAAAGTGCCACGCATGCTCAGAATAAATAAAGAGATGAAAGCTATTGGCTACTGCCCCGTTTATAGTCCCGACATACGCGTTTTACGTCACCGCGTTCAGAATGATCGGATTTTCTGACAACTTTGTGTGACCGTGTGTATGCAAGGCAAGTTTGAGCCAACATCAGTCGGAAAAAATCCTAGGATTTTGTTGTCGGAATGTCCAATCAATGTCCGACCGTGTGTACGGGGCATTAGTGTGACAGACCTCTGTCTTCAGCATATGAACTGAGAGCGTCTGTGTTAAGCCTCAGGTGAGAACCTGATTACACATAAGTTTCAGCTGTTACCGCACCTCTCCAGGAGGAGAGGGGAGGGGAATTTTTATCAGCAGTGTTTGTTAAGCTCCTAGTTTTAAAGGAAGACTTCACTTTATACAAAAAAATGCAAATGGCCGGTTTTGTATGTTCATAAACTACTGCTGTAACCCCTTTAGATCCCTCAGAAGAGGAACACCATCTGTTCAATTAAGAACTCCCCTCTGGCTGCAGGGACCACACCCGCTGCTATAGCCAGACACAGAGCTGCTGAAAAAGGCATCCTACTAGGCAAGTGTAATATACTCCCTCTAGAGGAGACATTTTAAGGCATACATTTATACTATATATTATATATATATATATATATATATATCTCTATATCTTTTGGAGAAAAGGGCATAGGACTTTTTATAGTTCCAAGGCTTCTCCCCTTACCTTATCCTCGCTGCAGGATACTGCTGATTTAACAGACAGGTCCAACCTTCCACAGCGGGCAGCGTAGTTAAACCTTCAAAGACTGGGGCCCTTTTTAAAGGGGGCTCCGCTTCTTTGGACCATGTATAGCACCCCTTAGGAACAACTTTAGGTAATATGAAAAACCAAAAAGCGTCTTGGTTCCTAGGGTCCAGCTCTCAAAGAGAAGCTTACAGGCAAAACCTCGTTCTTCAATGCGAGGCCCGGGTACCATCCTATGGCCTCAGTGGCGAGGATGGATCCGGTTGTGGAGGTTTTTTAAATCCTGGAGCTCCTCAGAGCACATCTTCACTCGTGACCAACACTTTAGACACTGGCGAAAAAACTGAGGACTCCTGGAAGGAGGAGGGGTTATATAGGGGAGTCAACTTCCTGTCTTGGTTATACCAGTGTCAACACCTGAAGGTAGGCCCATAACCCACCAAGTAATTACTTGAGGTTCTGTGTCCTATGTACAATAAAGAAAGGAGGACGTTTATCTTTCTTTTTAATTGGCAATAAGGTGGTCTTGCCACCGGAAATCTTCTGGATATATTTATCCAGATCATCCCCAAACAAGCGTTCCCCATGAAACGGGAACCCAACTAGATATCTTTTGCATGAGGCTTCAGCTGCCCAATGTTTAAGCCAAAGGGACCTACGCATGTGTACCAGCAGGAGTGTAAGGTGGGATGCTTGCTGGACAGAATCCATATTAGCATCTATTGCAAAACATAAGGCCCTTGGAAGAGCTGCATAGTCTTGAACTTGCTCAACAGGAAGAAAACTAACTACCTGTTTCCCCTGCTCCTTCAAATATTGGCACATACCAACTATTGCAACCGCAGGTTGGACCACAGCGCCAGCCACAGCGAAAGAGGCTTTAAGTAATGATTCCAGCTTTTTGTCAGTTGGATCTTTAAACACCTGAACATTGTCCACAGGACAAGTTAGGCTTTTATTCACACAAGAAATAGCCGCATCTATTGCTGGCTCACTCCATTTTTTGGTGAATTTTTCCTCCATGGGGTAGAGCAGGGAGAATTTCCTAGGAGGAGAAAATGATTTATCTGGGTGAGCCCAACCATCATACAATAGTTTATGGATGGGAAAGGAAAAAGCAGCCTGTGGAGACTTCCAAGATCCCAAGGATAAAACAGGGGACACAGCTGGTTCAGTACAGGGCAAATTGTATGTGGTATGCACCACCTCTGTATAATATTGTTCCTGTAGCCTGAGAGGTAGAAGAGAGCTTCTCCTCATCCCCTGATTCATCTGACTGCTCATGATCCTTGTCCCCCGACAGTGTTGTATCATCAGACTGCTGATCTTCTGATAGGGAACCCTGAGCAGAGGAAGCAGACCTACCCTGTTTTCTGCTAAGGATGCTGTGATAAAGGCAGTAATCCTTTGTTCAAAACCACCCTGTGCTGCCTCCATAGCATCTTCAGTAACATATGCAGGGGCTGCAATATTGGGAAGGGCTGCAATGCCTGACAGCAGCGATGACTCGCCCGGCATGGCTGAGAAGAAAAAGCGCTACACTTGTTTGTGCACTTCACCCTGCATGGCTGCCTCCAGTCTCTCAGGGGGGGATGTTACCCAGCAGGCACCTCTAGAGTCCCTTGACCCTTAGGGTCGGTTCACACTGGGGCGACTTGGGATCCGACTTGTACGCCCTCAAGTCGCCCCAGAAATAGATTCAATGGGAGTTAACGCTAGCGTCTTAATAGACACTACTGAAGTCGCTCCGACTTCAGAGCGTACTCCCTGTACTACTTTGATCCGACTTGGTAGGCGACCTGTACCATAGAAATCAATGGAAGTCGCCTCCAAGTCGGATCTCTCTGTAAAGTCAAGCGACTTTGCAGGGAAAACCCCTCCCTCCCAGAGAGCTGATTGCCCTGTGATTGGCCACAGCCGAAGTCGCCTGTCATGGAGGCGACTTCAAGTCGCCTTGTAATTTGCTGAAGTCGCGCTGAAGCCGCGTTGAAGTCGCGGTACAAAGTCGCGCTGAAGTCGTGTTGCCCCTGTGTGAACCGACCCTAAAGGTGATTTCTTGGTGCTCTTTTTACCTGCCCCTGAAACCTTTTGTGGGGAGACATAGTCCTAAGCTAACAAAGCAGAGGTACTAAAAACAATCGCATACACTGTTGTGCCTAGCTTACAATAGTAATGTTTGCTTACACTTTAACAACCTGATGCTGAGTAGTTGTCTAGGTGTGCCTGTATCTGATCCACATGAGATGCTTACGTGCCCCAGTTCTGTGTCCTGCCGCTTAGAGACCACTGGCGACCTGGGGTCTTTAAAACAAGTGCCTCGCGCTTGAGCAGTGAATCATCATGCACGCCGCTCACAACCACGCCCCCCTCCTTCCCACCGTTTTCGCCATAAAAGCGTGCCCGCTGCGCTCACGTAGGACCAATATGGCGGCGGCCGGGGGGCAAAAGAGAAGACCGGGAGGCTACTCGGGGGGCCCCAAGACTGCGTGGAATCCCTTTTATCATTTAAAAGTGGCAGAGCCTGCAGCCGAGCGACTGACAGAGCGGCTTCACGGAGCTGTATTTCCTGGAAGCATGTAAGTAATACCAGGTATGCCTCTTACTCCCTCTAGTGGCAGAAAACAGGTAAGACATGCAACAACTCAAAGAAGCTAATCCTTAAGGTGTTTACCTAGGATTGCGTCACTTACCATATCCCCGCCGCAGGATACTGCTGAGAACAGCCAGACCCAACCTTCACCCATCAAAGCGGGTAGTGTTGTGCTAACCTTCAGGGTTTTGGGTTCCTACTTACAGGAGCCTCTTACCTGGACCTGTAGAAGACTCTGCCAGAAAACGTTGTGCATTTTTAATATATACGTGCACAAAAGTACTGGATCCCAGTCCTCAGAAAGAGACATTACAGGCAAAACTTTGTTTCTTCTTCCACGAGGCCCAGGTACCATCCATTTTAGGCAATATCAATTGGCCCGAGGTTTGGATCCGGTTGTGAAGCTCCTAGAACCCCGCAGGGACCATCAAACAAAGCTTTCTTCTAAGCACATCTTGCATCGTGACCAAACACCTTAGACACTGGCGAAAAAAACTGAGGTTCTCTCCATATGGGAGGGGTTATATAGGGGAGGAACTCTCCTTACAATTAGGGTTGCCAGTGTCCAACACCTAAAGATGGCTATCTAATCCATGATGTAATGAATATGAATAGAGCCCTGTGTCCCGTGATGTACGAACAAGAAACAGGAGTTTTGGTGCGCTTTCAGAAAGTGCATCATAACTGCAGGATATAATGGAAGTCTATGGCAAAGCGCAGATAACCCAGGAAAGTAGGTAAACCACAGCACATTAGTGTGAAAGCACCCTTAGGGGGCTCAGAATGGGGTTCATTTACAATTGCAGTTCAGGGGGTGGTAAAACCCCATAGTTAAGACGTGTATCACCCCTGACAAAATCGCACCTTTAGCTGCAGTGGCCTGGGTTGTACACGTCACAGCTGGAATTATGCGCCCTGTCATGGTTGACGGGTGTAGCAATTGCCAAGCATGACCCACTTAAGTGAATGGGGCCACTTTGCATGTGTCTAGCAACTTTGTGCAGTACAGTAAACAAGGGGTTAAAGTGGGCAGCATTGTGTTGCTCTCTCACCACCTTCTTTAACCCTTTGGACCCCACAGGAGCATGTAGTTGTGGGGCATTGGCAGAGTGGCCCCATTTATTTGAATGGGTCACGATTGGGAGGCAGTAGCACCCACCAAAAGCAACAGTGGGTTTAATTCCTGCTGCGGCATGTGTACACCTTTGGCTACTGCCTCAGCAGCTAAAGGGGGGTAGGGTTTGAGGGTGGCAAACTCATTTGCAGGGTGTTACCACCCCCCAACTTTGTGTGTGAATGAGCCCTAAGTGTGCCGCTGCGGAATGCAACCAAGGGCTCATTCACAAATACAGCAGGCACTGCTGCGCCTATGAAAATCGATCTGACTGCGTATGGCAGGAGATATATTGCTGCCTCACCACCGGATTTAAACATGTAATCCGACTGCGTATGGCAGGAGATAGATTGCTGCCTCACTACTGGATTTAAACACGTAATTGCAATACATAGTATAGCAAGAGGTTTACATCAGGTGTGACGAGCCAACAGTGTGCTCGGTCACCTTTGACTTCTCCCATGTTGTTCGGGTAGATCTCCACCTCTTGAAGGTTGCCTATCCCTGATATCGTGCAGGAGCGTGTAATGTACAATATAGTGTAGGGCTTTGTTAAGCTGGCCATAGACATAGATTCCTCCATCCACACAAATTAGATAGATAGAGGAATCCCTGTACAATATCTCTTCTCAGGTCTGTCCCCCTGTACAATATCACCCCCCCCCCCCCCCCCCCAAGCACAATTTTCTCCCCCCAGATCAGCCTGGTAACTCACAGTTCCAGCAACAGAATCTGTGTGTGTCACACAGAACATAGTTGCCAACATTTTAAAAAGTTTCAGTGAAACCCTTTTTCCCACCCATTCAACAAGTACAAGTAAGTACTTAGTGTGTGGGACATTCCCCTAAATACTAAGGGTAAGACAGTATGTGTAGGAAAGAAAGAATTACGGACTATATGAGGGCATATGTAGGAAAGGAGTGTATAGGGTAGTATGTATAGAAGAGTGATTAGGGTGTAATGGTGACCAGTATATACAGGAGCAGTGTATGACAGCAGTTAGTACATACAGGAGAGGAATACGCAGTATATGACAGTGGTTAATAACTGTAGGAGAGGTGTGTGAAGTGTATGGCAGTGTGTAGTATGTGCAGGAGAGGGGTGCAGAGTGTAAGGTGGTGGGTAGTATGTGCAGGAGAGGGGTGCATTTAGTATAAAAGCATATGATGTGAACGAGCCATAATTCATTGCTCCAGCACTGTAGCAGCAACTAGGCAGTGGCATGTGTAGAGCAACTAAAGCTAGCTGCACAGCACCAGTACTGGCCTCCCACCCTGCTGCAGATACTGCTCTCAACCCCCTTCAAGTCCTTGCACACAAGTCTTACAAAACCCCAACTCACCCCTTTTCTTTCTGCCGACAGTTATGGAAGCACACTGAGCAGGGGCAATGGAGAGTGCAGAGAGAGGTGGAGGGAGGAGAATCCAGGTCAGTGACATTTACTTAGTGGCATTGGCACAGCTGCAGGTGGGCTGGTCTATATTAAGGTAGGGGCCTGGAGCTGCAGCTCCAATAGCCCCTATGTTAATCTGGCCATGGGTGTCTGCTACCCATCTCTGCCAATCCCTCCAATGCTTCCACTCACCCAACTAATAAAATTTCAAATACTAACAATAACTTCCATAGCCATCCACAACTGCCCCCAGCTATTATCACTAAGCTTGTGTCAAAATACCAAACAAACCGGCCTCTTTGCTCCTTCTAAGACCTCCTGCTCTCTAGATCCCGAATCATTTCCTCCCATGCTCCCCTACAGGACTTCTCCAGAGCCTCTCACATCCTCTGGAACTTCTTTACCCAATCTATCCATCTCCCACTCTACCCACCTTTAGGTAAGCCCTGAAAACCCATCTCTTTAGAGAAGCCTATCCTGCCTCCATCCAACAACTACTTTTAATTTTCTCCTTCTGCTCACCCCAACAACCCCCCCAAATTACCTTTTGGATCACTTTACCCTCCCTTTCAGCTTGTATACTCTGAGCAGAGCCCTCCGATTCCTCTCGTATTAAGTTGTATTGTAATTGTACGGTCTGCCTTCATTTTGTAAAGCACTGTGCAAACTGTTTGCATTATATACATTCTGTATAATCTAGGACCAGTCTGGCATTGGCTGCAAACTGTGGGCTGCTGGAGTGAATATTCAAGAGGAGGTGGTCTGGTATGTCTCTGCCAGCATTTGCTTAATAGGAGAATCTTCATGCAAATGGTCTTGACTCACTAAAGTTAAAGAGACATCCAAACGCATTAACACCAAGCTAAACTGAGCTTGTACTGCATATGCAATGTTACAGCCACTAGTTAGGGCTGAGCGCCCTTTCTGCTCTGTATACTGTACAAACCTAGCAGCACACAGTATTCTTTCTTTGTGGGAGACTGTTCCTGTGTCCTCCACTGAACTTTGTAGTAAATTTTTTTTATTTTTTTTAACAAAAAATGTGTGATACTGAGCAGTTTACTTGTATTTGCTCACTTGAGTCCTCTTGTTATTACCACTAATTTATGAAATGCATGCTTCAGTTCCATTGCCAACAGAAAGGACCCTGGTTGGTCAGCTCTAACCCCCATCACTCCACTGCTTTGCATGTTTGTGACTTATCGTGACATTCACCTCAGTTCAATGTTGGTGCACATGGTGGTCAGTCCCTTTAATTCTTAAATATGGAGGATGCTTTGCACATTTTTACAGCAGTTTAAACCAGAAACAAAAACACATCAGGCTAGTTCATTAAGAATTTATCACATTTCTAAATCATTTAGTTACACAGGAATATAGCAGTTCTCATTCCCGTTTCCACATAACTGTTTTGATCACAGAAGATAAAAATCCTTGAGAAACAAATCCAGTGGGGATTCTTTTTTCCTAGGCACCTTCTCATAGGAGGAGGGAAAAAAAATCAAACAGGTTCTCATGTACAGGCTCAGATCATGTCACATTAGTTTATATGATGAAAAACTTCAACCCTTTGTTCATTGAAGGGGAGCCGACAGTGATAGTCTTCAGCCCTCCAAAGGTCAAATTTAAGGCAAAAAAAAAATTAAAATGGTCTAGATACAAAATTTATGTAAACCAACAAAATGGGCCATAAAGAATTTTAAACAGTGCGTACAATCTGAATAGGAAAACTTTTTTTCCACATTGAAGGTTTCAAGGAAGGAAACAAAACTAACCTTCACAAAACACAACTTCACAAATATTGTACAATTAAACTTTATAATACATCTCAATTCATACTAGGAATGCAATCTAAAACTGCACGCTACTTCAGTGGAAAAAAAAAAAAAAAAAGAAAAAGAAAGAAAATAGACATTTTTGTGCAATTTTCTGCCCAAAATGGCAGTGATCCCTGCATTGTTTTTTATTATTTCAAATGAACTTAACCCTTTTTCTGCCAAAGATGATCTGACAAGGCTTGGCTGCCCTCTTCAAGAGAGACCAGGTTAAGTAACAGTTACATATAATATAAAAAATTAAAATGAGAAAAAAAAAAAAAAAAAAAAGGAAGGCAAAAATTGGCAAACATCCAGCATCTCTAGTTATTTTTGTAGTTTGTTTTTAACCAAGTTGGTGAACATGTCATGATTAAAAAAATGGTTACTTTTTGTTGTATTTTAATAAATATACTGTATCTGACATCTGCACGGACATGATTATAGAATGGTATCAAAGTAAACAAATGGGCCAGCAACAGACAGCTGGTGTGTGTTGGGAGTCCTTCCTCTCATTGCGTTTGGTATCCAGCCATACGATAGCCTGTTTGGTTTGTGATCAGAGTTCCATTCTGTCCAGGTTGAGGTTGAACACCATAATTTGGTCCCACCCATGCTGCCGCTGCTGCTGCAGACGAAGGTGTTTGACTGCAAAAAAAAAGGAGGTTTATGGAATCTGTGCAGCTGCTGTAAAACTACTTTCCATATTGGACAGAAATTAAAGTGATATTAGGCCCCCGTTCACACCGGTGTCTTGTCATGCGATTTGACAGTTCAAAATTGCACAAGTCACAACCTATTTGTGCTTATGGAACTGTTCAAATAGGTGTGACTCCAAATGGCACCAATTTAAAAAAATGTTCCTGCACTATTTTTGGCGATTTTATGTGTGACTTGCACTGACATATGTGCATGAAATCGCACAGATATCAGCAAGCCACACATGAAATCGTGCTTAAAGGGGTTGTAAAGGTAAACATTTTTTCACCTTAATGCATTCTATGCATTAAGGTGAAAAAACTTTTGAGAATACCGCCGCCCCCAGCCCCCCCGTTTTACTTACCTGATGCCTCGAATCTTCGCTGCTCGTTCTCGTCATCTTCATTGCAGCTCAGCCTGGTCGCTGATTGGCTGCAGTGGATGGATTGAAAGCAGCGCAGCCATTGGCTCGCGCTGCTGTCAATCACATCCAATGACGCGGCGCGCCGGGGGGCGGGGCCGAGTGATACAGCGAGCGGCTATAGCCGCCGGCTGTATCACGGGAGCGCGCCCGCAAGCACTAACCACCATGCGAGGGAGCTCGCATTAAGGTGGTGAATGCTTGTGGGGAGGAGCTGAAACAGCCGCCGAGGGACCCCAGAAGACCAGGTTCAGGGCCACTCTGTGCAGAACGAGCTGCACAGTGAAGGTAAGTATAACATGTTTGTTATTTAAAAAAAAATAAATAATTACCTTTACAACCCCTTTAAGTAGCGTGATTTCAAAGCTGCATTCGGTCTGAACTAGGGCTCAAGGTAGTTTAAAAAAATAATAAAAATAATATGGTCATACTTACCTGCTGTGTGTACCAGTTTTGCACAGAGCAGCCCTGATCCTCCTCTTCTCGGGTTACCCGTTGGTGCTCCTGGCTCCTCCACTTATCCAAGTGCCCCCATAGCAAGCCGCTTGCTATGAGGCACTTGTGCATGCCTGCTCTGTGTGTCTACAAGACACACAGGACGAGGCACAGCCCCACTCCCTCCTCACTGGCTGAGGCTGACAGCAATGGGAGCCAATGGCTCTCACTGCTGTTTCTCAGCCAATGAGGCAGCAGAGACTCAGGAGATCAGCTGTTCTCGTACACATCGCTTGTTAGGTATTGGGGGGTGCAGGGGGAGCTGAATACTGAAGGTTTTTCACCTTCAGCCTTTAAAACCAGTTTAAGACATTTACATACAGTATGGTCAGAGAAAGCAGCATGTGTTATGCCAATTTTGGGCTCAATATCTGTTGCCTAAATACAAGAGGCATGTATATTCTTACTTGAATCTTGGTGTGCTTTGTGTATTTTTTTCAGACCCATGCAATCCAGTACGAAGCTGTGCAGGAACAGATTGCATTAAGATCAATCACTGCTAATCTGTATCCTTGTGCAGGATGATTTGCCTTGTACCTAAACAACCAACCCTGTAGTTTTCTGCAGGCAGCCTGTAGAGCAGGGATATGCAATTAGCGGACCTCCAGCTGTTGCAAAACTACAAGTCCCATCAGGCCTCTGGGTGTCATTCTTGTGGCTGTCAGAGTCTTGCTATGCCTCATGGGACTTGTAGTTCTGCAACAGCTGGAGGTCCGCTAATTGCATATCCCTGCTGTAGAGGGTGTACCTTTAGGGTCCTCCCAGTTTTGCTTCCTGCACAGCCTATGTGTAGCACAGTGATGCTACCATTACTTACAAGGTGATAACAGGGTTTGCAAAAAACGAAAACGAGTGGCATTTTCCAGATGAGTGGGGGTGCCATTAAGAACAAATTGCACCCCCCGCACGTCTGCTAAAAAGTAGCACATTTTGCCTGCAGGTTAGGAATGTGCGTGACATGTTCCCGACCTGCTCACGTGTGAACCTAGGCTAAGGCAATGTGTGAACAAAATCACTTAGATGTGTTCACATTTATTGCTTCTTTTGCCACATTCCCATCTTTGTAAACAGGATAAGTCACAAAGTAATAGTGGAGTTACAAACACTTTTTTCCCCCCAATCCAAGGCAATAGGAATGCAATATGAACACAAGTTAAACACATCTCAATTCTTCTCTGAAAGCAATCAGATGCATGCTTTATTTTTTGCATCTGAAACCCATATGGACAAGCACTAAAGCTGCTCAGCACTGAACATTTACCCGCTTATCAGTAAGTGTAAGACTCCTCCCCTACTGATCCAATGCGAGGTTAGTCAACAAGTAATTTTAGCACCTGGAACACAGGGGTAAGATATGCCATGGGCCATTCAAACATACAGTGGGGGAAATTATTTGATACCCTGCAGATTTTGTAAGTTTGCCCACTTACAAGGAAAAGAAGGGTCTATAATTTTTATCATAGGTGTATTTTAAATGATAGAGACAGAATATCAACCAAAAATACCAGAAAAACACGATACAAATATTATAAATTGAGTTGCAGTTCATCGAGTAAAATAAGTATTTTATCCCCAAGCAAAACATGACTTAGTACTTGGTGGAGAAACCCTTGTTGGCAAGCACAGAGGAAAGACGTTTCTTGTAGTTGGTTACTAGGTTTGCACACATCTCAGGAGGGATTTTGGTCCACTCTTCATTACAGATCTTCTTTAAATCCTTAAGGTTTCTTGGCTGTCGCTTGGCAACTCGATGTTTCAGCTCCCTCCATAAATTCTCAATAGGATTAAGGTCTGGAAACTGACAAGGCCACTCCATGACCTTAATGCGCTTCTTCTTGAGCCACTCTTTTGTTGCTTTGGCAGTATGTTTTGGATCATTGTCATGTTGGAAGACTCATCCACGACCCATCTTCAGTGTTCTGGCTGAGGGAAGAAGGTTCTCATCCAAGATTTTACAATACATGGCCTCATCCACTGGTTCCTCAATGTGGCAAAGTCCATCTGTTACTTTAGCAGAGAAACACCACCAAAGTATACTGTTTCCACCTCTGTGCTTGCCTGTAGGGATAGTGTTTTTCCTCCAAACACTCAGGGTCCCCTCCTCAAGAAGGCACATGTACAGTCATGCCAATAAACATCTAAATGATTCAGAGGGGGATTGGGAGAAAGTGCTGTGCTCAGATGAGACCAAAATTGAGCTCTTTGGCATTAACTCGATGCAGTGTTTGGAGGAAGAAAAATCCTGACTGAACACTGAAGATGGGACTTCCAGCATGACAATAACCCAAAACATCCTGCCAAGGCAAAAAAGGAGTGGTTCGAGAAGAAGCACATTAAGGTCATGAGTGGCCTAGTCAGTCTCCAGACCCTAATCCTATAGAAAATTTATGGAGGGAGCTGAAACTTCGAGTTGCCAAAATCCCCCCTGAGATGTGTGCCAACCTGGTCACTAACTACAAGAAACGTCTTAACTCTGTGTTTACCAACAAGGGTTTCTCCACCAAACACTAAGTCATGTTTTGGGGATCCCCAAGTCATGCTTGGGGATCAAATACTTATTTTACTCACTGAACTGCAACTTAAATTTACAGCTTTTGTTTTATGCCGCGTACACACGGTCGGACTTTTCAGCTACAAAAGTCCGACTCCCCGTCCGACAGACTTTCGACGGACTTTCTAACGACCGGACTTGCCTACACACGATCACACAAAAGTCCGACGGATTCGTACGTGATGACGCACACCGGACAAAAATAAGGAAGTTGATAGCCAGTAGCCAATAGCTGCCCTAGCATCGGTTTTTGTCCGTTGGACTAGCATACAGACGAGCGGATTTCTGGGTCCGGCGGAGTTACGACGTAAAGATCTGAAGCATGTTCCAAATCTAAAGTCCGTCAGATTTGCGGCTGGAAAAGTCCGCTGAAAGTCCGGGGAAGCCCACACACGATCGGATTGTCCGCCGAACTTGGCCCGTCGGCATCCGTCGGACTTTTGTAGCCGAAAAGTCCGACCGTGTGTACGCGGCATTAGTTTTTTTTTTTTCTGGATTTTTGGTTGATATTCTGTCTCTATCATTTAAAATACACCCATGATAAAAATTACAGATCCTTCATTTCTTGGTAAGTGGACAAACTCACAAAGTCTGCAGGGGATCAAATAATTATTTCCCCCACTGTAAGGTCCTCATGCCTAAAAATTATGAAAACAGGCATATATTGTATGCAATAGTGAAAGCCTATGTGAAATGCAAAGTCTAGGCATACGGAAATGAATTATTCAAGCTGTATTTTTTTTAAATGCCTCTACTCCTACTAAAAGGGATTTGCAACTTACAAGCACATGAAAACAGAATTCAAACCTCAAGAAATGATCCTTGAGTTCTCCACTTATGCTGTCTTTCAAATCTTACATTCTTTGAATAGCTGTGACAGACAGGCCCTCCTGATGGTAATGCTTTTAGTACATACCCTTTGTCTGGTTAGTATTTTTAATTTATTTTTTAACACTATAAGAATTAACAGCAGAGAACTTATTAACCACCTTGTGAGCGGATACCACCGGTATCTTACTAGGAAATTATAGTACTTTAATTATGCTTTGCAGCCTGGATAGCCTTGCTTAGACCACAGGTTATCAACCAGTGGTTCCTATACCAAGGAAGTACTTCCGCATGATAAAGTAAATTCATCACATCAGCGGAGATTTAGCAAGCAATACATTTTCCACATGGAAGGGTATTCAAGAATAGGTGATCCATATTGGAGGAGCATTTAAAGAGGTAAATACTTAAAAAATACTGATAAACACCACCTTAGACTGTAAATTCAGTTTAGTCTCTACTTTTTTCAGTTATAAAATGAAATAAAGTTACTGACTCTGGTCTTGGTCACTTTTGTGCACCTAGGCGATTGTATTTTTTTTCTGAAGAACAGTGATATACATTAAATCCTTACCTAAAGCCCTGTTGATTCCAAGCTTGACCGTACACTCCATATGCAGGCACCTGCCAACCATTGGGCATATACTGGCCTATTTGCTGAGCTCCTCCATACCACTGTCCCCATTGTCCATATGTTGGCGGAAAGCTAATTTGGCTTTGCTGAGTGAGGGAAAGAAAGAGGAAAAAAAAAAAAAAACAATCGTCAAAGGAAAGGTCAAATAACGACGGTACCTTGGAAAAACATCATCAAGTAGTAAAATGCTAACATCCTAAACTTTAAGGAAAACTATTAAATGGTGTCCTCCGATTCAGGAATGAACATATTTCAAACATAACTACTCAGAGGGCCGCAACCGCAATAGTCATGGGCGGAAAAAAAAAAAGTTGATCTTACTTGATCAACTTTATTGTACTCTTAGTATAATAAAAACGAAGTTCCAGGCAAAAAAATGAACTCCTTTGAAAACATATGTACTCCCCACTCCCCTCATTTTTTGGATATTTTTTTTTTTTTCATACTTTTTGGCATGTTTTCTTTGGGACATCCGTCCCACAGCGACATACGTCACTTCCGCAGTTTTTCTTGTGCCCTCCTCCTTCCCGCTGTCGCCTTCTGTGACCTGCGTGTCCCCCAGAAAACAACTAACAGAAGACGAGAATGCGACTCGCGCAGTAGGAAACAGGCTGTGAAGCTGCAAGGATTCACTTCCTGTTTCCCTTAGTAAGGATGTTGGTGCCTGCACCCGGAGCCGATGGACGGATCGGCTTCAGGCATCGCAGGCTCCCTGGACAGGCAAGTGTCCTTATATTAAAAGTCAGCAGCTACAGTATTCGTAGCTCCTGACTTGAATTTTTTTTTCACTCAAGCTGGAACTGAGCTTTAAGGAGTAAAATATAACTAAAGTCAATTTTTTTGTTCCCCCTTTAGATATACAAACTCTGGTCCTGTTTACCAAGAGTGAGAGTGAAAGGAAACCCCAAAATTGAGAGAAATACAGTATGCCCTCACTTCCAGGACAGGAATTGACATTACTCTAGAAATTATTTTTTAGCAGCGTGAGAAATGGTTAGAACTTCTTCCCACATTACTGTTGGGGATCTTCCATTCACTTTCTGCATGGTCACTCATACCGATTAAAGCAGTGGAAATCTGCTACCCTAGCCAAAGCCAAAAAGGTTTTGTCTGAACTTGTATGGTACTTCTACCTGTTCTGAACCCTTTACATAGTTGTGTAAATGGGCTAAACACCTTCACCAGGTGGAATGATCTATTTTACTTGTGGCACCCCCCCCAAATCACCTGGGAGGTACACTTTAGCCCTCCAAAACACTGAAACACACTGATCTGTAGTGAAGTGGAACCCTTCGTCACTCGTAGAACGTCCTACTTGCATGAAATCTTCCTAGTGAATTCCTATGGTCATCAATCTGTACCCACAACATCAACTGCTATTACATTTCTCTTTGTTTAGTTACTGGCTTAGTAACAAACTTCCTGCAAAATATGTAAAATGCACTTACTTGTTGTACTGGATTCAGCATATCTGGAGTCTCCTTGCCCCAGTAGCACTTTACTACATGACCTTCAATAGTAGTTCCATTCACACTAACTATAGCATGAGCTGCACTTTCATGAGAATTAAACCTGTGAAGATACATAACCACCGTCAAATAATATTCACAGTATTATACTTTTCCACTGACCCACATTCCCCCGTCTAGGCCATCACAAAACAAGGGCCACTTTGTGTTTTCATGGGTTAATATAGATAAGTTAATAAGGAGAACAGTTATATATGCTTTCCAGGCTTAAAAATGCAAGATCATGTCAATAAAATCCAACAAAAAACTTTATTATGGACAGGTGGAGCACATGATGTACCCTTTTCATTCATGAAACCCCTTCAAGCGACTTCAGTGCCAGGGCCAGATTATTTAACGAAAAAAGCCAGATTGTAATTTTTAAAACCTATTTTGAGCAGATGGGGCTTTGCTATCAAGCACTAGAATATAGTTAATACTCTACAGATAAAAAGCTTACCCATTTAAACAGGAAAGGTTTTCAGAAATGAAGTGGTTATTGCTAACCTCACAGTCCCTAACCCAGAAGTATGAAGATAAGGACTAGGACTGTACTGATTGGCATAATTTGATTTAGAAACTACTAAAGACTGTAGGTCCTCGTAACAGCCAGGCAACTATAATTTTCAGAAAGAGGTAAGTAATGGCAGCTCCCACATTTCTCCTAAAGAAAGGTAGAGTACACTTTATAGTGAAGCTGAACTGTGGGAGCACTTTCTTCACACAGAGAGATGGACTTGGTGAAGCCTAATTCATTAAAGAGGAACTGCAGTCTGTTCCCAAAATTTGTAATAAAAACATCTCTGCCATTCTGAAGCTTCCCTCCAACCACTTTGCAGATCATTTTATATATACTGTGATTCTGTACTTGCCAAATATGATACAGAAATCTGCCTCTGAGTCTGGCTGCAATAATTTTAACAGTGGGCAGCTGAAGCTGCTGCCTGTTCACTTCCTGGATTTATACAGACACACAGAGGCAGACCTCCAGCTCTGCAGCTCTCATTGGCCCTCTTATGACTCACCTCCTCACTTCCTGGCAAACTCTCAGGAGAGTAAGCTGTGCATGATGTCATAAGCCTAGGCGTTTTACTAGACAACAAACAGGAAGTGGGCTGTATAAGGTATTTACTGGCAGAACAAAAAAATTCTTTACTATCCAAAGTTAAAACAAGGGCAGAAGATTTAATAGATGGAAAGATGAAAAAAATTACTGAAGTTCAGCTTTAAGTCCAGAAATATCAGGCCCCACTTGGCAAAAGTGCAACGAGAGGAGAGTATAGGAGGGTTTGTAGCTACTCAAAATGCAATAAAAGCTATACTCCACTTCCTAACTTTAGGCAGGACACTTGGTTAAGAACTAAAACTGAGAAGTTTTAGTGAATTTTAAAGAAAGGAGCACACTACAAAGACAACATACACAAAAGAAAGGAGTGGACCCAGTTCCCTGTGCAGTTAATTGACTTAGCAACCTAATGACTTACCGTACAAAAGAGTACCCTTTATCTGGGAAAACGCGGACCTCCATTATTTGACCAAATGGGGAAAAAGTCTGACGCATAAGTTGTTCTGTAGAAGAACCATAGACACAAAATTAAAAGAAAGTCATCCCCCTAGGGCAGGATTTAACAGCTCTGGAAAACAGAAAGCTTACCTGTTAACCCGGATGTAACACCACCACAATACACAGTGCAGTTGCTGGGACTTGACTGGTTCACCACCTCATCATAAGACAACTGTTTCGTATTGGCTGAAGAGAAAGTATATTTAGGAAGGCTTATAGAGTAAAGATCTAAATACATTACATACAAATTAAAATAAATAAATACATTTAAAAAAAAAAAAAAAACATCCCCCCGACAGAAACACCACAAATACTGTATTAGAATTGATCACAAAAAGGTAATGTCAACACATCACCAGTTTGTCCTAAACATAGCTTTAAATCCAGGGCAAAGATCAGGATTTTGTGAGACTTCCAGGGTCACCTAAACATGGGGAAAATACTAGCAAAGCCATGGGCTGGTAAAGCACTTGCATGTTAACCACTTCAATACCAGGCACTTTCTCCCCTTCCTGCCTAGGACAATTTTCAGTGCTGTCGCACTTTGAATGACAATTGCACGGTCATGAAACACTGTACCTAAACTACATTTTTATCATATTCTTCCCACAAATAGAACTTTCTTTTGGTGGTAATTAATAACTACTGGGGGTTTTATTATTTGCTAAACTAAAAATTACCGTTATAACATTTTGTTGTTTTCTCCTTCACTGATGGGCACGACAGGCGGCTGCGATGGGCACCGACAGGCGGTATTGATTGACACTGATGGGCAGCACTGATGAGGTACTGATGAGGTTCTGACAGGTGTTACTGTAGGACACTGATTGGCAATGTGATGGGCATTAATTGATACTTTATTGGGCACTGACAGGCGATCCTGAGGGGGCACTGACTGGTAGCTGAGTGAGCACCTTTTTGGCAGCTGTGGTGGCACATCTGATGGGGCTGTGCTGATTATCAGCACAGACCCCCCCCCCCCCCCCGACAGGGACAGCTGCCGATCTGCACTCCCAGTCAGTGTGAACCCAGGAATGCCGTTTACTGGCACTACCTGTTTCATGCGATGATCCACTGTGATTGGTCACAGCTGATCACGTGGTAAGAAGCCTCTGTCAGATTTATCCTGTGATGGTACTCAAGGCCAAATGTTGATGCAAACCAGATTGTATTTCCTGTTAAACTCTCTTTCCCTGCACCAGGCAAAGTAAGAGTTATATTTGTGATGATAGACTTGAGGTAGATTGACTAGCATGGGAGTTACTGGCTCAGAGAGACTCCTGTCTCTTTAGACCTGGGCTTCAATAGCCACAGCATTAAAACCAGCCATGGTGAAGCAGGGTGGTAAACTAATTAACGTATTGTAATGAATCTGCGCTATGGTAACACGTGTGGCTGCTGGCAAATAAACTTTGATATACCCAAACCTAAAGACTTAAAATTTTGTGTAATGGTGCCAGTGAAATATATATATTAGAGATAGATAGATAGATATCTAAAATATATACATACAAAAAAAAAAAAACAAGTAAGACAGTGCTCAATGTGCCAAATGTGAAGCTTCTCTTAAAGTGTCTGTTAATCCAAAAACAAAAAATAAATAAAATTGATCATGTTCCCTTAAAGCATGTTATACAGCACAGTGCCCCCTGTATCACCTGAAATACCCAGCTGATTCTGCCAGTTTCTACCCTCACTTCTGTACACTGACCATGATATATCAGGGCTGCTGAGCCCAGACACCGTGGTCAGAGTATGTGCCTCCATCACACGCTGCTATCTGCAGCTCTCCCCGTGTCTCCTCTATCCTCCTCCCCCATCCCCTACCTGCCCGTCAGCTCTCACTAATGCTGCTCTGCTCCTCTCCCCACCACTTCAAAACTAACTGATTATATTATCCCTTTTGTAACATAAAAAGCTGTGTCCTACTGCCTGTGCTTTATATGAAAACAAAAAACAAAAAAACTAAACAAAGCCAATTTCTACCTGTTTTAACAGTGTTTTCCAGCGATCACATGACTCCTGGCTCTCTCTTCCTTGCTTCCCTGGCCGACGCCAGCCAGGGGATCTTGGCCCTGCCTACTGGAGCTATCAGACGAGGGAGCTGAAAGCCTGGAGTCATGCGATTGCTGGAAGACACCGTTAAAACAGATATAGAAAAAAATGTTTTCTAAAGCACAGGCACTAGGACACGGCTTTTTATGTGACAGAGGGGATGATAGATTGATCAGTTAGTGGCTTAACAAACACTTTAAAGCCAAGACCATATATATTCAGATAAAAAAAAAGATCTTCCCCTATCGAGCTGATCCTTGTAGTATAATAAATGCCACCAGCTTAATCAAAAGCACAAATGGATGGACAACATGAATTGGGGCAGAGTCAGTGAACTGAACTTTAGGTTGAAGCCCCTGGACATTGTAGTTATGATTTACTAAAACTGGAGAGTGTAAAATATGGTGCAGCTCTGCACAGAACCCAATCAGCTTCCAGGTTTTGTGGCCCAAGCTTAATAGAACAAACTGAAGTTACACGCCGATTGGCTGCCATGCAAAGCTACACCAGATTTTACACTCTCCAGTTTAATAAAAAAATCAACCAGTGTCTCTTACTCAGCGTTTTAATAAAGAAGAAATATCATTACAACTTTACCTAGTTCTGCCCTATGTCTAGTTATGAGGCCAGTATAACCCAATAGTATCAGAATAACTACTGATCCTATGTCACTTAAAAAAAAAATGGTAAAAGAAACACTGTTTACACTATTTTGCATCTCAGTACCAGACATATAAAACTAAATTTTAATAAAACAGATACCTGACCCAAATAAGTTACAACTGTACTTTTAGATGGCTGGTAAAGATATGCTGTTGAGATGCTACTCACATTCATAGGTGCTTTTTGGGGCTGGAGGTTTTCTCGTGGCCCAGTTTGTCCTGATTTGACGACCACCAAGCCACTGTCCTCCCATCTGTGCAATAGCACTTTCTGCATCCTGAAAACACAAGGCAAGACATTAAAGACTAAAGTACTGCTCAAATCCTTTAGAATTCTTAAAATACATTAGTTATGAACAGAGGTGCCATGCCAACTTACACCTGTTCTGGAAAAAAGAACAAAAACAAACACACAACAACTTAACTACCTAAATACTAGGCCAATTCTGACACTCCTCACATACATGTAAAAATCTATTTTTTGTTTTACTAAAAAATTATTTAGAACGCCAAAACTTAATATATATAATTTTTTGTTTTTTTAAGAAGAGATGCTAGAAAATAAAATGGCGGTTGTTACAATATTTTGTCACAATTTTTTGGGGGAAAAAACACACTTTAATGAACAAAACAGTAAAGTTAGCCCAATTTTTTTTGTATTCTTTTTGAAAGATGATTTTATGCCGAATAGATAGATACCCAAAATGTCACGCTTTAAATTTGCTCGCACTCATGGAACGGCGACAAACTATGGTCCTTTAAATTATCCATATGTGACGCTTTAAATGCCTTTGCAGGTTGCCATTTCAGATTTACACAGGAGATCTGGTGCTAGAATAATTGCTCTCACTCTGACAATTGCGGCGATACCTCACATGTGTGGTGCAATCACCATTTACATACACGTGCTGGACCACCGTGTGCATGACAGGGGGCGCTTTAACATTTGTCTTATCAATTTTACAGTGTTAAAAAAAAAAAAGCGATCACCTTTATAGCTGTCAAAATAATTATAAATAAATATCACCTTTTGACAGCAATAGCAATGATTACTCTTTATGGAGAGTACTCTTTCCTTTGGGCTCCAATGCAGCCGAACAGACACGGATCGGTCTGTTTGGTTGCTTCACTGGCCGCTATGCAGCCAGTAAACAAAGAGCAAGAACCGGAAGTGACTAAGTAGTCAACGTTCACCAGTTCTTACATCACACAGTGGGAGGAACAGCTCAAGATCCTCTCACTGTGAGGCCGGACATGGATGCCACCTGTCGCATTACTCCAAGGCTTCCCCATCGCTCGGGAGGTTGAGCTGCAATTTTAGCTTTCCCCTGGATGCCCACCTAAGTTCTAACATTACAGATGAAAAGAGCTGTACAAATGCCGTGGCAATTTTAACAGCCTGCAGAGTTGATAGGCAGCACCGCCTATCAAACTCACCCACTGAGGTGAATGAGAGAGCACTGCAACCATAAGGCAAACAATTGGCTTTCGGTTGCAGTGTGGTATCTTGATACAAAATCCCTCTTAGGATAAAAAACAAAAAACAAAAAACAAAAAAAAAAACAAAAAAAAAAAAATACTCTTTAGGATGCAGCAGGACTGCTTCCTGAATGTCTGCCAGCTCCATCATGGACCATTTTACTTAGGGCAGGAAAAGAGCCCTAAAAGGTATTTTCACACTCTAGGTATATAAAAAAAAAAAAAAAAAAGAAACTGGGAAAAAAAAAAAAAAAAAAAAAACGCTTTTCACAGAGAGAAATGACACATTTAAGTTGGAAATCCCCCAGCAACTGACAAAACACGTGCACAAGGTGAAACTGATATCAGGTAACATGTAAGGTTGCAAACTTCAGTACAAGCAGGAACTAAACATACCCATTTATTGAAAAAAGACACAAAACCATAGCCTTTTGATTTTCCAGTTGTCATGTCTTTCACCACTCGTGCATCTCTGCAATCAAAGAACAAAGACCCATTTACCTATGGAATCGCATTCCTAAAAGCAAATACAAATAAGGGAAGCAAATCACAACAGACCACACTGTGACCCCATATCACTCCTTTGCCCCTTTTAAAAAGGCCAAAGTAGAAAGCATCAGCAAATCAAAAAGTTTAAAGCAGTCCCCTTACATCGGTCATAAAGAGCTAAGAAAAAACTTCTATTTTAAAAGGGGTGGAGGGGAATGGCAAGTAATAAGGTGTACATGCAAATTAATTGATTATAACAACTTAAACACATTAACACAAACTACAGCTGATCCCACTCACAACATGGCTACTTCCACATCAAGCATGGGCTAAAGCAAGCGACTGAAAATTGAGTCATTTAACCTTGGAATAGTTGTACACCTTTAAAATTAGTGGCTTTCTTGTGTGTTTTATCCATTCATTTATTTTGAACTCTTTCAGTGCAGAAGAGACCTGCAACAATGGTGCAGACCACGCCAGCTGTGAAAAAGTTAAACCATGCAATTTGTTCCTGGTCATTGCAAACACAATTTCAATTACTTAAATGGAAATAAAAATAATAAAAACGGAAAATAGGAAAAATGATATATATATTTAAAAAAAATAGGAATTAAAAAAAAGGGCATACGTGGCCTGTTAACTGAATTCTCAGGTCAATGCGTTAACCCCCTTTTTGGTCTGTGGCCAGCTGTAAATTTTGAGAAATTAAATATTAAAAACCAGTTAACAGTAATAAAAAAGAAAAAAGAAAAATTCAATAGTGAAATTATTTTGAATGAGGATTGGAGAACGCAGCAAGAATCTAAAAGGACATTGAAGTTACACAGGAAAAGATTGGCTCCGTCTTTTCTTTCTACTTACGATATTCTTCCAAAAGGTCCAAAGGCAGCTTTAATGTCATCAGTTGTTATCTCGGGACTCAAATCACCAACAAAAACATGGAAATGATCTTGTTGGGAGAAGGAGATGGGAACAGGGTGAAAGGGGAAAACAACATTTTCATATTTTTAAATGTCACATATCACAGATTACTCAACTCAATATATTGCTCCATTATTAGAAAAAGAAAAAGCAGCAATTAGATACAAGATGTTAAAATTAAAGCCCCCCCCCAGATTAGACCCATTGCTCAATGCTATGTATTGCCCATGTATATTATAGTATCATTGGTTACTCTATTCAACTACTGAATTTATTAAAAACTATATATTTTTAATAAACGATGTACATAAAATATGCCCCGATAAAGTGAAAAAATATATCTACTTTTTCTGTAGACACACGCACAATTGGTATTTGTTTTCTGGAGAAAGAATATAGGCACAGCCATGCTCATTATATGGCAGATATTGCCACAAAGAAAAAAAAAAAAAGTTATGGGAGTTTTAGACAATGATAGATCAATATACTCTACTCTATATATACAATAAAATGCCTTCTTAAAGGAGAATAGCTGCCCGGATCGGCAAGGATCTTGCCTTTGTTTACTAGATATCAACTTTTTAAAGAACAAGCACAAGAATATGGATATTGCCTATGGCAAAGTGTTAGAATGTGATCAGTCACCATGAAAAATATTGCCCCTTTTTCTTTTTCATCACTGATATGGATTAAGACATGATGTTCAATTTGAATATAACAGAAAATTATGATATTTAGAGGGCCTTCCCTTTCTGGAATACATCAAGTTTCACATAAGATGAGACTTATCTTTTCCTAACATACACCACTATGCATACAGTACATGATTAGTTGCAGCAAAACAACCCTTTAACAAAAGTGATATGTTTTGACCAAATCTTCAGCAAAATGGAGGACAAAACACATCAATTCTCCTACTCTGTCACAGTTAAAAGGACTTGCACAGAGAATCACATATTCCCCAGTTTTCTCCTTCATTTAAAGTATAACTAAAAAGGCAACATTTTTTTTTAGTTGGATAAAGTGGAGAGGGATTACAACCCTTTCAGGTTATTTCTTCTACTGTCCCTATGGAGATTTAGCCCCGGCTCACACCAAATGTGGCTTTGAAACCAATTTTCAAAGCTTTCAGTCAGTGCGATTCCATGTGCTGGCTGCTCACATCTGTGCGGCTTAATGCACCGATGTCAATGCAAGTCACACATGAAATGGCCCAAAAAAGTGCAGGTACCTTTTTAAAATCAGTGTCGCACCAATTTGAATAGTTCCATAGCCAGAAATAGGGTGGGACTTGTAATGTGATTTTGATCTGACAAATCATATGACAAGTCTCACCCTCTATTTACTCTGGTGACCGCTTTCACCTAAATTGAAAAAAAAAAAAATCCACATTTTGTGTTGTCATCTGAACAGGAATAGAGGGGAAATGGGGACACTAGTTCTGGTGACAACCAAGGATTCCCTCGCTTTGGAGGGGTTCCACTCATTTCCTGTTTTGGCTATGGGACAAAAAGGGAAGGAAAATCTCCTCAATGGGAGACATATGGGGCTTACAACCCTAACTATACAAAAAAAAAGCCACCATGGCCTTTTGTTCTTTTTTTATGTTCCATCTTTGCTGTCATTTATACTCCAATCTACAGGTCTGTCTGCAGAAGCCCAAGTTGTTTAATGTGCAACTCCAGCCACTTAAAAATAAGTAATGGCATTTTATCTCATATATACTAGATTTACTGCTGATTTAGTCTAGGAGGGTTCACATGCAGCAACCTTGGAATTTTTCCTGAAGCAGGCAGTCCTGGTTAGAGAGCCAAGGTGGTGATAAGCAAAACTAAACAGAGGTACTTAACCCAATTATCAGCAAGGAATCATGGTACTGCATACTACTAAGAGTCATTTTCTAACATATACTCTTTTTGAACAGTGGTGTATTTTACAATAGGTATTAAATTTTACAGTTGATTTCAAAGCAGAATATGCCAGAAAGCGAAAGGCCCTCCATAAAAGTGCATCTTCGTGGAAATGTACCCAAGAGACGTGTACATTAATGCATAAAATTTTTTTCTTCTTGAAGTCAACAAACATTAAATTAATGTTTAACCAGTTCCCATTTGGCCTGTAGTAGAATGATGGTCGAGCAGTAGCGCTCCCATCCTGGGTGGACGTCATATGACGTCCTCCCAGGATCGCACCTTGAGGACGCCCTAGGGGCTGCACTGTGGCATGACCTGTCACCTACTACATCCACTGGATACAGCAGATGACAAATCATTGTACCAGGCTGCTGCCAGTACCATGTAATCACTGTGACCAATCACAGCTAATAACATGACAGTTGTACATAAATGAATGGCTTTCATTCATAACCAGTGTGTACTATTGTGTTCATCTCTGATTGGTCACAGTGATCACATGGTACACACAGGGTCAATCACAGTGCATCTGTACCATGGGATAGCTGTGGCCAATCATAGCTTCACAATAGTATACACTGGATGAATGGATGCCATTCATAAAAATGGTTGCTTATAACAGTGATCATCATTGTTATCAGCAATCATAGTGTGTAAAAAAAAAAATAAAAAGATCCTGATCACCTCCCCAGAGTAGTACAATGTCGCTATGGTAACACTGTACTGTTTTGGTCATAAATGCTTTAAAAAATAAAAAAAAGGGAAAATAAATTACAACTTCAAAAAAAACTCAGAATGCCTCTTACTAAATACCTTGGACTGTCTGCTTTCCAGAAATAGGTCATTTTGGACTTATTTGTACCGTCCTGGCATTGTAGGGGCTGTCAGTACATTTGGACTGATCGAATTTCAATAAAAAAAAAAAAATGTTTTTTAATATATATATATATATATATATATATATATATATATATATATATATATATATATATATATATATATATATATATCTCCATTGTCTGTGGACAGTCTGCAACAGTCCACAGATCCATTGTCTGTAACTTTCCTACAGATTAAATATACACTGACTTTGGTTATTATTACCAGATAAATGTAGCAGAATACATTTTAGACTAAATTTATGAAGAGTTTTCTTCTCAAAATTTCTGTTTATTTAGCATAAAAAATATAAAATAAATTCAGTGGTAATTAAATGCCACCAAAAGAAAGCTCTGTCTCAAAAAACTGATAAAAATTTCATTTTGGTACAGCGCTGCAAGACTGTCATTCAAAATGTGACAGCGTGAAAGATAAATATCGGCCTTGGGAGGAAGGGGGTGAATGTGTCTGGTATTGAGGTAGTTAAGAATCATGAGCGGTCTCCTTGAAGAAGGCATTTAGTGAAGAAAAAATAAATTAAAAAATATAGGTTTTAGCTCCATGTAGAATTAATGTTAGGAGTAATTATAAACCTATAAATCAACAAGGCTTTCTTTGCTTTGCTACTGTCTTGTGATATCTAAACATCTAAATGTAGCTCCACCACTGCGTTTTGTAGCAGAACCATCTCCATAGAAGTGGTATATCCAGCGACACCAATGTTAATATGGGATACAGAAGGTTAGCTATGGTTTAAGGAATGGCTAGGTTCACTGGTTAAACTCAATAATCTTAAGACTGCCAAAGTAACAGAAAAGGGCAGCTTGAGAGGGTAATGGCAGAAGAAAAGAGTGGATAGGAACAGCCTGTCGCTGGTCACCCGTGAGAGATTGAATTTTTATCCATAAAAAGACACAATTACCTTGAGAACGCAGTGTGTTGACAACGGAACTACCTGATGACAAAGATTAGATTTGTTCTTAAAATATTAGCATAAACACAATAATACAAGTTATCTAACGCAGTGTTTCTCAACCATCTTACTTTTCTTTATCAAGTATTAACATCTCACCCCACAATCTAAAGAAACAAGGGTATTATTTAATATATACTTAGATTGACCAACGCGGAAAGGAAGTAGTTAAAAGGCAGATTGATACTGCTTGAGGTATGTATGATAATCACAGGATGAGAAACACCAAATCTAAAAACTGTCAAAATTTGTATAGTGGTTTTAATGTAATATGCATTTATCCATTACAAGTTAATGATCAACTAGTAAAATGTGTGGTAAAAACTTACTGTTCGCATCTTTCTTTTGGCTGCTAGGAGTGGTGGCCCAGTTAACCTTAACTTCCTGTAAATCCAAAAAGAAATAAAACACACACTATTGGTACACAAACCTTGAAATGAGTTCTACAAATCTTGCAACTCTGAGAACAGCTTTTTAGAAGAAAACATTTACTGATAAAAGCTATTAAAAAAATGGAGCTACTTGCATTAAAGTGTCCTTGACCTGCTGTTTATGCTCTATAATGCCAATACCAACTTCAGCAGTTTGGGTCCACTCCTCCAGCACCTTACTACTGGACCCAACAATCGAATTTTTAAGGGCATCCTCACTGGCCAATAGCAGGGTTAGATCTAATGCAGCCCAAAAAGCTGACTAACATGATGAAGTTGATGCCTTGAGCTTAGGGGCTCCTTGAACAAATTGGATACTACTATGTACTGCTGCCTACACATGCCTAGAATTTAAATTCGTAAACCCACATCATAAAAAAAAAGCGATAAAAAGATTTGTTTTCTGTATTCTGCAAAAAAAAAAACCTGATTGATCCCGCTGCCTTCTGTCCAAGTCCCTAATTCAGTTAGGGATTTTGCAGCTGTGGTGGCAACTATGCACATGCTCAGTCTACAGTGATTTTCTATGCGGAGTTTTTTCTCCCCATCACATCTGAGCAGCCCATGTGACTATAGAGTCACACAAGTGGGCATACACTCAGTGATAAATGACAGCAAACTCCCTCCTCCTCCATGCCCACTAACCAGCTAAACACAATAGGGGGTGGGATATGATGTAGATTAATGGAGGCTTCACCTCCCTCCTATTCTAAGACACATGTTGGAGCAGCCTGACTGGCAGAAATCTGCCCACATCATGGTATTTCCACAAAATTAAGGTTACATTTCAAACATATATTTGTATACAATATAAACCATTTTTAGATTTTCTTTAATCTGGCTGGGAAAAATCTGGGTCATGTGACAGCTGGATATAGCGATTAGGAAAAAGGTACACAGTTTTTTTTAAAATAAAAATAATTACAGTTCCATCAGCCTCATACAGAAATAGAAGCGGCAATGTAAATTGAACCGCGTGTGTTTAGTATACAAGTGCAGACCTACTTGAAATACCATTACAAGTTTGTCTTAAAGGAAAACTTGTTATATATATTACCATATTTTAAGAACTGCTACACAACCCACTCAGTTATTTAAAGTGGAAATAAAATGACAAACATGCCCACTCAGTGCCCCACCTACAAAGTATACATTAAAAACAAAAACAAACACTCAAGCTGGTATTCTAACTTGTTCAGGATAGTCAGAATCTTGCAGCATTCTTTAGTGCTTAGTGTATTTTAGGATATGCCGCCACCCTGTGCATATGCAACCTGTCAGTTTCTGATATTCTAAAAGGACATTGCAAGGCTTTAGTTGAGAAAATAGTGCATTGTGGTCTGGGATTTTTTTTTAATTATTTTTTTATGATGAATTGTTAGAGGATGGGGAGCATGAGCACGATCTACAGAAAACGTTTTTCCTAAATATCAAGCCACTTTTTGAATTTTTAAATACGGCCCAGAAATTAAAATGTCCTCATGCAATTTGATTACTGTTTTTTTGCTACTATTTTTCTAATATAAAACAGAGATTTGTTCATGCGATTATAGCAAGCAGACCATAGCATAGCACTTCGGTAGGAGAAGTGACTGGTATTTGCACCAACAGAATAGGAACATGTGTGAAATTGCTATTAAAGGGTTTTTAAACCCTCGTGTTTTTTCACCTTAATGCATCCTATGCGCAGCCATTGGCTCTCGCTGCTGTCAATCAAATCCAATAACGCGGGCGCAGCCGAGTCCGGCATTCTGTGTCTATAGACGCAAATGCTAGACTCGGGAGCGTGCCCAGAAGGTAACCCCCCGGGAGTGCACTTCTCCCAGGGGGTTTATCGATGCGAGGAGGAGCCACGAGAGCCTCCGGGGGACCCCAGAAGATTATGATTGGGGCCACACTGTGCAAAACGAACTGCACAGAAGAGGCAAGTATGGCATGTTTGTTATTTAAAAAAAAAAAAAAAAGAAAAGAAAGGCGAGGGTTTACAAACCCTTTAAAACCAGTTCCCGACGTAGCCGCCAATCACGTGCATGAGAGCCTGCACAGGGATGAGAAGACATATCGCTTGTTACTAGTAAGTAGCAACAACCCCTTGATCGTCCCCTAGTGTTAAACCCCTTCCCTGCCAGTGACATTTACACAGTAATCAGTGCATATTTATAAACATTTTTTCTGATATTTATTATAGCAAAAAATAAAAAATATTTTTTCAAAATTGCCGCTCTTTTTTTGTTTATAGCGCAAAAAATAAAAACCACAGAGGTGCTCAAATAGCACCAAAAGAAAGCTCTATTTGTGGAAAAAAGTACACAAATTTAGTTGGGGTGCAGCATTGGATGACCGCGCAATTACCAGTTAAAGCAGCGCAGTGCCAAATTGTAAAAAGTGCTCTGGTCAGGAAGGGGGTAAAACCTTCCGGGGCTGAAGTGGTTAAAGTAGAACTAAAAGCAAAACTTTTCCTTTTTTGATACAGTGAGAGAAGGTTATAACTCCTGATGGTTTTTTACCATCGGTGTCAGATTAGGGAGAATGTCCTACACTATGTGGGCCATAGCCAAAACAGGAAGTGAGGAAAAACTGAAGTGCGAGAAATCCCAGATTTTTACCAGAACTAGTGTTTCCACTGGAAGATTTTCCTTCCATTCCTGTTCTGGTGACAACCCAAAATGTGGGATTTTCTTTTACTTTCACTGTCAGTGATAATGGTTAAAAAAAAAAAAGGACAAATAGAGAGCGTGAATCTCCCTATTGGGGGACACAGACAGCAAAAAAAACCTGACAGGTGTCATAATTCCTCTTCACTAGCCATTAAAAAAGCTTTTAGTTATACTTTAAACATGTTAAAATCACAAATTGGAGAGCACTTTGTTTTTCTCTAAGTAAACAAAGCTTCATTTTAGCCACCTTTCTGACGAAACTTATCCAATACAGTGATTTTTTTTTTGCGACACACTCGGGTTGATTTACTAAAGGCAAATCCACTCTGCACTACAAGTGCAATTGCTGTAGGTCTGAGGGGGAAGAGCTGAAATGAGGGGAAGCTCTGCTGATTTTATCATCCAATCACGTGCAAGCAAAAATACTGTTTTTTATTTTCCTTGCATGTCCCCCTCAGCGACTGCACTTCCAAGTGCACTTGTAGTGCAACCCTCAATGAGAATGAAATGCCACTCTTAATTTGAAAAAGACATACCTTGCCCATTATCTTTCGCCCATTCATAGCAGCTAAGGAGGCAGCGGCATGGCGGTGTTCGTAAAACTCCACAAAGCAGTAGGGATCATTTCCAGCGGTCTGCTCAAAAAAAATAAAAAAAAAATAAATAAATAAAAGGCACAAACTGTTAGGCCCCTTTCACACTGGGGTGGGGGAGGTGTCGGCGGTAAAAGGGCGCTATTTTTAGTGCCGCTTTACCGTCGTTTTAGCAGTAGTATTTGTCTGCTAGTGGGGGCGGTTTTACCCCCCTGCTAGCGGCCGAGAAAGGTTAAAACCACCGCAAAGCGCTGCTGTAGTAGCTGCGCTTTGCCGGCGGTATAGCCGCGCTGCCCCATTGATTTCAATGGGCAGGAACGGTGTATACACTGCTCCTTCAGCACCCCAAATATGCTGCTAGCAGGACTTTTTTTACTGTCCTGCCAGCGCACCGCTCCAGTGTGAAAGCCCTTGGGGCTTTCACATTGGAGACACAGCAGCAGCTCTTTCAGGGCGCTTTGCAGGCGCTATTTTTAGCGCCCCAGTGTGAAAGGGGTCTAACACAAAACAACATCAAACATCTTAATAGACCAATGAAAAGCAACCTATTGCCTAAGGAATTAATAATTCTACTACTATCCATCTCCACTTTGCAAACATTGGAAAGTTTTACAAACAAGGTATGAATGGCCTTTCTAAACATGATAATCCACTCTTGCTCTGGTAGGCCTAAAAAGAGGAGCAGTCCATAGGCCCAAAATCATTTTATCATGCTGTAACTTGTTTAGAAAATTGGAGATGCTGCCCAATAAAAGGCACCAACCTCAATTTGCGAAGTGTTTTCACTCATACTGAATTGCACTTAGACCACCCTAACAATCATGTACTGGTCTTTTTGGACCTTGAAAAAAGCATTTGATTCAGTGGATTGGGTGTTAATGGGTGGGGTTCTGGTCCCCATGGGATTTGAGGCAGCTCAAAAGGATTCATTTAAATGTATGAGCGTCCAGGAGGTGGCCGTTATTAAAACAGGCAGTAAATTGAGTTCTTTCCAGTGAGCTGGGACATCAGGCAGGGTTGCTCATTGCCCCCTGGGTTGTTTGCCCTCATGGTGGAGCCCATTGCTCTTGCATTACTTACCTCGGTGGTATCTGGGTGGGTAGCCTTGAAGAACGAACTGCCCTTTATGCAGATGATGTGTTGCTGTTCCCGGAGGACCCTGATATTTCTATAGTGTTTGCCTTAGCTATCCTAGACCATATGACCTCTTTTACAGGCTTACGAGTGAACTGGCACAAGTCCACATTTCTCCCTCTCAATAAAACAAACTTAGCTCATCCAATGTCCCACCCCTATGCTGAGTCTCATAAGTTAAATACTTGGGTCTCAGTATCACTAACACAGTGTCTGATTTTCATCCACCTTAAGGAGACCCCCTTATTGACCTTTTTTAAGCTTAAATGCCTGGAGAAATATACCCCTCTCATTGATCGGGAAAATAAATTTAGTTAAAATTAAGTTTTTACTACTATGTCTATATATTACCCAAAACTGTTTTCAAGTCCTTTCATAGATTGCCTACGGAGTTTCTTTGGCAGGGCTCTAATCCTAGGATCCACCTTAACGTCCTACAACAACCCTGGAGGGAGGGGGGGCCTGGCCTTTAGACGATGCCACTGTAGTCCTTGAAGCAGCTGTAGCAGGTTATGAAGTGTTGACCTATTTAGTACATAGAGGTCCCCAATCCCGTCACACCCAAACTACTTCCATGAGATCGGTTCTATGGGCCTGGCGGGTGACCCATGGGTAAGTGTTAGGAGGGCGGTTTCCTATGTCACCATATAACCCTTTATCAATCAATTCAAACCTCTCCTATTTTTAGGTCTATGAGGATCCCATAGTGTGGACTAAATATGGGATCAAGAAGCTAGGTGATATTACTCATAATGACATGCTACAGTCCGTTGATATTACAGCCTCATACTCCCAATCAAATGCCCAATTCTTTTTACAACTATGGCCCATCTGACTTGGAATCCTTGTTAAGGGAAGATGATCTTTCTAAACCCATGACTACCATTTATAAATACCTCTTCTCAGAAACAACCAAAATGCTGCAAACCTGCAGAACAATTTGGACAGCCACAGTAGGGTACTGATATGGATGATGAAGATTTGGAGGATGTGTGGAACTCCCCCTTAGTAGGTTGGTCTCCGAGAGACTTTGCTTAATATATTATGCAATTTTACACAGTGTACCCAACTCCAGCTAAACTGGCCAAAATGTTCAGGAATAGCCCCTTTTCCTGCTGGCATTGCGCCTTTCCTGAAGCAAACTATATGCATAACTTTTGGGAATGCCCGCACATACAAGTATATTGGACGAATGTCATTCAGTGTATTCAATCAGTCACCATCATTCCCCTCAGAACTTCTGTTAGAACATATCTTTTAAGCTTAGTAGATGGGCTGGTTCCCACTAGAGCTATACGCACTTGTTATGTTATTGTTGTATTATGTCATTAAACGTATTATCCTTTGTTAAAAGAAAGCAGCGGCACTGTCCGTGGTGGCCTGGAATGCTTTAGTGAATATGGCACTTTCTTTCTATAAGACAACCTAGGCCAGCAGAGGTGTACTTTGAAAATTCAATAGAGTATGGGAAGGATGGATTGAACCCCCACTGTTTCCGATCGGCTGCTCCTTAAGTTGTGATTTCAGTCCTCTGTGCTGAACTGAAGTGAATTGTTTGTCACTTGCCCTGGCTCTTTATCTGCGTATGTGTGAAGTATCTCGTATTTACATTGTAAGGTGAAACCTGTGGAGCTTATTTTTAGGTTATGTTGATGTATTACAGGTGGGGTGGGTGTACATCTTTGATCTCTCCTGGGACGTGGAACGTGCTGTACAGTCCCAGGTGTCTTTGGTTATATTTTACTTGTATTTCACCGACTGTATATCGCTTTTTTTTTGGACAAGCAATCACTGTATGTGTGAAAAAAAAAGGGGGGGGGGGATATAGTTTATGGCATTTTCCTTCTGATTCATTAGATGAATCCAAGTTTAAAATGGTTGCATGGTATTACTGAAACAATATAAATATAATGACACCTCACCACTACAAAGCATACCTTTTAAACCAAGGCAGGGCTGGAAAAATCCCACTTGTCATGTCAATTATGAATTCAGAAAAGTCCCCTCTGTCCTGCTTATTAATGTCACTACTTTTGGGCTCCAGGTCAGCTACGCAGTCTTCCGCTATACAGGGTTTACTTATGACTATACTACGTGTTACAGCAGCCAGATAAACCAGTAATCATTCTCGTGCAGGCACACATGCCAGACGAGTGACTGGTGCTTGAAAATGGGATTTGGCTTTCTCTGCATGGTGTCATGTGACAGGTTGCTGACCATAGGTCACATGACAAAGCATAGAAGCCAGGTTTTGCTTTTGCACTGTGCATTGGTCGCCTTCTTGGAAATTACATCTGTGCATAGGAGCCATGCTGAAGGAAAAAAGCAGTAATCAAGCATGCCTCCAGAGATGCCGATTACAGCTTCAAAGGGGATGACAAGAACGTTATACATGGAAACTGAGGGTATTAGGAGAGGAGAAGCACATTAGTCACATTGTTGTTGCTTCCTATCCTTTAGAAACTGCCTCAGAGTTTGTGAAGAAATACCCAGGCCTGCAATAAACTAAAACTTACATCCATAATCATCTTGCAGCTTTTGCAAGGACCGATCTGGCTGAACACCTGAAGGATCAGTGCTTCTGTGACATCTCGAGACAGGTTACCCACATACCTACAATACAAAAAGCACAATGAGCAAGTCAACATGGGTACACAAAAGTAGACATTGACAAATACAGGTGCACCGAATGAGAATTTTGGTGCCAAAACCCAAAATGCAGGATGCACTTGGCCGAAAACTGAAAAGGACATTTAAAAAAAAAAAATTTATATTATTGCATTGTTGCATTGTAGTTGACTTTTTAATTAATATCATCAATTTAAGCCTGAGTTCACACATATGCAAACACAGACATTGCATGTGATTCACACCCGCGATCACATGCGATGTCTGTGCAATGCGAGTTCAGCCATACAGTTTTTATGACTGAACTCACATTGGATTCGCAAAAAAAAAAAAAAAAAAAGCAGCCGCAGAGATTTTTTTCTTCCCGCACTGGAATCGGATCGCATGGGATCCGTTTCCTGTCCGAATACACAGTTCGCACTGCGATCTGTGAACCATTCTGGGGGCATCATTCATTTTGTATTGACACCCGCAGCAGTTAGTAGAGGGCAGTGTGAATTGCCTGCATGGGATATGTTATCTATGTCTGCACACTGGTCTGTTGGGTTTCTATTGTGGTGTTAAAAATCCAGCTTTGTGCATTTTTGGTCAGTTAAAAAAACCACACCTCCCATTTCAAATGCATTGAAAACGCAGCAAGAACACAATATTACCGCACCCACGTTATGTTTTTCATGCGGTTTTTGAGTCACATGACGTATGAAACACAAACCATAAGCACTAAGGGCCAGTTCCCACTGTGCAAATCACATGCAATGTCCATGTGATGTAAATTTAGCCAGATTGTATGGCTAAACTTGCATTGCATTCGGACCAAACACATGCAGGACTTTTTTTTGGTCTGCACCAGAATCGGATCGCATGGGGCGTTCATCCCCATGCGATCCGATTCCTGTCCGATTACTGTGATACGATCTGAGGGTGTCATTAACTTTGCATTGACACTCCCAGCGGTTCGCATAGGAAAGTGTGAACCACCGGCGGGAGACATACGATGCAGGAACCCGTACTAAATTTGCAGGGTTCCCGCATCACTGCAGTGTGAACCGAAACATTGGTTTTAAAAACAAAAAAAAACAAAAAAAAAAAACACACAGGCCAAACTTGTGGTAAGATCGCCGCAAATTCGCAGTGCGTTTTCGGTGCCATTATCGGCACCGGTTTCTCTTATTGGCCCAATGCCGATAACACAATTTTCGGCTGAAATTTTGGTGCATCTCTACAAATAGTACTACATTTAAAATACTGGTAGCCAAACAAACATATGCTACAGGCAGAGTTCACACTGCTGCGATGCCAGGACCCGTGCAAATACAGTACGGGTACCCACATCGCTGCCCTATGCGAACTGCTGCGGGCGTCAATAGAATGTTAATGACACCCCCAAATTGGTTCGCATATCGCAGTGCCAACTGTGAATTCGGACAGCAATCAGATCACATTGGTGTGAACACCCATGCAATCAGATTCTGGCGTGGACCAAAAAAGCTTCCTGTACGTTTTTCGTCCGAATGCAATGCACATCACATGCGATGTCTGAAATCGCAGCAGTTGGAGGGTTGATTTTTATTTAAATCACAATATAAATCGCTAGCAAAAAGGCTTGATTTAAATAATAATTTTTAAAGCACAACTGTCATCTCATCTCTGCCCCGCAGCGGCTCCTCCTCTGACCCGCTGTTGACTCACCGACAGTCCCATTCACTTTAATGGGACGGCTGGTGATGCAGCAATGACACATGTCGGCAGCAGGTGAGCGGATGCCTGCTAACAGGTGCTGCCATGATGGATCTGAAATGACAGGTGCTCTTTACACATAAGCACTTATTCTTGCTGGTAGTTAGAATCTTTAATATTTGCAAACAAAATGAAGGTTTCCTATTTAGAATAATAATCTGTCAGGTTAGTAAAACAGCGATATTAGAACCGATTCAATCACACAGTTTGTAGTGTACATAGATTTGCAAAACAATGGGATAAAGGAATATTCCTGAACTTTGTTTTATCTCATTATTACTGTGAAATTGTGTGAATGGATCAATGCAGTGCTTGTTATCTCAGCTTGCATTCATGAGTTTACTAAAAATGTAAATATTGCAGAATAAACAGCCTTATGCTACATAATGAAGCTCTATTTCATGCTGAATAAACTAAATAATATATCTTAAATAGAAAACTATCTTTAGATTTTTACTCCAAAGGCATTTTATTAAAATAAATTTGATAAAAATCAAAAAAATCAGATTTAAATGGGAAAAAAAAAAAATCAAATATATATAATATATATATATATATATATAAAATATATTTTTGGTCAAAACTGTTGGCAAGATGAATGCAGTATGTTATCAAAAAATACTGGAGGAACATTTGCATTCATCAGCCAGAAAGCTGCGCATGGGACGTACTTGGACATTCCATCATGACAATGATCCAAAACACAAGGCCAAGTTGACCTGTCATTGGCTACAGCAGAATAAAGTGAAGGTTCTGGAGTGACCATCTCAGTCTTCTGACTTCAATATCATTGAGCCACTCTGTGGAGATCTCCAACATGCAGTTCATACAAGACAGCCCAAGAATTTACAGGAACTGGAGGCTTTTTGCCAAGAGGAATGAGCAGCTGAGAAGATAACGAGCCTCATCCACAAATACCACAAAAAACTTCAAGTGGTCAATGATGTTAAAGGGGGCAATACACTGTATTAAGAACTGGGGTATGTAAACTTTTGATCAGGGTCATTTGGGTAGTTTCTGTTGCCATTATAATTTAAAATGAGTAAATAAAGTTGATTGATAATAAACGACTTCAGCCAAACACTAACCATGAGTGAAAGAAAAGTTTTTGCGTTATTCATATTCTCTGAAAAAAATGACCAAGAAATCATAAATTCTGCCAGGGTATGTAAACTTAAGAGCACATATATAAATACACACATCCTCTCTGTACTGAAGTTGCCTATTCTAATTTGGCAGCATACTGTGAGCTTCTCATTGTGTGCATCAGAAACTGCAGCAAATCAGACACAGCCTGACTGACTGCCATCCAGCATTATCTATCCTTTCCTCCTCAGTCTTCCTGTGCCTTCCTGTGCCTGACCTGTCACTTTAATTCGCTGGATTTCAGTTAGTTATTTAAATTTTGGAGATTTTGCATCACACATGGGTGTTACCTAGAGTGGCCTGCATGGAAATGAAACCCGTCCACAATGTCCACTCCTCCAGACTGACATCCACTCAAGGGATTTTATAACAGAACAACTCCTCCCAAGAGCCAACCTCCTGCTTGCCTCTGAGGCTGAGGGCTTGTGACAGAGGTACTCAGGTTGGGTGCTGTGATGTGCCCACAAAGCTATGCACACCACCCTGCCAACCCCTGATCACAGAGAAGCAGAGACCCACTGATAATATCACGGATCCTAAAATAAGGGATACAATGAAAACAGAAAGTTTTTTTTTTTGTTTTTTAATTGCTGACGAGGGACCAGGGAAAGTAAAAGATAGCAGATTCAACTTTAGCTTTTGGTCTTTACATAATACAGCTGCTCACATTAGGTCATCTCAGGACACTCAGTTCCTAGTGTAGCAGAGCGTTCTGTTCCATACTAAAGGAGGAAAGCGCTGAAAGATGGAGGGACACGCTGCGTCTGAACATTTTTCAAAAGCTATAATTGGTCCATTAGGACATTAGAGCAACTTAATTTAGGGGAAAAGCCATTTCAAAAAGAAAAGAAAAATTCTGATAAACATGTTTTAAAAAAATGCATTTAAAGAAGAAAATCATTCAGGTCTCATAGGCACCAATTATGAACAAACATTGCCTGTACTTACACAGCAGTTCAAGCAAATGGAGAAAGAACATTTTCGAGCAGAAAAGCTCCTGGTTTCCTGCTGGCCACTAGTCTGGAGTGTTTGGCTTCTGCTTTCTCCATTTATTTCATACCTCCAATATAAACCAGTGTCTTTATGCACTCCATGTTTTCAAGGTTGGTACAGATACCATTATCCCTGCTTTATGTAAAAACCTTCAGTTGACAAAATGGCATTAATATTACAAATAACACTATTAGTCTAGGTTCACGATTTGAAGCAATTTACAGGGGCACATCCAGTGCGACTTGATGCGTTTTAGATGGAATTCCAATGCATTTTTCATGCAATTTTTCCCCCCTCTCTCTCCTATGGCAAGCAGGTCAAGAACACAGCAGTGAATTGCAGAAAATGCACTGGAACTACCTTATCTTTAAACAGATAAGCGATTTTCAATTAAGTCTCTGTAGCTCTAAATCGTATCACACAGGACCCTTTTTAAAAATAGGATTTTTATAACAGCTTACGTGTAAAATCGTTTTCTTGGAGTACATCACGGGACACAGAGCCAAAGTAATTACTGTCTGGGTTATATGGCACCTTCAGGTGATGGACACTGGCACACCCTAAACAGGAAGTTCAATTCCCCATATAACCCCTCCCCTTACTGGGAGTACCTCAGTTTTGTAGCCAAGCAATACATGTGTAACCAGAAAGAGGGGAGGGACCTGTGTCCCGTGATGTACTCCAAGAAAATAATTTTACAGGAAAGCGGTTATAAAAATCCTATTTTCTTTATCGTACATCACTGGACACACTATCCCAGAGCAATGCCACCTGAGTGGAGGGGACACAAACAAAAGTAGGGTGCAATCAGACCGGAGGACCTATACTGCTGCCTGCAGTACACTACGCCCAAAGGCGATATCCTCATGCCTTCTTACATCCACCTGATAGAATCTGGTGAATGTATGGACTGAAGAAAAAGTTGTGAGCTTGCATATTTGAGCCATGGAGGCTTGGTGATGCACTGCCCATGAAGTACTAACAGCCCTGGTGGAGTGCGCTTTGATTTGAAAAGGTGGAACTTTCCTTTTCAAACCATAAGCTTGAAGAATTACTTGTCAAATCCATCTGGCAATAGTGGATTTCAACGCTGCCTGTCCTTTTCTAGGACCTTCAGGCAACACAAACAAAACATCTGTTTTGCAAACCTGAGCAGTCGCCTTCAAATAGATTTTGACTGCTCTCACTACATCCAAAGAAAGTAGTGACTATTCTTCCTTACAACAGGGTTCTGGAAAAAATGAAGGTATCATTATTAACAATATCCTGGTTTAGGTGAAAACCTGAAACCACCTTAGGCATAAAGCTAGGATAAGGACGCAATACTACTCTATCCTTGTGAATGATTAAATATGGCGCTTTACAAGAAAGAGCCGCCAACTCTGATACCCTTCTTGCAGAAGAAATGGCTACCAGAAAAACTAGCTTCCTTGTCAAAGGACTAAAGAAATATGTCGTATCGGCTCAGAAGGCTGTTTCTCTAACGCCGATAGAAATAAATTCAAGTCCCAAGGGTTAAGGGGTGCTCTAACCGGTGGATTAAGCCGTGTTCAGGGAACACCGACTACCTGTTTCAAATGGTCTCTCAAAGACTGACATACCCCAATTGCCGCTACTGCAGGTTGAGCCACTGAACCTGTCAAGGAGAAAATGTTTAACAGGAATTCCAGTTTTTTTATCAGTTGGATCCCTAAGCATTTGTGCATTGTCAACCGGACAAATCAAACTTTTATTCACAGAGGATATTGCAGCATCAATTGCTGGTATACTCCACATCTTAGTAAATTTTTCCTCTATAGGATAAAGTGTTAAAAACTTTTTGGGAGGAAAAAAAGTCTTATCTGGGTGATTCCACTCAGAATACTTAAGCTTTTCTAGTAATGAATGGACAGGAAAGGCAGCAAGGCTTGCGGAGGCTTTAGTGAACCTAAACAGGAAGTGGGCTCTTCAACTGACTCCATTAAGGGTAGCCTAAATGTGGAGCGGACCATTTCAGTAAGAGAATGCACCAGCAACTTCTCAGCATGTGAAGCTGAAGAAGGTCCTTCCCCACTTGATGGCAAAAAACAAGTAAAAATTTGCGCTGAACTGTAAAAAGCAAGCGGCCAGCAAAGTTCATAGATAAACAAAAAGTCACATGCATAAAAATTATTGCGGCGTTAAAAAGTTCAAAATGAAATTGAAGAGTGGGAGGAATCCAATCACCAAATATATTGTGCAGATGTAGAAAGAGTCACTCGTCACCACGTGGTAATGTAGTCTGCTTACCAGAAGGTGTTAGGGATTAGGCATAGATGATAAATTCTCAATAGCATCCAGCAAATCCAGCCCACTGGAACACCTCATCAGACCACAACATCCGTGGGATTTCCTTCACATATAAACATCTCCCAATGGTCACTTCAGAATTAGGCATTCAGGCATGTAGTCATCATATATCCGAGAAAAGAAAATGAAGGACCCATAGTGAAGCCCGTAATGATAGATAAAAAAACTTTTATTGTAGTAACTTACAGTTGAAGCTTAAAACAGCATGCATCAATGATAGGAACAAACGGCTGCAGCAATCAGCGTACGGATGTCAGCCTGCCTGACATGTTTCATCATAAAAGATGTCTTCAGAGGCATGGCTATAGCTAAAACCGCACGCTATATAGATGGTATGGTTAGTGGATAGATCAGAGGGGATATAATCAAACTCATCACTAACAGCTGGGTAAGATGTGTGTCTTGTGCAGCGCGCCCTTGTGCGGACAGGATAAACCTGGTTAGCAACCGATGACACGACAGCGCACGGCCAATCAGAAAAAAGAGAGGATAGGAACAAAAAGAGGGTGGCAACACATGACTCAGTGCCACCTCATTGGTTAACCTCTCAGTGAACAGAAAAATTGAAAAATGCCTGATAAGCATGAACAGGCGACTAGGAAGAACGCCGGCTGTGCGGTCTGGCTCAGGGACATGAAAAAGGCAAAAAATTTATTTTTAATTGATCAGACAAAAATCTGATATTATAACTCAATATACAAAAAAAAAAAAAAAAAAAAATGGAAAAGAATTAACACCCGCACAGATAAGCTATGAAATTAACGCCTGTCATGCAGTATAGATCAAAGGCATAGAAAAAAAAAAAACGCTAGACTTTGTATAACAAATCAGTGCCTGCATGGGAAAAAGACACTAACCTATGTATAACAAACCAGCGACTCACATGCAACTAAGCAATAGACATTGTGAATGCGATTAATCGCACACAATTCAATAAAAATACATGCATGCAATATACATCAATACATGTGTTAAAATCAATACAGATGATTGTAAACATCATTTAAAAAATATTGTTTTTTTTAAAAAACTGACCCAGACCCAAGATTTGCAAATAAATAAAGGAGAAAACACAAAAAATAAATAAAAGGAATAAAGGAGTGTATCGATGCTAACTGTTATTAATGAAGCTATTAACATCCCACTCTACGTTTAACCCATATGGCGTATAGCATTTGAGGGTGTGTATCCATCACGTTTCCAACCTCGAGATTTCTCTCTTGGTGTAACTACCTCTCCAATGGGGTGTGAAACGATCGATGGCGGTAATCAGAGTCCCTACTGGATTTCTGTTACGACATTCTAAATAGTGACGTGAGACCGTGTGCTTAGGAAAACCTTTATGTTTTTTATATGTTCCTTTATTCGCACATTCATGGCTCTCATAGTGCGGCCTACATACTGTAGACCGCATGGACAAGTCATTAAGTACACAACATTTTTTGAGGTGCAGGTGATGAAAGTATCTATATCATAGACCTTTGTGGTGGAGTTAGATTTAAATTGACAAATTTTCCTATTTTTATCGCCATTTATGCGACACACTTTACATTTGCGACATGGGAAAAAACCTTTTGAGTTCTGAAAAAAGGGGACCCTTTTGGGGGCATCAAGAACATTAGGGGCAGACTAAAGGGGAATTACTAATAAGGCTGCCCAATACTTGGATGAAAGTTGGAAATAGGATAGAATGGGTTATATGTAAAATGCGCAATACTGTTGTTCCATTCTCTCTATATGTTACAAGATATACAGGAAGCTAGTAAATATGCATTTGTGAGATCCTGCACTGTTTCCTTAAAGGGATGCTTTACCATAATGATGTAATGACTGAATACTAATTGTCGTACACTGATGATTTTGTAATGCTGATTTGTTAAATAAAAAACCTTTACTGTTAAAAAAAAAGAACATTAGGGGCAACCTGCAGCCTTAGGGGGGGGTACTCCCCTATAGATTACATTGTGGGCGTTCAGGTAAAGATGGGCCCAACTTTATCGTTTTTTAACACGGCCCAATGTTTTCTAAGAAGAATACTCCCATGGGAGTCTATGCCTCTTTCCGTCCCCACCACGCTGTCTGCTGGGAACACACACGGGTCCCAGAGATAGCGGGGACCAGTTAGGAAGCGCAGCGCGACTCGCGCATACGCAGTAGGGAACCGGGAAGTGAAGCCGCAACGCTTCACTTCCTGATTCCCTCACCTAGGATGGCGGCGGCAGCTGCCGAGAACCGAGCGGGTTCTCTGCGTCGCCTGCCGACATCGCTGGACTCTGGGACAGGTAAGTGGCCATGTATTAAAAGTCAGCAGCTGCAGTATTTGTAGCTGCTGGCTTTTAATATTTTTTTTTTTGGCGGTTTAGGTGGACTCCCTTTTTAAGATACATTAATAATTTATTTTATTCAGCATGAAATGGAGCTTAGTTATGTAGCATGAGGCTGTATATTCCGCAAAATGAATATTTTTGGTAAACTTATTCAATGAATCCAAGTTCTGCAAGTGAGATAACATGTACTGCATTGATACATTGACACAATTTCACAGTAACCATGAGATCAAAGTTCAGGAATATTCTTTTATCCCATTGTTTAGCAAATCTATGCACACTACAAACTGTATGACTGAATCGGTTCAGATATCGCTGTTTTACTAACCTGACAGCTTGATATTCTAAATAGAATCTTTAATATTTGCAAACAAAATGAATGTTTCCTAACTACCAGCAATAATAAGTCCTTACATTTAAAGAGCACCTTTCATTTCAGATCCATCATGGTAGCGCCTGTTAGCGGCATCCACTCACCTGCAGCCGCCATGTCCCTCACCTTGTTGTGTCATTGCCGCATTAGCAGCCGTCCCATTAAAGTGAATGGGACTGGTGGTGAGTCAACAGCAGGTCAGAGATGACAGTTGCTCTTTAAAAATGATTTAAATTGAGTTGATTTAAATCAAACCCTTTTTACTAGGGATTTAAATCAAATCCACCCTGAGTAGAGCTGCACGATTCTGGATAAAATGAGAATCACAATTCTTTTTTTGCTTAGAATAAGACCCCTTTCACACAGGAGTTTTTCAGGTGCTTTTGGGCTAAAGATAGCGCCTGAAAAACGGCTCCCCTGCAGTCTCAGTGTGAATGCCCGAGTGCTTTCACACTGAGGCGATGCACTGGCAGGACTTTAAAAAAACTCCTGCAAGCAGCATCTTTGGAGCTGCTCACTGAAATGGATGGGCAGCGGCACTTTGCAGGTCGCTTTAACCCTTTTAAAAGTGTCCCGCTAGCGGCTGAAAACCTCCGCAAAAACTACGGTAAAAATAGCGGCGCTTTACCGCCGACGCCTCAGTGTAAAAGGGGTTTAAAGATCACGATTCTTGCCTAAAGTTCATCTTTGATCTCTAAATGAACAGAAAGATACAATATTTCTTTTTATCTTTCTTTTTATCTCTCTTTCAGGGCTAAAGAGAGATAAAAATTGTCAGCTGCTTTTTTCTTTTTATTGTGAGCAGGGAATTGCTCTGCACTTGTTACATGAATTGTGGAAAATGCTGGATTAAGATCATGTGGGGAGATCTTTTTTTATTTTTTTAATGATTAATCGTGCAGTTCTACCATACACGGTACAAATTTCTTTCCTGCAACCATGGGAAGAAATTTGCACAATTCCCCCATAAACACAGACAGTGCTGACAGGGGAATCCCCCCTGCCAAGCAATTGTTGGCTCATGCGGGGACAGATGAACTTACCCCCACCGGGAGAAGACAGTGATTATCACTAGTGGCTACAGCAGCCGCTAGCAATAAAAATCGCAAGAGACTCCGGCAGGCTGGTTGTAACCAAGTTGATCGATCAACTTGGTACAGTCAGCCTGCCCATTAATGGGTCGAATCGTGTAGAGCCGGCCTAAGCGCACATTTCAAAAAACACAGACGTTAAGGCTTCATGTACACGTTTTAAAACCTCTCCAAATATGTACCTTGACAAATAGTAACCGACGTTCAAAAACGTCCGTTGTGCCGCGTTTGCGTTTAGAATCGTTTTTGACATTGAAAAAAAAGTCGGTTTCTCCATTAAAAACGCCTGTAAACGAAACACAGCTAAATGCGAGGTACCGCGTTTACAAGCTGTTACAGGCATTTGGTGTTTCAAATGCCTCTGAACATCCGTCCTGAACGCATTTTTTTGCTTTCCAAAAAATGCTTCTAAACTCAACTGCCTAGAAACCGCTTTAAAGGACCCTGTGTACATGTACTGATAAGATAATAGAGAAGAGTTCAGGGGCAGCAGAAAAAACAAAAATAAAAAAAAAAACGCCCAACTGCTCCTAAGGCTTAACGTACACGGGACGTTTTTACAACCTCTATTGAACGATTTAACATGACAGCTAGTAACGCACGTTTAAAAAAAAAAAAAAAAAAAATACATATACCTATATATATATATATATATATATATATATATATATATATATATATATATATATATATATATATATATATATATATATATATATATATATATATACCGTGTTTCCCCGAAAATAAGACATACCCATAAAATAAGCCGTAGCAGGATTTCTAAGCATTAGCCCAATATAAGCCATACCCCGAAAATAAGACGTAGTGATGGGCGTGGCTATGCGTACCGGCGCGGAGCGGTAAAGAAGACGTATGACATACCTAGTGATACAGTAGTGTTGCGGAGCGGTAAAGAAGTCGGGAAGCCCTTCTCATCTGCCCCATCGTGATAGCTGCTACTGTATCTCGGATGTGATGTGACCTGTGACCAGCCTCATCAATAAGGTCTGTTCCGCCTGTCAGGTCGTTCTGTGAAAGTGAAAGTAAAAGTCTCCTCAGTGACGTGAGGAGCAGGACGCTCTTTATTGTGTATCCTCAGGGGAAGAAGTAAAGCTGCTCCCCAGTACTGAGCAGCAACAGTCTGTGGGTCTCTCTCACCCCACACAAACACCAGGGGATAGGGGAAAAACTTTAGCAAGCAGTCTGCTACTGAGCCAAGAGACCCCATAGAGATCATCCCAGCTCCACTTTGCAGTTCTCACTGGATCCCTGATAAATAAGCCAGCCCTTACACATCAGCTTTGCTGGCCTAGCTCTGCTTTTCCTGAGTATCTGTACAATTAGACAAGATGAGTGCAAAAAGAAAGAGTTATTCTGTTGAGTACAAGAAAGGAATTGTGGAGGACTCCCAGGGTAAGAATCTTACAGCTTTCTGTAAAGAGAAGAAGTTGGATATCCGAATGGTTCAAAAATGGCGAGCAGAATATGATAACCTCAGTCTACAGGTGGACAGAGGAAATGCTAAGAAGCGCAAGTGTGGTTCAGGTCGGCAACCTTTATTTCCTGAGCTGGAAGACATGATCAGTGATCAATGGGTTGCTGACAGGAGAGCAAAGGCTTTGGTTGTGCGCAGGGCTGATATTCAAGCATTTGCCCTTTCAATGGCACCACAATTCGACATATCCCCAGAATTCAAAGCATCACAACACTGGCTGGATGGCTTCCTTCAGCGATATGAACTGTCCCTCAGAAAATCAACAACACTGTTTAAGTTGGAAGATGCTGAAGTTATTAAGCGAGCACTTGCATTCAAGTCCTTTGTTGAGGGCATCGACTTTTCTAACTTTTGCAACATGATTGCCATGGATGAAACTGCAGTGTTTATGGGTCAAGGAGCCCAAACGACAATTGAACAGAGGGGTGCCTCCTCAATCTACGTTCCCTCCACTGGTCACGAAAGTTCACGTGTTACCTGTATTTTGGCAATTCGTCTGGATGGAACGAAAGCCACACCTGTTATCATCAGTAAGGGAAAGAAAGATAAGATTGAACGCGTTTCCGGCATTTATGTTCTTGAAAGCGAAAAAGCCTGGTGCACACAAGCAGTTATAAGAAAGTGGCTTGATTTAATGCTGCCACTTGTTTTGCGAGGTGGCCAAAGAGGTCTGCTAGTCTGGGATTCAGCCAGCACTCACCGTGCTAAAGACATGAAGAACTTCCTTGCAGAGAGAAGAATAGATCAAATAGTGATTCCTGCTGGAATGACTGCCTATCTGCAGACTCTTGATATTGCAATAAACAAGCCATTCAAAGACCATTTGCATATGGAAATTAACGACTACATTGAAAATAGAATGACAAGAAATCAGCGTGGAAACTTTGTGAAACCTAGCCTGCAAGAGGTCGTGATTTGGGTGAAGAATTCATGGGATAAAATCACTGACAGTGTTGTTGCCAATGCACTCCGAGCAGGTTACATGGATAAGAGCTGCTCATTTCATGAGAGCTCTATTGCTCGACATGAAAAATTGGTGCCAATGGTTCTAAAGGAAATGGAGTCGCAAGAAATTCAGGATGGAATTCCAAGTTTGGAGAGTTATGACGATGTTCCAGAAGAAGACGACTTAACTGTAATTGAATAAATGCTGATTGTTGTACCATACTTAATAAAAATAAGACACCCCCTGAAAATAAGCCATAGTGTGTTTTCTTGAGGAAAAATAAATATAAGACGGTGTCTTATTTTCGGGGAAACACGGTATATATATTTTTATTTTTTTTTATTTTTTTACAGGCGTTTTTCATTTTTGGCTATTTTGAAAAAAATAAAAAATATATATATATTATTTTTTTCAAAATAGCCAAAAATGAAAAACGCCAGTAAACGAAGCGCAGCTAAACACGAGTTACAGCGTTTGGCGTCTGAACTCATCTTTTTGCCTTCAAAGAAAAGCCTATAAATGCAACTGCCTAAAAACGACATTAAACGAACCTGTGTACATATACACATAAGATAACATTGAATTATTTCAGAGGCAGCTGAATAAAGCATCCAACTGCCTCCGAACGTCCGTTTACCAGCATCAGTGTACATGAGGCTGTTTCACTTGTCAACAGATTAGTAATTTTGGTCAACCATTGTTGTTATACAAACACCTTTCAAATCAGATTACTTTGTTACTTCCTGATTGACTATCATTATGCCTGCTTTTCAGAAAACGTGATGAGGAATTATTGTCCAAAGGAAGGTGACAAAGCAAAACTGCATTGCTAGACTGAAAGAGGATCCTTTTAGGAACTTCATGTGTCCCTTTACTAACTGTGCATTGTGAAAAATGTGTCACAAGACTGGCTCTACAGATCTACAAATTCTTTGGTATGTAAATCAGTTAACATTTACACATTTCAAAATTTACATTTAGATGTTTGTCCAGAGTCTTTTAAAGCAACCCTATAATATGAAAAATATACAGCTACTTGATTTTTTCCTGATTGGATCAGTCACTCAGAAAGAACTAAAGCCACTGGATCAGCATGGCATTTAGGAAATGTTCACTTTCATAACGAGACCCTCAGCAATGGCAGTCTACAGATATCCCTAAGCTCAGTATTTCTTTAACACATTTTTAATGTTAATCACTTGCTTACTGGGCACCTAAACCCCCTCCTGTCCTGACCAATTTTCAGCTTTTAGCGCTGTCACTCTTTGAACGACAATTACGCGGTCATACAACACTGTACCCAAATGACATTTGTATCATTTATTTACCACAAATAGAGCTTTCTTTTGCTGGTATTTGACTATCTCTGGGTTCTTTAGATACAAAGATACAAAAAAGATACAAAACCGTCTTAGATTCTGTTATAAAATTTTGCAAACAGGTAATTCTCCTCAGGCTATCAGCGTGAGGAGAATAAAAAAAAACAAAAAGCGATTACCGATCTTCTGTTTACATCACGTGATCAGCTGACAGCTGATCACGTGGTAAGGGGCCCCTTACTCCGATCTGCAATCACAGGGGGCGCGTGGGGAGCGTGCAAAGGGGAGGACGTCTATTGACGGCCTCCCGGCAAAGTAGATCCGCACTGTAGACGTCATTTGACTATAGCGCTGAACTGAAGGAGTTAATGCACTAATCAACTATTAGAGCCGGTTCACACAGGGGCGACTTCTCAGGCGACCTAGCAGCCTGACAAGTCGCCTCCCGTTCTGTACAATGGAACCGTTCTAATCGGAGCGACGCAAGTCGCTCTGACTTGGAAAAAGGTTCCTGTACTACTTTGGGGGCGACTTGGGGCGACTTGCATAGACTTCTATACAGAAGTCGTTTTGCAAGTCGCCATGGCAGTCGTGTGCAGGTCGCCTCGGTGAGGCAACCTGCAAGTCGTGCCGCCCCTAGTGTGAACCGAGCCTTACTCTTCTCTTGAGATCTATTGCAGAGGAGAGAGGGAGGAGAGAAATGCTCCCAATATCCCCATGAACTAAAATGTCCATTTCTTAGGCCCCTTTCACACATGCCTGTTCAGGTCCACCTGTCAGTTTTTCAGGCGGACCTGAACAGACAAACCATGCATCTCTATGGAGCGACGGATGTCAGCGGTGATGGGTGGAAACCCTATTTTCCATCCGTCTGGTGGATCGGATAAAAACGGGCAGGCGATACGTTTTCATCCGATCCCCCATAGAAGAGAGGGGAGATCTGACAGGTCCATCCATGCACAGTGAGCGTAGACGGACCTGTCATCCACCGGCTCAGCGGGGATCAACGGAGCGATCCCTGCTGAGCAAGCGGAGTCTGTCAAAACGGACAGGCCCATTCGAAAGAGGCCTTACTCAAATGAAGATGATCGCTGCACTTTACCATTTCTAAAAAAGAAAGGATTATGAACTTCAGATACAAAAGGACAAAAAACATTTTGAAAAAAAAAAAAAAAAAGTTCAGATTCTTCTTCTTTAAAAGGAAATGATGCCCGCTTTCCAAAATGCTTATTTTGATTTACCAACGTGATTGCACAATTGAGCTTCCTATGTAGAAATACTATGATTTTGCAAGTTTGTGTGTGATAAATACAACAGATTACTACAAGTTTACACTTGAGAAGGGCACAGGAGTTGCTGATATATTCACATAAATAACTGCCAGGCTCAATGCACTAGAATGCACATGTAATAACGCTGCTTCAGTGCCATACAGAAACACTGTTTAGACAAAACCGATATAAATCAGAACACGTAGTAAGGTAATAACAGCATTGGGCTCAAAAAAGATATAAGAAAACACACAAAAGTAAAAATAGTTACAGCAATGATCATTAACTGCTTCCGGAGAGCCCCCACACATATACATTATACATATTATATATATATATATATATATATATATATATATATATATATATATATATATATACACTCGGTTTGCGAGTGTTGTTTCGCAACATCGATCGGCGTCCTTCGGAAATGCACGGAAAGGCCCAAGTACAGCACAGCTGACCTCGGCAAATCTCGGGTATGAAGTCTTTCCGAGGTTTGCCGAGATCAGCGGAAGTGTCCTCGGGGGTTTTCGGCTGTTTCCGAGGCTCTCCGGCGCCCCCCGCCTCTGGCCGCATGCGATATTGCATCCCATTGAAGTCAATGAGGAACTAATTATTTTCGTTTCCATTGACTGCAATGGGAAAACTCGCTTTGATATGTGAGTATTTTGGATTACGAGCATACTCCCGGAACGGATTATGATCGTAATCCAAGATTCCACTGTGTGTATGTATGTATACACACACACACACACACACACACACACACACACCTGTATGTGATTTTGTGCACGTGGTGTAGGGGGGGGGGGGTGCGCGCATAGCCAGAGTGCCGCTCCCACTGTGAATGGACACAACGAAAGCCAATCAGCAGGTCCAGCGAGCGCGATCTGCCAACTGTTCAGTGGAGAGACAGAGCAGCAAACCGCTGATCTGTCAAGGAGCAAAAGAGAGATCTTGTGTTTCAGCCAAGCTGAAACACGGATCTCTCCTTTCCTCCAGTTTATCCGTCCCCCACACAGTTAGAAAGCACCTCTCAAGGACATACTTAACCCTTTGATCGGCCCTGGTGTTAACCCCTTCCCTGCCAGTGTTATTTATACAGTGATCAGTGTATTTTTAAAAATTTTTTTTTTTGCACTGATCGCTGTATTGGCGTCACTGGTCCCCAAAAAAGGTCACTTCGTGTCCAATTTGTCCGCTGTAATGTCGCAGTCCTGAAAAAAATAATAATAAAAAAAACAAACGCTGATCACCGCTATTACTAGTAAAAAAAAAAAAAAAACGCCATAAATCTATCCCAAAGTTTGCAGCCGCGATATCTTTAGCGCAAACCAATCTATATACGCTTATTGGGTTTTTTTTTTACCAAAAATATGTAGCAGAATACATATTGGCTTAAACTCATGAAGAAATTTGACTTTAATTTTTTTATTGGGAATTCAGTTGCTGAAATGAAAAAAAAAAAAAAAAAAGCAGCTCTGGCTGTAATAGTTACATCCATTCAGCATGGTCACCCAAAAAACCTACTGCTTCCCCATCAAGTTTCACTGCTTCTCTAGGTTGAGGGATACCCAGGGTCATTCAGCCAACTATCTGTGAACCTAAGCCTTTATAGACATGATCTATTGGGAGCATCAACATGCCAGCCTGGGTTCACAGGGCTCCCGGGCAACACAGCGCTCACACGTCATTACAGGAGTGCCGTGCTGTTCTGGAAGGACCACCTAGAGAACATGGGGAAGAACCTGCAATGTCTCACCAGCCTACAGCAAAAAAAAGGCATGTATAATTGGATGTTTACCCCCAAAACAATGTCTAGGGCATCCGCAGTAGAGAGATTAAAATTATTATTTTTTCTTTGCCATGGGAAAGCATCACACTGTGCTAAGGTTTACAAACAACACAGAGCAACCTGAACTGTGCACCTGCTTTACAGTGAAGGCCGTCTTCTGCAGGCTGATCCAGTGCATTTGTGTGCTTGCAGCAAAAATATAAAATAGAGCTGATATGTTACAGAGTAAAATGACTGCATCCCATTGTTTTCCCTGCAGAGAAAGAGTAAAATACAGGGAAGCTGGGTACACACAGATCGAGCTGCTAGAGAACCAGCATTCGATCAGCCACTGCAGCGCCATCAGAATACAATAGTGGGGAAATTCCTGCATCGCTTGTGTGGATGGCCTTCTTATATATATATATATATATATATATGAGTATATATAGAATAGCGCACCATCTTTGTCTGGAAACATTTCTTCCCATGCATAGAGGTGACTGAATGAGATGTGAAAGAAAATTAGTTGTAAAGGTTCGCATTTTTCTTTCTTTTTTTTTTTTTTTAATAAAAACAACAAACATGTTATACTTACCTGTTCTGTGCAGGAGTTTTGCACAAAACGGCCTATCCCCCTCTTTTGAGGTGCCCCGTTGGCGCTCCTGGCTCCTCCTCTTCTTGGGTGCCCCCACGAAAAACCGCTTTCCATTGGGGAACCCGTACAGGCGCGCTCCCAGGTCCCGCTGCTGCTTCCATTGACACAGGCAGCAAGACTCAGCCCCGCTCTTGTGCCACTGGATTTGATTGACAGCAGTGGGAGCCAATGGCTCCTGCTGCTATCTATCCAATAAGGACAGAGACAACAGCTGGAGCTGCTGGACTCGTTGCTGGAACGGATGGGTTCAGGTAAGAAAAGGGGGGGGGGCTCTGGGGGTAGCTGTAGCAAAGAATGTATTAAAGGTGAAAATCCATGAGACTTTACAAATCCTTTAATGCTATGACAATATGGTGAGCGTGTAAATAGCGGGGCATTAGCAAATCTCTCACAGATGGTACAAAAAAAAAAAAAAAAAGAAAGAAAATGCAAAAAAACAAAACTATACTTTACCGGCCCTGTCAATTACATGCATTCTACTGGAAATATTGCGCAAGTCTGCCAGGACATAAAGCACACCAACCTAATATTTATGAAATCAGCAAGCCTTGTGGATGCCTTGTTTATGTCCTCTTTACTCGATTGGACTTTCAGTCTCCAGGGATTGTACCCATGCTACCATGAGTAATTTATTTTGTAACTACTACAGCCCATCAAAGTCTAGAGCACGGGTGTCAAACGCAATTTCATTGCAGGCCACATCAGCAGTATGGTTGCCCTCGAAGGGCCGGTTGTATCTGCGGCTCGTCACGTACAGAGTGCAGGATTTAGGGGTGCACTATGTACAGTTTGGAACCCCAACCCTCCCAAAGCTTCCTCAGATTGCTCTCCCCTACCTGACCCGGCTCTAGTACCTCCCTATGTAGGCTTCTCTGCCTCGCCTTTGCAGGGAGATCATTCTCTTCCTCAGATTCTGGATATCTGTCCCCGCCATGAGTGATTGCAGGGATCTGTTAGTTCCTGAAACAAAGCCGTCCCTTGTAAACTCAGAAGACTTCTGGGTTTACAAGTAACAGCAGCAAGCTGGAGCGGAGGGCGACAGCCAGTGAAATAGAATTCCGAAACAATTTGGCTGCACAACTGGGTGCGAGGACCACATGGCAAGGCCTGGTAGGCCGCTTCCAGCCCGTGGGCCTTGTGTTGAACACAAGTGGTTTAGACATAAGGAAATAGCATAGAAGACAATTCCAATAAATGGATTTAAACCATACATACGACTACAGCAACAAATCAAACTTTATCCTCACTTGCCAGTGTTGCACAATACAAAAGTTAGTATTTTATTAGCAACACATATGGGGCCTATGGATGGGGGTGAAAGCGGCACACCGTAGACACCTTTGGAGCCAGCTTACCAAGGGAAGAGAATAGTCTTGAGTCAACCTGTCTAGTGCTATGCCCCAAAATAATCAACTGGCAATATCTGCAGGTAGCACATAAACAATAGATCCTTACGTGGTCCAGACAATAAAATTCTGAAATCAGCAGAGGAGACTACACTGGGAGTCATTAATGTCTATTTGCGCCTTAAAAGGAATGCAATTGTGAAAGAATGCAGCCGTTACAATGGCTTTTATTAAATTAGTAAAATCAGTCTAAATAAACAATTTCTATTTACAGAGAGCAGAAACAAACTATTAATGTTGGCTATTGTCCACGCTGGAAAATGCCTATTGTTAGCGCACAAAATTGTCTGCAAAAAACAGAGCCAACAGTCATGAAAATTATTATTACACTCTGCGAGTAGCCAATGGTCTCAAATAAAAAAGATGATCTGTTTGCCAGGGAATACATATGACCAGAAAATATGTAAAGCCAAAAGATATAGCAAAACACTTCTCGGAGGAGTTCTCCATTCCAATAAAGATGATCAAATCATACATAGAAATTGTGAAAACATATAAACAAAATAATTTTATGAAGTGCAAGAAAAGAATCAAAAAAAAAAAAAAAAAAAAAAAAAAAAAAAAGGGGGGGGGGACCTGCTGGTTTAGGCCTCTTTTACAAAGGTAGGATCTGTTTTGATGGGCTCTGCTGGGATCGCTCCGTTGATCCCCGCTGAGCAGGCGGAGGACAGGTACGTCTCCACTCAATGCGCAGAGATGGACCTGTCACCTATGGGGACATCGGATGATTTTAGATGACGTAGAAGACATTTTAACGCCTTTATTGTAATAGGGAGATGTTAGTAATTATTATTTTTATAGGTGTTCTGTATTGCTTTCTAAGATTTTCCAAGTGATTCCCTTGTTTTATTTGGTACTCTATAAATTATCAGGTGTTTTTACTCATAGAGAAAACAAAACACTGTGGTGTTGATTTACTTAAGGCAAACAGGCTGTTTACTTTGCAAGGGAATTTTTACTTAGCATTGTGAATAAAGTGATACTCTGCTGCCAAAATACTGTTTTTTAATTTCCTTACACATGATTGGGTATTCTTCAGTAAATCGATTTTTCACCAGATTTACAGAGATAAAATAAAAATTCCCATGCAAAATGAATAGCCTATTTGCCTTTAGTAAATCAACCCCTATAGGTCACGCCCAAATTTAAGCTGAAAAAAATTTCTTCTAGACTTGGTCCAATTATTTGAAATCTGAGCAGCCCTGGGATTTCCTCATAGAGATTAGAACAGATTTCAAATGTACAGCTTGGTACAATACTGAGAATCTAAAGGGCACCCTGGGCAAACGTCCTGTGCACACTAATCAGCCCCTTCCAGAAACAGTGAAACTTTTGGCCTTGGGAATTGGTTTAAAGTGGTTGTAAACTCTTACACACCACTTTTACCTACAGGTAAGCCTTATTATATGACTGCAAGTCACTGCTTTCTGCCCCTCCAGTGCTCACTAAAGCACCAGGCTGGTCACAGGAGTACAAAAGTAAATTTATTCCTGTGACCGACAAAAGGAGTACAGCTAAAAATCTTTGGCCATACTTCTCTTTTAGGCTGGATTCACACTTATGCATTTTTAGTGCTTTTTGCATTTTGCAGATTTGCACTAGTCCATTTCTCATGGTTTCCTATGGAACACGTTCTGTAGTGCAAATCTGCAAAATGCACTAAGAATGCCTAGGTGTGAATCCAGCCTTAAACTCGCTCATCCATGACTTTATGGACCTTACTCTGTTCACTGGTCCAAATCATGTGGTGGAGGGGAGATTATGGTGTGGGGTTGTTTTTCAGGGGTTGGGCTTGGACCTTTAGTTCCAGTGAAGGGAACTCTTAAGGCGTCAGCACACCACGACATTTTGGATGATTTCATCCTCCCAACTTTGTGGGAACAGTTTGGGGATGGCCCCTTCCTGTTCCAACAGAACTGCACACCAGTGCACAAAGCAAGGTCCATAAAGACATGGATGAGTGAGTTTGGGGTGGAGGAACTTGACTGGCCTGCACCTCAACCCGATAGAACACCTTTGGGATGAATTAGAGCGGAGACTGTGAGCCAGGCCTTCTCGTCCAACATCAATGCCTGACCTCATAAATGCGCTTCTGGAAGAATGGTCAAACATTCCCATAGACACACTCCTAAACCTTGTGGACAGGCTTCCCAGAAAAGTTAAAGCTGTTATAGCTGCAAAGGTTGGCCCAACTCAATATTGAACCCTACGGACTAAAGCCTGGTACACACGATCAGATTGTTGGCTAACAAAGCGTCAGACTTTTGTCCGAAGGGCGTGTGCCAGGAACTTGTCTTGCATACAAACGGTACACAATTGTCGGCCAACAAACTCGAACGTAGTGATGTACTATGAGGAATTTCAGCTCTTGAGCGCCACCCTTTGGGCCCCTTCTGCTAATGTTATGTTTGGTGAGCATTGATTGAGCATGCCTGTTTAAACGTTCAACTTTTGTGTGACGGACTTGTGTACAGACAATAGGAAAATCTGACAAACAGACTATTGTCCATCGAAAATTGACTAGCCTGCCATCCAACATTAGTGGGCAGAAAGTTGGACAAAAATTGTCTGACGGAGCATACTAACAGTCAGATTATAGGCCAACAGTCTGTCATCACACAATTCCCTGCCGAAAATCCGATCGTGTGCACGAGGCTTTAGACTGGGATGCCATTAAAGCTCATCTAAAGGCAGACGTCCCAATACTTTTGGTAATATAATGTATGTGGTCATGGGGACTGAGGTTCATGTGCTGCGTGTTCGCTTCCAGCACAGTGACTGAGCATTCATAGATCGGTTTCGGCTTCTGTTTATAATTGGGAGCCCACAGGATAGGCTATCATGTGACCAATATGACAGCCAATCAGTGATCATGTGACTGGGAAGCCCAACTTGCATTTCATTGTGAAGACCGAGTTAAAGGGCAAAAGAAAGATACAGGAAGGGGTAAAGGGCTGCACAAACTGTTGGTGAAATATATAATAAAATTATATACATATATTATATTTAGGGCCGAAACAACGAATCGATTAATCGACAACCAATCGATTAATTTCATAATCGATTACTATTTTCTTAACCGATTTATCAGCCAGTAGCATATTGGGGTTAAAAAAAAAAAACTAAAATGAGCCCTTTATGGTACAAAAAGACCAAATAATCGCTACTGTAAATATTACTTTCACCGTTGCACAGTAAAAAAATGAACCCCTTACAGTAGCGATTATTTGCTCTTTTTGTATTATAAAAAGGGCTAATCTTTTTTTTTAACCCCATTATGTTACTAAACATCTTAGGCCTGTGGTTCACGTGTTTGTTGGTGCTTTTTGCAGAAACGCACTATAGTTCATTTAACATTCACATCTATGCTTTTTTTCAGCTGCTGCGTATTTGGAAAGGGTCAAGGACTTTTTTTCAACGCAAAACGGTGCTTTTTTTTGTTCAATATACTTCAATGGAGAAGCTGCAGAAAATCATGTAATGCGTTTTTTGCAGAAATTTGTGTGTTTTTTTTTAATCTGCCCAACAACAAATTGGCCAAAAAAAAGGCATAAAAAATGCATACAAGCAAATTGCAGCAAAGTCATGTGCACAAAAAATCAAAATGCACAGCAAAAAGCACTGCAGAAACAGATCAAACGCAAACTGCATAGGTGTGTACCGAGCCTTATGCTGGCCATACGGATCAATTTTCAGACGAGAATATTCAGACAAAAAATCTTTGTACATTCGCTGAATGAAAGAATGTTTGAAATTTTCACTTGCTTTTAACATTCTGTTTTAAAACAAATGTAATTTCTGAACAAAAACCACATACACTGTCTGAAAATTCCTTTGACAAAGAAGTTTTCTATTATTTCAAAATTTTCCAGACACTGTGGTTGAAAACGAACGTCGATTTGACCCCACTAATGATTAGAAAATCGAACGTTCTAACCACTTCAATACCAGGCACTTAGACACCTTCCTGCCAAAGCCAATTTTCAGCTTTCTGCGCTGTCGCAATTTAAATGACAATTGCGCGGTCATGCTACATTGTACCCAAACAAGTTTTTTATCATTTTGTTCCCACAAATAGAGCTTTCTTTTGGTGGTATTTGATCACCTCTGTGTTTTTTATTTTTTGCGCAACAAATAAAAAAAGACCAAAAATTTTGAAAAAAAAACAAGTTTTTCTTTGTTTCTGTTAAAATTTTTGTAAATAAGTACATTTTCTTCTTCAATGACGGGCACTGATATGGCTGCACTGAAAGGCACTCATAGGTGGCATTGATGGGTACTTATGGTTGGCACTGATGGGTGGCAGATGACACCGATTGGTGGCATTAGTGGGCATCACTGAAATATAATGGTGCCAATCAGTGCCCATTTGTGGGCACTGATTGGCACAGACTGGGCAAATGTGGATGGCCATGGGGTACATACCTGGCCATCCACATGTTGCCCCCTTCCCTGGTGGTCTAGTGTGAGCATCGGAGGGGGACTGTGCTGATAAACAATCAGCACAGACCCACCCCCCCCCCCCGTCAGGAGAGCCGCCGATCGGCTCTCCTCTACTCGCGTCTGTCAGACGCGAGTGAGGAAAAGCCGATCAACGGCTCTTCCTATTGACATCGTGATCAGCCGGGATTGGACACGGCTGATCACATGGTAAAGAGTAGGGGTGTGGAATTTAATCGCCGCATCGATGCATCGCGATTCGGGGGTCCCCGATGCGGCATCGATGCAAGCCCCCCGAAGAATCGATGTCGGGTGTGACGTCATCCCGACTTGCCCCGCCCCTCCCGGAAGTGTACTCCGAGCGTTTTTTCTCAAAATGGCTTTTGCTATTAAATGCAACAGTAATCCATGCAGTGGTGATCGCTGTATGTGTTCTTTTTTTAAAAATATATGTAGCTTCATACCTCGTTTTTAGTTGTGTATATAACTGTATATCCCGGCGTTCATGTGACTGCTTGGTCCGGCCCGCCCCTCTCCTCTCTGTCTCTCCTGACGTCAGCCTCGCCCGCCTCTCTTCTGATCTGATAGCTACAGTTGGTGGGCAGGGCTGAGAACTCCCACTGACGTCAGGATAGTCAGAGAGACCTGAGACTGAGAGGAGAGCGATGCGGGCTGGACTGAGCAGTCACATGACCGGCTTATACAGTTTTACACACAGACTAAAAAAAACAAGGTATGAAGATGCATATATTTAAAAAAAAAAAACACACACACACACAACGATCACCAGTTAATGGATTACAATTGCATTTATTAACAAAAGCAATTTTGACAAAAACAGTTAGATATATTTACACAGACTGAAAAATAAGATATGAAGCTGCATAAATTTTAAAATGCAGATACAGTGGTGGGCACTTAATGGATTTTAACTGCATTTTTCTTACCACACAGGTATTTTAACAGCTGTATGTAGAGTACAAGTGTGTTTGTATTCTACTTACACTGTCTCCTACTGTGACATTATTTCTCTGCCCCCCCCCCCCCCCAGTTTGCACATTCCACTGTGTTAACTCCTAGTGTGCTGGAAGGTGCAAACAGGGGAGCCCAGAGAAATGTCACAGAGACAGTAGAGGAACTTCACGGGGCTGTTTGTCAGTTGTGGATTGTAATCCCTCCTGACCTTCCAGCAGCCGTGTGTGTGAATTCCTGTACCTTGTAGTGCACCGGATTAGTGCACTACGTAAAGTGGAGTTCCACACGTTTTTTAGTTTATTAAAAGTCAGCAGCCACAAAAAGTGTAGCTGCTGACTTTTAATAATCAGACATTCACCTGTCCCACGGTCCATTGATGCGGCCACATGGAGCCTCGCTCCTCTCCCTCTCCTCGGCGCCGTCATCTACTGTGGGCAGTGACACCCGCCCGTGACAGCTTATGGCTTCACAGCCGGGCGCAGACTGTACGAGCTGCACTGCGATCTGCCATTGGCCAGCCAATCTTCTGGGACCCAGAAGATCGCTGGCAGGGAGGGGCCGCCTAGTAAATTTTTGGTTTATTAAAAGTCAGCAGCTACAAAAAAAGTGTATCTTCTGACTTTTAATAAAAAGACACTCACCTGTCCCACAATCCAGCGACGTGGCCACCCAAACCCTCCCTTCTCTCCCCCGCCTGTCCACAGCACTGGCAATACTACTGTGGGCATCCGGCTGTGACAGCTTGCAGCTTCACAGCCGGGTGCGCATGTCTCACTGCGCTGTCCTGCTCAGCTGGGCAATCTTCTGGGAACTGTGATGTGTCCCAGGAGATTGCAGGGAAGAAGGGCCGCCTAGGCAGCCCAAGCGGAAGCTCGTCGGTAATCGTGATGCATCGTGATGCATCGCGGAATCGAATCGAATCGAATCGTTGACCAGATAATCGTAATCGAATCGAATCGTGAGACCAGTGAAGATGCGCACCCCTAGTAAAGAGCCTCCACCGCCCCCACGGGCACGAGGTGACATGTCATCCTGCCGGCCGTCATATGACGCCCAGTCAGGATAACTGAACCACCGCCCAGCCGTCAATCTGCTATAGGCCCGGGCGGGAAGTGGTTAAAATGAAATTATTTTTTTTTGAAGAAAGACATTGTTTTTGTATGGCCAGCATATAATATATTACAGTTCTGTTTGAAAATCTGCAAAACAGTCTATTTTTATTCTTTTAAATCAAAAAATTTGATCTGAGCGTAATGATATTTACTAGATTTAACCTCTAATAGTATACATCTCTGTCTGTCTGTATTTCTCAGAGTGGATTAAACATTTTGCTCCCTAACCATATAGTTGGTTATATATATATATATATATATATATATATATATATATATATATATATATATATATATATATATATATATATATATATATATATATATATATTTATATTAAAAACTTTACATACTAACTAAATTATACTACACACGTTTTTAAGGTTATTAACCGATTAATCAAAACAATAATTGGCCAACTAATTGATTATGAAAATAATTATTAGTTGCAGCTATATATATTACAAAAAAGGTAGCCACCGCACCATGCACAGGTACTCACCCACAGAGAAATCCATACAAATCCAAAACTAGTATAGAGAGAGACTCACAGGTCTTACAGCAGAGGCAAATCATTAGCATTTTAAAAATTAGCATTTTTATTGCCAAAGTTTTGCTAAAAGCTAAAGCTTCATCAAAACATGGACAATACAAACAATGTCGTTTTGATTTGCCTCCTCTGCAAGACCTGTGAGGCCCCGCCCACACGTGGGTCTAGCAGAAATGGGGACATTTCTCAAACGTGGGCAGCAGTTGCATGTTTTCCAGGCACAAAAACATGTGGCGCAAAACAGGTTTGGCTCAGTGCCAAAATAGGATACATGAGCTACTTTAGCTTGTTTATGAAGCTGAGGAAGGCCCACTCAGATGAATAATGCCACAAAATAATTTTTTTTTTTTTTAAATGCTAAAAATTAGTCAGTATAATGTCGCATAACCACTTAACGTCAAATCATGTACACCACTTGGCTTTAGGTGTTTGTACCAGGATGATGCTGGCATCACCCCAGTATTGTCTTTCTGCCCGCAGCTAGCTTTTATGTAAAAGTCATCCTAGTGGCTAATTAGCTGTTGGATGGTCACACTGTGCCCCCCCCCCCCCTGCCTCTTTACGCTCTACCATCCCGGTAGGCAAGCCTGGAATGAAAGCCAGCGGCTCTGCCGGCTTACCATAGAGATCGTAGAGAACCGGATGTAAACAGCACCATTTTTTGGTGTTTACCCCTTTAGCAGATTTTTTACCTACAGGTAAACCTATAATAAGGCTTACCTGTAAGTAAAATGAATATCTCCTAAACCTGTGCGGTTTAGGAGATATTCACCTTGCATGCAGCCGCTGGCGTTAGTGGCGAATGCGCTCCAAAGGTCCGGCAGATGCTGCCGGACCTTGCCGGAATGGAGGATTCCCTCATGCATGAACGGGAGTGACATCATTGCGGCTCCAGCCACTCACAGCGCCGGAGCCGCGAACCCAGTAGAAACGCCAAAGGGAAAATGTCAGCTCCCTTGGCAGTGACCAGGATGCGATGCCGACGCTTCTTTCTAAGGCAAGTAATTCATAATGAGCTAGTATGCGGTGCATACTAGCTCATTATGCCTTTCCCTTACAGGTTTTTTTTTTCCTGAGGGTTTACAACCACTTCAAAAAATGGTAAAGGATCTGATCACACCGATCTTGGTGGGATCAGATGCGTGTAATGGCAGAGAAGACATCTGGGGTCAAATAGACCCCAGATTTCTCCATAAAGAGTACCTGTCACAAGGATGTTTACAAAAAAACATTGCCGACAATGGAACCGTTCATATCGCAGCAATTAAGAAAAAAGTTCCTGCACTACTTTTTACCGATTTCATTGCGACTTGCGTAGACATCTGTTAAATTAGGCTGCAATGAAATTGGCAGTGCAGATCGCACTGATGTGCGACTTTAAAAATCATGCTAAAGTAGCGTGATTTTAAAGCTGTACTGGTGTGAAGCAGGGCTAAAAAATAAATAAATAAAAAGAAGTTTTAAAGCGCCCCTATCCCTTAGTGTTTGCACGCAAAGGTGAATGCACACGTTGGTCCTGCACACATACGTAAAAAGTGATCGCAACACATGTGAGGTATCGCCACAATCAGAGCGAAATCAATAATACTAGCAGCAGAACTCCTCTGTAAGGGCCGGTTCACACACTGTAGAAACTCAGTCCGGATGCTTTTCTGCATGCGCATTTTTGACACATCCAGTGCGTCTCACCCCCCTTCTTTTTTTCTTAACCTTGAGGCTCAGTTCACACTGGTGTGATGCGGGAACCCTGCAAACCCAGTGCAGATTCCCACATCGCATCTGAATCGTACAGTGGTTCACACCGAGATCTGCGTATTCCTGGGGGGTGTCAATGTAACGTTAACGACACCCCCAGATTGGTTCGCAGATTGCAAAGCAAACTGTGAAATGGTGCAGGAATTGGATCGCATAGGTGTGAACATCAATGCAATCCGATTCCAGTGCGGACCAAAAAAAAAAAGGGTCCTGCACCATTTTGGTGCTAATGCGATTTCAGTTTGTATGGCATCGCACAGACATCGCATGTGATCTGCACAGCAATGCAGTGTGCATGGCATTAGTGTGAACCGGGCCTAAATAAGGTCATGTGTGTTAGCTGGGTTTTGGTGCATATTACTGCATTTCAATACAGTGCAGAAAAATGCAGCACGATCTACTTTTTTTTTCTGGAACTGGAATGTGCTGAAACTGACTGCACTGGTGTGAACTATACCATACAACCTACTATCCATGCATTTTTGATACAGAAAAAAAATAAAACGCACTGGACTGCATGTGTTGCAAACTGCCCTAACTCTAAACTGGTTACATGTAAAGGCTTTTAAAGTATCACCTATGGTGACATTGTTTGTTGCCATTCCACAACTGTGTGCAATTTTAAAGTGTGACATGTTTGGTATCTGTTTACTTGACGTAAGACCCTTTCTTATAGTTTAACAAAAAAATAGGGTATTATATCGTGTTTGTATTCATTAACCACTTCCTGCCCGGCCCATAGCAGATGACGGCCGGGCGGTGGTTCAGTTATCCTGACTGGGCGTCATATGACGTCCAGCAGTATAACACGCCACCGTGCGCCCGCGGGGGGGCGCATCGCGGCGATCGGTTGCTCGGTGTGTCAGTCTGACACACCGCTACACTGATCTTCCGGCGGAGGCTCTTTACCACGTGATCAGCCGTGTCCAATCACGGCTGATCACGATGTCAATAGGAAGAGCCGTTGATCGGCTCTTCCTCACTCGCGTCTGACAGACGCGAGGAGAGCCGATCAACGGCTCTCCTGACAGGGGGGGTTAATTGTTTATCAGCGCAGCCCCCCCTCAGATCACCACACTGGACCACCAGGGATCGCCACTGGGACCACCAGGGAAGGGGCAACATGTGGATGGCCAGGTATGTACCCCATGGCCATCCACATGTGCCCAGTGTGCCCAGTCAGTGCCCAATCAGTGCCCACAAATGAGCACTGATTGGCACCATTATGTTGCAGTGATGCCCAGCAATGCCACTCTTAGGGGCATCAGTGCAAACAATCAGTGTCATCAGTGCCACCCATCAGTGTCCATCGGCGCCACCTGTCAGTGCCCATCCATGTCCATCAGTGCCCCACCTATCAGTGCCAACTATCAGTGCCACCCATAACTACCCACCAATGCCACCCATAAGTATCCATCAATGCCACCTACGAGTGCCCATCAGTGTCGCCAATCAGTGCCCATCCGTGCCCACCTGTCAGTGCCCATCAGTGCCGCCTACGAGTGCCCATCAGTGCCGCCTACGAGTGCCCATCAGTGCCGCCTACGAGTGCCCATCAGTGCCGCCTACGAGTGCCCATCAGTGCCGCCTATCAGTGCCGCCTAATCGGTGTTTATCAGTGCCGCCATATCAGTGCCCGTCGTTGAAGAAGAAAACGTACTTATTTACAAAAAATTTTAACAGAAACAAAGAAAAACTTTTTTTTTTTTTTTTAATTTTTGGTCTTTTATTATTTGTTGTGCAAAAAATAAAAACCGCAGAGGTGATCAAATACCACCAAAAGAAAGCTCTATTTGTGGGAACAAAATGATAAAAAATGTGTTTGGGTACAGTGTAGCATGACCGCGCAATTGTCATTCAAATTGATACAGCGCTGAAAGCTGAAAATTGTCCCTGGGCGGGAAGGTGTCTAAGTGCCTGGTATTGAAGTGGTTTAAAGTGTTTTCCTAAAAATTTGCATAAAAAAAAAACAATGAGCAAATGCCATGTGACATAAAAATTGCAACACCCGCCATTTTATTCTCTGGAGCCTGTGCTAAACATTTGGGGTTTCTAAGTAAATTTTCTAGCAAAAACAAATACAGATTTTTGTTTAACAAAAAGGGTCAGAAAAGGCCAGGTCCTTAAGTGGTGAAGTAGGACTAAAAATATTAATAGGAGGTATAAGATCTTCTTGTCTCTGGCCCTCACACCACAATGTATTTCTCTGATTATCCCATCATGTGGGGAGGGCTCCCCTTTATTGGTGAAGAATTGTGACCAATCACAAAGCCTCTTACTTACACTGGCGATGATGGATCTCCAGTCAGGGACATGGTCTGCCGGTATGAATAAGATGAGGCCTATGAAATGATGTCCCAATAGAACACAATGGGGGGAATTTACTAAGTCCGGAGCAGCAGTGAACAGTGGCCAATCGGCTTCTAGCTTCAGCTGAGTTAAGCTTTGAAAATAAAAACTAGATGCCGATTGGTTGCCAGGCACAGTCGCTCCAGGTCCAGTCTTACTAATCTTCCCTTTATATCCCCTCAGATCCCTCCACA